>KL647297.1:2375576-2522930 GCA_000727475.1 Sarcocystis neurona
GCAGCGAGGCAGCAAGAGCAGCGGGGCAGCAAGAGCAGCGAGGCAGCAAGAGCAGCGGGGCAGCACCAGCATCGAGTCAGCGACAACAATAGCTGTAGCTATAGCAGCAATGAAACAGCAGAATACCAAGCGTCGCCTCCGCATCATTCTTAGTAGCAATAGGTGCAGCAGCCACAGCAGCACCAGAAGCATTCGTCTACAATTCTCTCAACAGATACCGGCGAGTCCACCTCCGCGCGAGACGCCTTTCGAGGGCGCGACGACAGCAGCTTACACAGAATCAGCCTCGATGTAACAAGCGCCGCACGCACAGCATTTGTGCACATATGTGCACATATATACATATATATATACATGCGTACATATCCGTATATAAAAATATATATTGGCGCATATACAGCTACACTTAATATTGAGTGAATATACTCCTCACCCACGAATATGTATACAATGCCATGTAGAAACATACATACATATATATATATATATTTGTATATATATTATCTCCTCGTGTAAATCGATCTGCATATGTATGCGAGTCAAAGTAAGTCCCTACGTACATATACTCCCGTAAATATCTATGTATGTATACATATGTCCAATGGCGCAGAAGGGCAGATACAGAGAGGGTCAGAAAGAGAGAAGGCAGACAGAGAGAGGGCAGATGTGGAGAGGGCCGCCAGAGACAGATAGACAGATGCAGACAAACAGAGAGACAGACAGGGAGACAGAGACGTAGCGAGAAGGCACAGAGAGAAAGGGTGGGCACACAGAGACGGCATACAGGGAGACGGCATACAGGGAGACGGCAGGCAGATAGATGGCAGAGACGGCAGGCAGATAGATGGCAGAGACGGCATACAGGGAGACGGCAGGCAGGGAGACGGCAGGCAGGGAGAGGGCAGGCAGGGAGACGGCAGGCAGATAGATGGCAGAGACGGCATACAGGGAGACGGCAGCCATAAAAGCAGAGAGGGAGACACAGGGAGAGAAGGACAGATAGAGAAAGGCGCAGAGATATGCGTGCACGGAGGTATTGACGGAGAAAGACAGAGGGAGAGCGTAGGAAATGAGAAAAGAGAGACACATATTTGTGTTGGTGTCTATACGCGCACATGTACAGCTGCATAGGAGCGCCACACACGTACACAAGATACACGTGGATTTTCACGTCTATATAGTGATAGGCGCACAGACATAACTGATTCGAAGGAGAGAGAAACGAATAGCAGTCACAAGTATAAATATGCGGACGTATATATGTGCATGCGCTTCAAAGAGACAGACAGATAGACAGAGAGAGTAAGAGACACCCTTCTCTGCATACACAAGGCACATACTTACACACCAAGATGTCCGAAGAAGCACACATATATATGGATGGATAAGTAGATACAGAGAAAGAAAGACTTACGTTCACTTATATACATAAAGCAAGAGAGAGAGAGAGACGCAGGTATACACGTGTATATATCCGGAGAAAGAGAGGGACTTAAGGGCGTCTATGTATGTATAATATGGAGAGGCAGACAGATGCAGACCCCCGTCGCATATATATACATATACATATATATAGATAGATAGATGTCGAGAGAGAGAGAGACATAAGCGCATATATATATATATATATGTATATGTCTCCATATACATATATATTTATAGAGAGAAGCAGGTGCACGCGCACGCCCTGCGCAGAGGGACGGAGAAGAAAGAGTAACTGAGAAAGAGGAAAAGAGAGGGAAAGCCACATATGTTGGCGAAGCGTCGGGGGCATGCCTTTTGTTTTGTGTACCCTCGTTTATCGAAGTGCAAATGGCCTTTGGGAAATTGTGGAAATTCACCGCCGCTGGGTATGCCCCGACGCCCACAATATACTCGTGCGCGATGCGATCCAGGTCCTCCGTCGTCACGCCTACGGAGAAGGCGAAGGCGTAGCAACAGGAGCAGCAGCAGCAGCACGCGCGGCAGCAGTGGGAGCGGCAGCACGAGCACACACAGCAACACGAGCAGCAGCACGCACAGCAGCAACATCAGTAGCGGTACGTACGGCAGCTACACGACCAGCAGCAGCAACAGCAACACGAGCAGCAGCACGTACGGCAGCGAATGAGCAGCAGCAAAGGAGCAGCAGCAACAGTAACAGATGCAGCAGCACCCGTAGCAACTCGTACAGCAGTGCGACAGCAGGTTTCGCTGAACAAAACAGGAGCTCGAGCGTGGCAAAAGCAGCAGCACGGCTTTGACCAGCAGCAGCAATAGGTGGAGCCGCAGCAGCAACAGCGCGCGAAGGGCGGCAGCCGCATGGTCTCCAACACCTGAGGCGTCACCTTTTAGGGCAGCCACCGCAGCAGGAAGGGCCGCAGGAGCAGCAGCGAAAAAAGAGCCCGAGCAACACGTCTAGCAGCAACAGGGGCACTAGGAACAGCAGCAACGTCAGCAGCAACAGTCCTCGCAAACACAGCAGCACTTGCATCACCAAACGCACGTACTACAACAGCTGCAGCAATAGCAGCAACTGTGCTGCCGGCAGCAGAGAGCCCGTGCGAACAGTCACACGCGTACGCGGAGAAATATCGACAGCAGCGGCTGCAGCTCTGCCTGGCGGGTGCTGGCCAGTGGAAAAGCTCTTCGATGCGTGCACCAGACGAACAGCGAAACGATCCTCCGGATGGAGCAGCAAAGGAAAGCGAGAAAGGAAAGCCACGAAGCGACACAAGGAGAGAAAACGCAAGAAACGTAGACGTCCCTCTTCCACAAGAAGAGGAAGAAGAGACCATCAAAGGAAAGCAGAGAAACAACAAATTACACACGTCTCTCTTCGCGAGAAGGCCATTGTTCCTGCTGCTCCGCCTACGCAGTGTCTCTGTGCATGCGCATCACCCGCTGGTGCTGCCGAGGGGGAGAAATACGAAACTCGGCTCTTGCAGTTTCATCAGTGCTCACGCATGTTACAACCCCTTCCTACTGATACTCTCGGCCTCGCGGCTGCTGCTGCACGTGCTGCTGCTGCTGCACGTGCTGCTGCTTGCTGTCTTCGTAGATCAACTGGCGTCCCACTGCTGTTGCTGCGACTGCGCGACATCTCCAGCTGCCGCTGCTGCACCTCACTGCTGCTGCTGCGTCTGCCGCGTCCTACTGTGGTTCCTGAGCGCATCGAAGTCGTCTCTTCATTTTTCTCTGCTTCCTGCTATTTCCCCACGTCGACGACGACACCACTCCCTGCGCCCATGCCGAGAAGCTGCCAACGCCGAGCTTCGGGTCCTTCCCCCCCGTCCCCCCCCCCGTTCCAGCCTGGCGACCGTCTGCACACGCCTGACGACCGTCCTTTTCTCCTGCCGCTTCGAAAGACACGCGCGGCGCTACCCTGCTGCTGCTCCTTCACTCCTCGAGCTTCTTCCTGGCGCACTTTCTTCACTGCTGCAGCGGTCAGTCCTCCACCTACTCTCTCTTCTCTTCACAGATATCCACACATGCGGACGGAAATTCCTGCGTGTACTTCTATCACCGCCAACCTCCTCCTCACCAGGCCATATACATATATATGAAGACAGACTTCTACGTATACACTATCTGTCTATGCATCTGTCTCTCTATCTATTTATCTACCTATCTATATATCTACATCTATCTATCTATATCTATCTACACATATATACAAAGACATACCTCTACGTATATACTATCTATCTGCATATCTATCTGTATGTGTGCGTCTCTATATATCTATCTACCTACATCTATCTATC
This sequence comes from Sarcocystis neurona, assembly GCA_000727475.1. Taxonomy (NCBI): domain Eukaryota; phylum Apicomplexa; class Conoidasida; order Eucoccidiorida; family Sarcocystidae; genus Sarcocystis; species Sarcocystis neurona. Next base: position 2,379,323 of record KL647297.1, read on the forward strand.
TACGTATACCCGTCTACCTATATCGATCTATCGTTATCTACCAGCCCATATCTGCCTCCCTGTATACCTCTCTATCTACCTACATACATATATATATATACACATATCGATCTACCTATATCTATCTGTTGTTATCTATCAGCCCATACCTATCTCCCTATATACCCGTCTATCTACCTGCATATATATGTCTGCATATACCTGTCTATCTATATCCGTTTCTACCTATTTATCTCTATCTCCATCTATCAATCTATACCTGTCTGCCCACGTTTATCTATAACTATCTACAACCTTCTATCTACATCTATTCACTTATATCTGCGGTCGTCCAACCGCTACAAATACCTTGCGGCGACCTTTCCAAGGGTCACTCTGCCGGTGAGGCGTGCAGTAGTAAATCGTCCCCTCGCCGTGGCCATCGCCGCCGGGCCAGGGCAGTCCTCTGCCCTTTCCAAGGCTGGCCTCGGTTCTCGACTATCGCCGACGTAGTGAGCTGCTACGTGCAGGAGTAAACTAGGAAGACTATCAACTTCCTATCTCTCTGTCTTTATATGAGACTTTCCTATGCGTAGGCACGTACACATATATACGTGACTCTGTGTATGTATGTACGTATGGGCTGCTGGTGTATATACAGAGATGTATATACGGACGTGTATATATACAGCACGTACTTATACACACACACACACACACACAAACGCACGTGTCAGTACATAGACGTGTCGTTCCTTGTCTGTGTGTCTCTCCATCTCTCTTTATCTCTCCGTCTACATTTGCTAGAGTTCTGTTGTATGCGTCACACACAGGAACCGCCTACCTTCCTGTGCGGCGCGCATGCAGAGCTGCAGCGCATTAGCTGCGACTCGAGCAGCGCGGCGAAGCTTCTCCTGGGCGGCAGGCGGCTGCACCGGAGCGAAGACGTCTTCTTCTTCGTCCCCGTCCTCCTCCTCCGCTGCTGCTGCTTCTTCTCTTCTCTCTGCGCGTCGGGCCGCCCCAGGCGACGCAGCAGCGGCAGCAGCAGCAACTCCGCCTGCTGGGTCACCATGGCTAGCTGCGTGTCTCCTCCGTTCAGCGGCGACGCTGCTTCTGCTGCTGCGGGCCGGGCTGGGGGAAACTCCGCCTGCGGTACATGCGTACGGCGGTCGCTGAATATGCGACGGAATTGGCTGCGCTGGCAGCACGGCGTAGGCTCCTGCAGCGCAGGCGCATGCAGTGCATGAATCCCGCGTGAAACAGCATGTGCGCTCATCCTATCCATTGTATACGAAAGTATGTATATATAGTACATATGCAGGGAGACAACTATGCATATACATATATATGAGCGCATCCATATTACATACAAAAGTATATATATATATGCGGAAAGACAGATACGTGTATATATATATTTATTATATACGGGAAGACAAATGTGCACATTTATATATATATGCATGTCGCTTCCGCACATGCCGGTGCCTGAAAAGGCCCAAGCACACGTGTCTTTATGCACGCAGGTTGTAGGACTCACCTACATCTTCAGCTATATCTCTGCATGCGTATCTGTCAATCAATATATACGTAATAGTAGATCAGCCTGTATGTTTCTGAAGCCACAGAGGTGTGTTACACGTACAACCGTGGGTAGCAGGCACATACGCAGGTCGTCAGCTACTAAGAGGAGGCAAACATACGTATGTCAAGCAAAGATACGTATGTCATTCTTCAGCCCCTTACATTTAGACACGCCGCATACGTAGCAGCTGTAATCTCTCCCCTGTGACACCCGGGCTGATACACATATATATATATGTATGTCATCGGTAGCGTGCGGACTGCTACATATATATATGTATATATATATGAACACGTACATGTGTATGTACACGTATTTACTCGGTTAGACATACGTGGGAGCAAATATGTAAACGTCTGCACCTGCACGCCTGCACGCATACGCCTCGTCGTCGCGGCACCTCTCTACGCAGATAAATTCGCACCTACGTGAAGCAGAAGCAGGTGGCCATCACACACGCATATATATATATGTGAAAGCATGCATTGTGGTATGTACGTATATATATAAATGCATGTATTGTGTTATATGTATAGATATATATCATATATGTATATATACATACATATATACATTTGGGTCGTTTGCATGCACGTATATCGGCGTCCTCTCTGTAAGTCGACGCATTTCTACAGAGCCGAACATACGTGCGTGGATTTGCATGCGCCGAGGCATGTGGCTGGGGGTGTCATCTGCAGAGACGCGTATCTACGAAGAACCACCGGTGCGTCCCGGCACCTCGGCATTCAACGCGGACGCGCATGTGTCGGCTAGCTGTCCACAAGAGAATCGACCCTGGGGTGACCCACCTTACCACGTGTCTATACGTAGACACGTAGACACCTTTTTGCGCATGCACACAGAGGTAGACGGACCTTCTTTCAGAGTTGTGGGGAAGCGCGTCGTTGCGAGCGGCGACCGCTGCAACACCAACTTTGGTGTCAAAACAATTTTCTCCTTCCCGGGCTTCTGCTGCGGCGTGTGGGGTGTCTCTGTCTTCGTGGTGAAGCTGGCTCGCCCCGCTGCCAGTCGTAGCCTGCAAGACGCACGGAGCTGCTGCTGCTGCAGCGGATGCTGCTGCTGTGAGTGCCCTGTGGCTCTTGCTGCTGGTGCTGCGACGGCCGCGATCCGTTCTTCGGCGCATCCCCCAACTCTGCTTTGCTGCTGCTGCTGCATGGGCGCGGCTGCAGCTGTGTCTCGCGCCCTGAGCCAAGACCCCTGCTGCGTCCTTGCTGCAGCTGCTTCCCGTCGGAGCGTGCAGATGTTTCCCTTTGCTTGGTGTTGCATGCGCCGCCAGCTACTAGAGCCCTGCAGGCGGCCTGGCAGGAAAGCACGGGGAAAACGAGGAGGATGAAGATGCGACGAAGTTCCTGTCTCGGCGGCACACTGCACCACTCGGATATCCACAGCAGCAGCGCCCCATACACCAGCAGCAGGGCTCCACGTGCCGCCGGATCCAGCAGCTCGCCAGAAGGAACGTGCGTCAGGAACAGCTGGCCGGACGCAGGCAGAAGAAACAGAACCAGCAGCAGCGTGGGGCCGCAGGCAGTGGGGGGTCGCAGGCGGCGTGCCACTCGGAAGGCGAGCGGCAGCAGCGCTCCACGACCCACCCACAACGCCGGCAGGCCACAATTCAGCAGCAGCAGCCCCAGAAACAGCAGCGTCCTTTCCGCTGCAGAAGCCAACAGCAGGAGGGCAACTGCTGCTGCAGCCTGCTGCAGGTATAGCTGCAGCGTCAGTCGAAGAGGCAGTGGCAGCACTAGGAGACCTCGTGGAAGGCGCAGGAGGTGGAAGGGTAGGGGCAGGAACAGGAGCAGCAGCAGCGAAACAAGAAGCAGCAGGGAGAGTCCGCGCTTTTCGTGTGGCTGCAGCTGTGGAGCGGGGAAGGGCAATAGCAGCAGCAGGGGCTGAAGACGAAAGAAAGTCACAGCTTGTTGCAGCGGCAGGGATGCAGAGTGTGCTTTTACTACGGTGCTGCAGCAGCGTCCATCCGAAATGCACGCATCGCACTGCTGTTGCCCCTACTGCTCTACTGACGCACGCTGCTTCATCGGCCCTCTCTGCTGCTGCCGTTCTCCTCATCCACGCCACAAGGCGGCTGGTCACATCTCTCGACGTGCCCTCTGCTGCTGCATCCCGGCGATCTGCTGCTGCTACTGCAGCTGCTGGGCTGCGGCGGAAGGCAGAGAATGTGTAGTGGTGTGGTGGCGCTGCGGCCGCAGCAGCAGCGTCAGCAGCAGCGCTTCTGCCTGCCGGCAACTTCGCAGTACGCCTCAGCGAGAGCATCCTGCCGCGCGGAGAAACAGACGGGGCACCTGCAGGGTTGCACGCGCACAGCACTTTCCATCCACTTTCTGAAGCAACTCTGCCAGTGCATGCGCAGGCAGCAACTGTCGTATTCTTGTGCATGCAGCGCTTCTCCTGTGAGAAGAAGAGGCACCAAGGCTAAATTCGCATGCAGGCGGCGGCAGGGACCCGCGACAGAAAAGTAGGTCAGAAACTGAAACGAGCGTTGAAGCACGTTGGCGCGCTCGACAGCGGCAGCCGCGTCATTCCTGCATGCATGTAGCGACTCTACGAGTTCAAGCAGGCACCTCTGTGAAATTGTTATCCACGCAGATGCTTCGCGCATGCAGGGTAAGTTCACCGTGTTGTCTTCAGGAAGGCTGCATGCAAGGCCTTCAGCGCTGTTCAAAAAGAAGACGCCTTAGACGCAACTAGTGAAAAAAAACATATAACTGTGTGTCTGGCTCTGCACGCGCGCAGCAGCTTTATCCGCGCGTGTAGGCAGGTGCGGCAAGGGGGGCACCGCATGCATGCAGCTCCTCTAATGTGGCACATCGAGTGTGTGTGTTCTGCCCGGTGCATGCATGCAGCCTCTCACTCCCTGCTGCTGCGGGCGCGCGTGTGCCACTTCACCTGCAACCTCTGTTGTTCGCGCTGTGCTGCAAGGTGCCTAGTCATCACTGCTGCTTCCGCTGGTGGCGGCAGGATCGTCGGGGCTCATGTCAAGCTTCTCCCTCGTGCGTTCCTGCTGCTGGAGCTGCTCCTTTTCTGCTGCTGCTGCTGTGAGAGCTTCTGTGAGCCGGGGAGAGTGTCCGCTGCCGCTGCTCCTGCTGCGGGGGCCCCGCTCTTCCTCTGTGTCTGAGACGCTCTGTTCCTCTTCCACGCTCCTGCTGCTACTTCCCTGTTGACGGTTCTCGACTGCTGCGGCTCTGCTGCTGCTACTGCTCTTTCTCCGTCTGGTTTCTGCTGTCGGAAGGTGGTGTTCGAGCTCTTCAACGTAACAACTACATATATGTATACACGTAAGTCGATATGTGTATATACACATGCAACTACACACATGTGTAGATGTACAGATGTGTATACACATGTGAGGATACGCACGTGTATATGTACGGATGTTTATAGCTTTATATACATTTGCGTATGGCTTCGTATCTCCGCTATATACATATACGTAGATAGGTATATATACAAACATACACACACACACATACATATGCATCCTACATGTATATACTGCTACCGGCGTGCAGATGGACGCAGACACGAATGCACACGGGCAGCACTGCTTCTAGGCATTCGTGGGAGAGAAAGAAACGGAGAAGAGGTACAAACGAAAACAAAAAGGAGAAGGTACAAGAAGCCAGCAGGCGATGAGGAGGACGGCAGCCAACCCGGTGGTAGTGCGCGGGACGAAGCCAGAATAAATGGGGCTGTAGGGCGCCCGAAGATCTCGAGAGAAGGCGACAGAGAAGAGCGAGGACGCAGCAGCACGTCGAGCGGATGAGGCGCGCGGCCCTCTTCGAAAGGCTGGTTGTTTAAGAAGAAAACAGAAGCCGTGCAGCAAGACGGGCAGTGGAAGAAGGGAGTTCCTCTGCAGCTGGGCGAAGACACAGCGCACGTCAGAGGAGGAGGACGGGAAGGATGAAATTTGAACGTCCACGCAGGGAAAGGAAGAGCTTCACGAATGTGGAAGGGCGGCCCATCACGTGTGAAGGGCAGGAGAAGGAGGGTCGGAGCTCCGCTGCCAGTTCTTGCTGCATTGCTGTGGACGACGACTGCTGAGACCCCTGCCAGGGCGCTCCCTGGAGGGTCAGTATATCCACGGGGGGGAATTACGGGATGAGAAAGCTACAAAGGGGCTGACGCAACACGGGGAGAAAGGCCAAATGAAAAAGTCCATTGGTATCGCGACCGACACAGGTGTGTATATTCTGGTAGGCAGTGCAGGAGGACTTCAGGAGTACCTGCAAAAGGCAGGCAGGCACGGCCCAGACAGAGAGAGGCACACTGTGCTGGTCGTGCTGTCACCGTACTGCCACGCTGCTGCAGTACTACCGCCGTGCCCTGTTGTGGCTGCTGCCGTTGCAAGTCTTGTGGCAGTGGTGGATACAGTTTACGGCTGCTGTGGGTCCTGCTGTGCTTGGTGCTCCTCACGAGGGCTGGGTTCAGCCGAGCTGCTGCTCAAGCTGCCGCTGCTGTTGCTGTTGCTGCTGCTGCAGCTGCTGTTGTCGCTACTGTTGTCGCTCCGGGGCTTCTCGATGCTGCTGCTTCTCTGTGCGGAAGTTGCGGCTGCTGCTGTTTCTCGATACTCCCGCTCGTGCGGCAGCAGTGTTGACGCTGTTGCGAGTGCTGCTGGTGCTGCTGCTGCTGCCGTGGGCGATACGCGACCCCACAAAAGAGCGCGCCTGCTGGTGCGGGCACCACTACGCGCGTACGCCACCACACACAGAGTAGCAGCAGAACCGCAACAGCGCATCGTCAGGAGCAGCTCCTTGACGAATGGAGCTGACACCGGTAGTGTGCTGGCGCGACAGTCGCCATTGGCAGCAACGGTGAAAAACAGCTCCTCGACCAAGCAGCACCGACAGCAGCAGTCCCGCGGACCAGTCCACTGCCGCCAGCGGCAGTCGCCCCGCAGACGGCAATCTGAGCAGCAGCAGCAATAGCAGCACCAGCAGTAGTAGCAGTCACAAAAACACGTGGCAGCAGCCCTGCAGTAATGTACTGGCGCGCAGCAGCGACCAGTAGCTGCTGTTGGTGTGCGAGCGCGCAGGGGAGTTCGGCAGCAGTCGTGAGGGGACACGACACTGGCGCGTCGGTACTCCTCGACAGTCGCTCATGCAGTTTTCCTGGCCGCGGGGAAAGCTTTCTCTTTCTGTCACTTTCCTCTGGAGCCACGTCTCCTCGCCTCTTCCCTCTGTGCGCTCCGCGTATTTTATATTCGCCTGGGGTCGTCGCGGCCGTGGGCAGAGCTCAAAAACAGCAGCGCGCCGGCAAAACGGCGGCGCTATGTGGCAGCGCCGCACATACTCGCGAAGGAGGCGTCTCATCAGCAACAGCGCCCCGCCACCTCTGGGACCTCTAACATCTTCCATCAAATAAATAAAATCCCGGCTGCATGGTGCTTTCTTCTGAAGGCAGCTGTTGCCCAGTCACGGCGCACCTCGTCATCCCCTCGGACTGCTGCGCCTGCTGCCGCGGCTGCGAGAACGACTCCGCCGCAGCTGGACAGCTGCTTGCTGCTGGTCTCAGCTGCTCGTCGAAATGCAGTGATTGCCTGCCCCTGTGTGTGCTGCTGCCGTTCCTGCTGTTGTAAACTGGCCCCTGGTCTACGGCTGCAGCTCCCGCGTTCTGCGACTGCTGCCAACACAGTCGCTCCGCGCATGTTTTCCCCTCCCTTACTTTGCACAAGCACTGCTGCAGCACATGAGTTTTCTGCCTCTCCGTCGCCTAGGCTCTCCCTGTCTCACTGGCTGCAGCACAAACGCCTCGTGGTGCTTCCCTCTCTCTTGGACGCGGCTGTGGTTCACCTGCGATGCTGCTGCTCCTGCTGCGGGAGCGGAAGCAGCGGCTGCTGCTCCACAGATATCATCTGCTGAAGCAACAGCGACCGTTTTCTACAACTCACAGCCCAGGTGCAGCAGCATCAGCAGCAGGACCCGCGCGTCCTTCTGCTCCTTTTTCGGCTCTGCCCTTCCCGTGCTGACTGCTGCTGTTGCTGCCTCCTCTCCCTCAGCCTACGCACTGGCATCGCCAACTGCTGCTGCTGCTCCTTTTCCTCAGTTCGTAGCGGCAGCTCGCGTTGTGGGGTCAGCCGCTACAGCAGCAGCAGCTTCGAATCCTGCCGTCCGACCGGCAACGGCTGCCGCCTGCAATTCGCCTTACCCTCTCCTCTACACGCCCCTGTTAACCCCGTGCGTCGGGAGCACCAACATCAGCAGCAGGCGCAGCTGGCTCAGGGCAGCCCCTCGGCAACCCCACACACCAGCAGGTTCTGCTGCAGCAACTGTCTCTTTTCTGGGACACACTACAGCAGTTGACGGTGCTACGAAGAGAACTGCGCCCGTGGGTCGCTGCCTGACGTCTTCCGCAGATGCGCTTCCCCCGACGACCGCTAGCACCTCTCCTGGCTGCTGCTCCGGACTTCTCCTGCCGCAGCAGAGACAGGCAGCAAAGCAACGGCCTCCCGGCAGAGTGATCCGCTGCAGCGGCAGCGGTATGAGTTGCAGCAGAAGCAGCTCGAGACAACGGACGAGCGCAGGCCAGAGTCGTAGTAGCCAGAGCAGCCGTCGCTCCAGAAGAGGCAGCGTAGCGCGTGCGGTCCGCACTGTTCCTGCAGGCAGGAGCAGCCACTGCAGCAGCAGCAGCAGTAGGTGTAGGGGGACCGCAGCAGCAGACTGCAGCGACTGGAGCGGGGCGGCTCGCAGCGTCCGCTGCAGCGCCAAGCGACGCAGCAGGTGCAGGAGTTTCACATGCAGCAGCAATCGCCAAAGCAGAAGCAGCAGCACAAGCGCCAGTAGAACTCGGGGAAGGAGCAGAGACGGCAGCAGCAGTCGACAGGGAAGGACAAGGGACAGGGGTGGCGATCATATTGACGACGGTCTTCGCGGCAACTCCCGTGTGACGCAGAGACGCTGCAGGAGGAGAAGGAGCAGCAGCAGCAGCACTTGCATTGCACGTTCCTTTGAGCCGGCTGCTGCGTCTGCCCGCTGCAGGTTTCTTGCTTGCTGTCTCTTCCCCACAAGGGGGGACTGCATTGTATGTACGGTGGAGAGGTGGTGCACGACTCAGCCGAGTCGGCACCGGCGAGGTGCGCATCTTCCGTCATCTGCGCCTTCACGCGGCTACGCAGCCGGCTCTCCTGCAGTGCGTTGTCGTCCCTTCTCTTCTGCAGGCACTGCTGTTTCTTGTTTTCTGTTGTCTTCCTCTTCTTTGAGGTGCCGCTCAGGCATCTTGCAGTCGCCTCCTCAGCCTGGCCGAAGAAACACCCTCTCGGCAACTGCTGTGTCTGCGGCCGCCATGAGCAGCGAGGTGCACACACCGATGGGGCCGCAGGTGGCGGCCCTTAGTAGCAGCCGCAGCAGCAGCAGCAACGCGGTGGCAGCAGAAACACCTGCACCGGCTGCTGCAACAATGCCTCCTTCCTGCAGTGGTCCACAAGTCGTAAGTCCGTTACAGAGAGACGCTCGTCCGAGATGACCGAGTTTGCTGTTCCTCCTCGCTTGTGCTGCTGCAGCGGATGCAGCTGGGGGTGTTGCTGCTGTTGCTCTTGCAGGCGCTGCCGCTGCAGGCGCTCCTGCTGCTGGTGGTGCGGCTGGTGCTTTGCGTGCTGCTGGACAGGTGCAGCAACACCTGCGTCGTATGAAGGAGTTCCCGTGTGTGAGACAAGTGCCGCACGTGATTCACACCGACGGCGGGGCTGCAGCAGCAGGATCAGTAGCAGCAGGCACAAGTATCTAGGTGCTGGCGGCTGGTCTTTGCACCAGAGAGGAAGTCCACCAGAGCCTGCTTTCCGTGGTGCAGTCTGCCGTTGCGGCCCTCTAGCTGTTGCTGCTGTCCTCCTTCGGTTCCTCTCATGCGATCGCTACACCGCTGATGCTCCTGCTCGGCTGCTGCTGCTGCTGCGTTTCGGCAAGATACACTCCGCACACGACGCGATGTATATACATGTGTGCGCAGTGGTCAACAGTCGTTCTACTTGCCTCGTGGATATGAAGTCGCTCGTCTGTCTCTGTCGTAGAACTTACTGGAGGGTAACGCGCATGCGCATATCCATTGCAGTCCGGATTATATGAATATCCATCTCTATACCTCTCTCTGTGTAGGTGTGTGTGTGTCTTTGTAAATGTGCCGTTGGTAAACTGGTGACGTGCGGCTCTAGTTGACTTCCCATTATCTCTGTAAATCTATGTATCCTCATATATATATATATATAGGTGTTTACGTTTGTGCGTTTGTGTGTGTGTACGTATGTGTAGGTGGATTGCTGCTGCTCGACTTTCGCCGCTGTATCTATCTATCTATATATATATATATGTACAGAGAGACAGAGAGAAGTGGGGTAAAATTCGTGCATGCACAGGTCCACACATATGTACACATATGTCCAGGATAGCAGCCTCATGGAGTTCCCAGAGAAGTTGCGAGTGCTCGACTGCTGCTGTTGCTCTTCTTTGGCAGGTGTTTGTCCTCGGTGGCCCGGGGGCCGGGAAGGGCACGCAGTGCGAGCTGCTCGCGAAGCGTATGAATCTCGTCCATATCTCTGCTGGTACGTTAACTTTACACGCATTCGAGCACACATTCATACATACATGTATGCACTTGTTCACATGTTATGTGCCGTATATGGGTATTTAACTTAGTATGTAGGTGTGCCCATATACATATACATATATATGTATACAGACAGATCGATACGTATGTATAGGTGTGTGTAGAATTCCACCCCATTTATCTGTATTAAACGTATGTATGTGTACGTGTGTGTTACGTGTATATATATGTGTGCACGGGTGTGTGTAGAGAGATCATCAAGGCGCTCTGTGTGTCCACTTATATATGTATTTGAACACATGCATAGATGTGTATATTTATGCTATAATATACATATATGTCTGTGAAGAGGCATTCAACCCTCTCTGTCTTTCTCCGAATATATGTACGCGAACACATATGTGTGTGTGGAGGGATGTATCCGTGGATGGACGTACGTGTGTGTGAGGTATACACATATATGTGTATGTAGAAAGATGCGTCCGACTGCATACGTCTGTGTCAGTGCACACGTAGATCCAGGCATATATATGCATCTGTTACATGCATATGTATGTATAAGTGTAGGTGTATGGAAGGGATTTGAGTCGGTGTCTTTCTGTGTGAATACAGACGTAGCTATACCTTTCCTTGTATATGTTGGGAGAGCAGGTTTAGAACTTTCTTACCGTCTATTTGGTGGCAAAGTACCTGTTTACGTTTCGAGCGGATAAACAAAGCTATAGGAGTTTCACAGTGGCGAGTGTGTATGTGTGTGTGTGTGTGTGTATTCTCTACGTATTCTGCATGCATGTGCATACGCGTGGAGGTAGTGGGACGATATGATGGCCGCCTTCACAACATACACGAAGACACGCGCGCAGACACATCCACCAAAGTGAGTGTAGGCGTATGTGGAGAACGTGTGGAGAAAAAGCAAGACAAAGAAAATTCGTGAAGTCCAGGGAGGTCTTCGTAGAGGAGGAGCCTACATACACGAACTGGCACATGCACAAACGCATGCAACATGGGTGTACGTGTCTCTGCGTGTCTGGCTGTCTGTCGACGTCTACCGAGCACACCTGGCGAAAAAGAGAGACGACGTCGCGCTTCGGAGTTTGTCAGGAGAGCCGCGTAGAATCCACACACACACACACACACGCCGAAACGCCTGTGATATGGAGGCGTGTGTAGGGGTGTCTGTCGGCGTATGTGGAATAGACGTGGAGAAAAGGACAACTTGCGAAGTCCAGGGCAATCGTCGTAGAAGATTGCCCACAAATATCATGTGTAGAAACACGGGGAGTGTCTGCGTGCGTGTGTGCGCATTTCTGCGAAGACGCAGAGGCGGGTCACCCACGAGGGGGGCTGATTCAACGAGAAGTGCGAAAAGGGTCGTCGGCCGATTTTGAGACTCCGTTGCACCGTCTTTTATGCATTTGCTGCCAACAAGTGTCCCTCTTTGCTGCGCGTGTGTGCCTCTTTTGGTTGCTGGGCCCTGCGTCACCCACTGGCGTGCTCTGGTGAGAAGGCGACGTACTTTCCAGCGGTCTCTCTCTCTGCTGCTCCTTTTTGTGCGTGGAGGCGTATGGCGAGATGCTGCGTCGTCACGTTTTCGTTTGTGCCTGCGGAAACAGCAGACGCGTGCTGTCACAGAGCCGCCGGGGCCTCCGTGCCGATATTTGCGGCTGAGCGTCTGCGGTCCGTGACGTGGGTGTGTGAATATGGGTGTCTGTTCGTGTGCAGCTGCGGGGGACTTGAGAAACACACAGGAGAAGGCCCTCTGCTGCCCGTCTCGCTTGCGACACGGGCACATATTGATGCGTCTGCATGTATATGGACGTGTCTACAGGGAGGGGTGCTGTCTACAGATGCAGGTGACGGCAGGTGTGGGGTGCCACATTTGGGCATGTCTACGCGTGTGGACGTGTCAGCAGATGCTAGGGGGTGTGCATGTGGACGTGTCTACGTGCGTCTGTGTCCACAAGTATGTGTGCCTGTGTTTGTCTACATGCATACACTCAACAAAGAAGTGCGCACGTATATTCGTGTGTATATAGAGAGAAAGAGAGGGGAGGTCTGTGCGCGTCTGAATTGCCGTGCGTGTGGTGCGAGTGCCCTACGCGTCGCAGGCGACTGCCTTCGAGAAGAAAGACGAAGACCAGGCAGCGAACATGGGGAACTCATAGAGCGCTACATTCGCGAAGGTACTTGAGAAACAAACTGAAGACCCCTCTCATGCGACACGTGCACATATACATGTGTGTGTATCTCTCTGTGTATATATTTTTGTAGACGTGTTCATTCATGTGTGTGTTTATTCACGCATAGCCCTCTGTGTGTGTGTGTGTGACAACACGTTTGTAGCAAAGGCAGTGTACGATGCACAGATGTCTTCTTGTTCATCTCTGTCAAATTCCCCGTCGTATACAGATATATGCCTGTATGTATGTATATAGGAGTGAGTATACCCACGCCTGCCGACGGTGGTGACGCCTCCGCATTTGTTGCTGCCCCTGCTGCTATTTCTGCTGCTCCCACTGCCGCGTCTTCTGCTGGTGTTCCTGGTGCTGCTGCCGTGCGCTGCGGCTGCCTGTGGGGAGTGCGGCACCAGCGAGGCCTTGAGCCCGCCGTCGACACTTTTCGCCGACGCTATGCGACACTCCGTTGTTCTGCACATCGAGTGTCTAGACACCTAAAACAATAAATTAGACAGATGTGACACGTACGCGGGTTCGGGTAGATAGCATATGAAGACGTTGGCAGAGAGTGCGCATGTCTGAGGTGCGTCACGGTAGACGAGCCTACCGAACATTGTCAAATTTACGTCTCTACGGGTATTTGTCTGTATTCTCTCTCTCTCTCTATATATATATATACATTTGCATATATATGTGTGTATATTGTCTGCAGGTTTACTTGTGAAGAGGTGTGTGTGTCTGTGTATCAGACGGCGACGTTTAGGTTGTATATGTGAGTTTCTTTGTGCGCGCGAATGTCTCACTGCAGGTAACATTGTGCCTGTAGAGATAACGCTGACGCTGTTGCTGAAGAAGATGCTGGCGAATGGATGGAATCGCGAGTTTTTGATTGACGGCTTCCCACGTAACGAAGATAACCTTTCGGGGTGGAAGACTTTCACGAGTCGCGAAAATCTCACCGTGAAGCTCCAGCAGATCAGAAGCGGCAACCCGGCCCTCGCGTCGCAGTGCGACATGGCGCTGCAGCAACTGCTGCAGCAGGAGAAGCAACAGCGAGAGATGGAGGGAAAGGCCCCGCAGCCGCATGGGAACGGGGACGAGAAGCAGCAGAAGGGGCAGGAGGAGGCCGATGATATCAACACGAACAGTGGTGTGCCTGTGTCGTTTTGTCTCTATCTGGACTGTCCAGAAGGGGCGCTGGAGCAGCGTCTGCTGCTCCGCGGGATGAAGAGCCAGCGGTCAGACGATAATGCTACGGCCATAAGGAAGAGAATGGTAACATTCAAAGAAGAGACTTTGCCGATTGTTCATTACTTCGAGAAGCAACACAAAGTGCGGCGGATAGATGCCAGCGCTCCGATTGACGATGTCTGGCGCGCCGTTGCCGCTCTCTTCGAACACCTGCCGCAGTGCGCCGCTGCGCACTAAGGAACAAACAAACGTGCCGGAAGGGCGCCGACAGACCGCTGGGAAACTCATGTGTGTGTATGCGGGTGTGCACACGCATACACTCAACAATGGGTGTATACGTACGTGCGTTCATGTACAACAGCTACGCAGATCCTCGCGCGAACGTCTTCGTTGTTTGCGTGCGTACGTGTCGCGTATCCCTACATTGTCTGCGCGGCGATAGACGTCGCCGTAGGTATCAGTTGTCACACAGTGGACCGCTGATTTTTTTGTGTTTCTCGTGTTGTGTCTAACGTGTCAGCAAAAACCGAGGCGTGTGTGTGCCCATCTCTCTCTATTTTGTAATGCGGACGCGCTGCACTGCTCCACGATGCACCACTTGTAGTCACTCCCTTTGCAGAGGCTGGTTAGCCGTGCTGGAAGGTCCTCTGCTGCAGAGTGGTTGCGCGGAAGGGCGGCCTGTGCAACACGGCTGAACAAGGTTGCTCGGTAGTATGGGGCAGCTCGACGCTGCTTCAGGACTGGTATGTTGGCGCATTTCGGAGTCTGAAACGCTTGGATACCCCGCGCTGCTGCTGTTGCTTCCGCAATTACAACACACAGCGAAGCAGCGCGTAGCGAAACTCCGAAGAGCTGCTTACGTTGATTCTCTCGCTGCACAAAATGGGAGAAGCTGCGTAGTAGGGGATCACTGAAGAACTGCGTTTCCCATGGATGCTGCACGAGGATAAGCTGCGGTACCAGAGGACCATGTGACATGGTTGCTGCTGATGCTGCTGCACAGGATAAACCTACTAGTGTAGTGTGTAGATGCGTGGACGGTCGCAAGCACTGCCGCACAGCTAGAAACTCCGTGTTTGGAGTCGGCCGTAACTGCTGCACTTTGTTTTTGCCGATGCCGCAGACGAAAACGCTGCAGCTGGCGAAAGCACTACGCGGGCGCGCCCGGCTGGGAAAGCGCTATCTCCATGTCACAGGGCGGTGTTGTTCTCGCACACGCTGAAGCTGCAAAGCAGAACAACTCTGTATGCCAACGGCACCTTGTGGTGCGCGTAGAGATTGCCACATAAATACTCCGTTCTGTGAGGAAGCCGTAAGGCTCCGGTGCTTAGCGTTGCAGGTGGATGCAACTTCCGTTGGCGGCCGCGCCTAAGTGCTTCTCTATTCTAGGCCATCCTCTACCGTCTGTCCTCTCCATGGTCGAATTCTGGAACAGGTGCTGCCTACCTGCTTCAACACTGATGTATACGCACCTGCAGTCCGTAACCTGTTGTTCGCTGCGCGAAGTCCAGCTGCGCTTGAGTGCTGGGCCTGCAGTAGGTTCTATTTTGGTTAATTTGTTTTATGTATCATACTCGTATCAGCTGATGCACGCACCTGCAAACCTGTTATAGTAAGAGTTTAAACTTACACAGCTTCTCAGTCAAGACGATGTGGTGCCTCTCTGTGAACTGCAGTCCCAGTGCACGGAGACTTCTGCTCTGCACGTTGATGCATACATCACAACTGGACACCAGGGAACAAGTACTGTCACCCGTGTCTTCCGGTCTGGCAGGCCCCCTTTAAAAATAATTACGTAGTTGGGTCACTTTCGAGTAACATCCAAAATGTTGTCTGCGGCTAAGCCAGCAGCCTCCACGTGCTACTTTTTAGCTCTAAAAACCCGTCGGCCTCCTCTTCGTGTGCGTCTGCTTGTTTTTTACTCATCAGTTCAGTAATGCGGCAATACTATTCATGCGGGGTCTTTCGTACAACCTTCATTGTTGTCAGCTCTATCCTTTTTTCTTCCTAGCACTAAAGTGTGTGCTCTGCCAGTGCCATACGTAGGGGCAGGGCACTCTGAGAAAATATACACCGCGCTCTCTATTTACATAGTTAAATGTCACCTGCAGTTCAAAGTAGCGTGTCTCGTTCTGCTCACATACCAAACGAGGGTCACTTGTCCCATTTGCAAGCACACCGTGTTCTGTTCACGCTGCCTCTCGTTCTCCGCCTTCCACCTGCTTGGCTCTGCGTCGCCCTTGACATTTGAACTCTTCCTGCCCTCAGGATCGATATTTGCTATACGTACAGACCACTCCCGTCCACAGCAACTTCGCATCTACTCGTGTATGTGAATTTATGCACAGGTTTACCAATGTTCACAAAGATGTAGGCAGTACATGCAGACATGCGCCCATCACTCCCCTGCTAGCGCGACACGTAGGTGTGAAATCAGTACTGGCAAGACTCCACCTTCGTCAGGCGCTGCCAGCACAACGAGATGAGGGTCTGCTTTCGTCCCTATGTTGTGGATCAATTTCAGCGAAACTCTTTCTCTCTTTGTAGTAGTATTGCCGCAGAAAACGTCATAACGAAGGGCCTGTTTCAAGAGAGGAAAGTGTGGACTCACATCACAGCATTCGGTGGGAAGCTGTTACGGGCTGTCATTGCATGAATATTTATCAATATAAATATATATATATATATATATATACACATGTATACGTATATACACGTGCGTTCATGTATCTGCTTTACCACTGACACGTAAGTCCGCTTCCATGAATACGGCATGCCGTCCTTCAGTCTTCGGTACATCGTTGTGCACGCCGCTCAATCTTGACCCAGGTGATATCTTCACAAGAAAGGCACGTACCCATCTGCACACCACACGGCTAGTGTGCCAGGACGACGTAGCACTGTTACGTCGGCTCCACACATCCGGATGGCGTCGTCGGTCGGTTAGCTCGCCGCAGTGTTTTGTCGGACGCACACAAATGCTCCAGTACTCCGTTGTGGCAACAAAGATGTCTCATTGCAACGAAGAACTCGTTCTCGAGTATCCGCACTCTGGTGTGATCAACACACAACCTGCTGTACCTCCAGGCAACGCGCACACGCGTCCACCATCCTATTCAACGCAGAAGCTAGACCCCTGAATAACATACGAAGTCGCAATTCACAGAAGCGAGGCCCCTCTTATACGCCTGATCAAACACAGACAGAACATTTGATGCACAGTCTCGTGGCTTGCGTGTGCGCCGTCGTTGAGCCGAACTCGACAGCTGGGGAAATCAAGGGGCCTCGCAGTATATACCAGTCCCAGAACGCTTAACAGGTGTATAAGTGTGTGAGGTCACAAATGTGTCAGAAGTTGCTTGACATTGTGTCGCCGCGTGGCCTGCTAAAGTCAGAGTGGCAAATCAGACGACGACTGTGCAAGGATATATACGAGCGGTGTTCCACGTAGATTTGTGCTCGCTTTAATCCACGCACAGACAAGTCCGGGGAGTCCACTCGGAGACGAACAACAATGTGAACGGATATGGTGGAACGCGTACGCCGGCAGATGGCTGAAATCCTTAGTTGCATGGCAACTCTCCCTGCCCGCAGCAGCCCAAGGCCTATGCGACTCTGTGCATACAAATGACTTCATGCAGTGATTCGCCCTCGACAGTCTTGGGCACAAACGACGGCTGCTTCTTCAAGAGCTGCGCCATCGAAACAGCTCACGTTTTACAGAAGTTGCGGTAAAATCATGTTTTTCTGCCCACAGAGTCGTGGCCGCTTGAAAGGCCAGAGCCTGTATCGTAATACGTTTTCACTTTTTGTACAAGCCTACTTCTAGACGCATTTCTTTGCAGTGTGCGAGTCAAGATCCGGTTTGACCTAACATGGGTCTCCCAGAAGGGCGGAGACATGAGGATCGCCTTACAAAACAAACCGCGTCCATTCCCTTCCTCCGAAGTCTCTCCCCCTGATTGTCCTGCACATCCCTGTGCTTCCATTCTTTCGAAGCCTCCCCTCGTGATTGTCCTGCATATCGAATCACGATACTGTCGCAAGTTCTGTCTCACCTCTAGAAAAGCAGTGTCACCATTTGCTCGCTAACGAAACGCGCCTCAGTGCCCTTTTCCACGTGGTGACGCACGTCCAAACAAGTCGAATCTAAGTTGATGTGCGCTTAAAAAACTTTGGTCGGTGCCTCGCTTCTCTACGCATGTCGTTCGTTCGTAGCCTGCGATTCCCATCTGTTCGTAGTTGACAAGACGAAGCCCGCTCAGCTTCAGTGAACGTGGCGCTCGCGCCGCTTCTGCTTTACCGCTGCCGCAGAGATATGTCGCACAACCTGATGGAATTCTTACTGCATTCGCTGTTCGAGTAATGCTGCCGGAGTGCTGCTGCGCGCTTTGGCTTCGACGGGTACATTTTCCCTGCTTCATGCATTCGGCAAACACCTTGCAGTGGCCTCTGCGTGACCAAACGTATCGCAGCCGCATCTTCACCCGATACACTAATGCCACAACGGTGCTGTCACAAGACAGATTTCGAGGCCACAACGAAGATGTAAGTTTCACGTAGCACACGAGTGCCACGTCTCTCCATCCTGGACTGATATCCTCCAACGCTGCATCCTCAGCCGCAGCCCACTGTCCAGGACTATGTAGGTTCGGTTGTTTCTTTAAATATATCTGCCTCTGTGCTCTCTCGGTTTCGAAGCATTCCAAAGGAGAAGAAAATTTACGTTTCTCGCACACAGTCGGCACTCACGTGTTGCCGTTCCCTAAAACGCCGACCCGGTCGCTCTCTCAGAAGCTTGGAGAAAACCAAAATAAAAAGCCTTCAGTGCCTACGCAGCGAAGTACTACTTTGCACGGCTCATTTTTAACATATTATACTAACGCATACCATGCGCGCTTGCATCTCCTGCCGGCAGAAGCAGGTCGCATACTACCTGCTTTTGATATGCAAGACAACCGCTGGCCTGCGTTCACTCTTCTAAGGCGGTTTTCGCCTCTGTCCGTCTTCGTTCTCCAACCGCTCCACGTGTCTGATCGACGCGTGATGCCGCGGTGCAACGCAACTGTCACGCACACAAAATTTGTACCCCTGCAAAATGCGGTGCACACTATCCAGCCTTCAAAGACTTCCTTCCTACATGCGCAAATAATATATCCATATACACAAATGGACACACAGGAGATCTCCGGTATATCTGGGCGATTACTGTCACAGATGCACACCTATATAGAGACACGATCTGGTATAGCTAAGGCAGCTACACTCAATCATTCTTCCCGTGATTAGTATCGGTCCCACATTGTCAAAGAAGACACGATGCACTGCAGTTGTTGAATGAGTCTGTGTGGCGGGCGCTGCGCGATTCACTGCAGCCGCCGCGCCCTGCAGGTCGCTCAGTGTTCCGTAGTGTTTACACACCTCACGTGCCGCGTGATTGAAGTATTTATGTGGATATACAGTGCAACCCGATATACATGTATGTACATACCCACACACGACTAAAGTCCACAAGTATAGACAAAATCGCATGCATACACTGTGCTCGTGCGTGTGTGTGTGTGTGTGCTTTTTTTCCCGACAAGCGCTAGTGGCGCATTGGCGTGCCGCGCCGGTGACACTTGGTTTTAGATAATCTTGACTGTCTACAAACAGCAGCAGCTGCCAAACGAGCGCATCGCCTCTGCGATTTGTCGAACATCATGAGGAGCAGTGCCGCAGCAGCCCCCAACCGCCATGTGCTCTCCGCCGTGCATCCACTGAAGCGCACTCGCTGCCAAGCGCCCCCATTTTCCTGGCCTGTGGCAGGCGTCACACACAATCTCGCTCTGCCACAACTGCGGCATGTCTTTCCCTTGTTCTTCTTGTGAAGGGGTCCCGCCCTCACTACTCTTGGCGCGTCGCAGGCGGATTTGTTCCTTCTGTACCTCTCCCTTGCAGCCTTCGGCCACACTGCTGCTGCTTCTACGGCCGGTGTCGCTGCTGCTGGTGCCGCCGCTCGTACCGTCCCCGCGACAGCTGTCGTCGGCTACGTGCGTCTGACACTCTGCAGTGGACGTGGACCTGAAACGGAGAACGGGAGGAAGCGTCTGCTCCTCACGCACGTTGCGAACGTTTTCATTATTTGGGTAGCACAGCACTCTCAGCTGCTCTCCTATTACATCTCTCGTTTTCTTCAAACTACTGGACGGCGGGCACGTAGGAGAGACAAGCCAGTGCAGCAGCGGAGGCCGGCAAACCAAGTCGTGTACAACAGCAATCGGACAGCAGTTAACTCCGATGCCAGATATGTACTTGTCGTGGGCGTCGAGCTACGGAGCAAGCACAACCCACCAGAAAGCACAGCGGGATATGCGTGCAAACGAGTGGAAAAAAGCAAAAACATCTGAGTTATACGAGTAGAGCCTGCAGGCAGACGTAGGTGTCTGTCTAGCTGCTAGCCAGTGGAGGCTACCTGCATCGCTGCGGCACAAATGTACACGTTGAAGCAGGAGGCCAGAAAGGCAGGCGTGCACCTAGCGTACTCCTGAGCATGCAAGCTACATGTTTGCGGCGATACACCACGCACGTGGGTGGCTACCTGGGTCACAAGATGCGCGCCACGAGCTCGCCGCCACACACCACACATGCGTGTGGCTGTTGCGCCGCAGCACACATGCGGTGGCAGCCCTAGCAACAGCAGCAGAAGCAAAGCGAGCTGCAAGCGCCTTAGCACGCAGAGCGGACCAGCAGCAGCAACGACAGCCACTGAGAGCAACAAACTGCACCAGCATTGTCCGGTGCTCGACCTGAAGCAACCTCGCGTCCCTCTCACGCAGCAGCGGCAGCATCGAGAGGAGTACCGGTAGCAGCAACCTCAACAGCAGCTTCCACATTCAGAACCCATCCATCTATACACGAACGCTGGGATATGTGTGCGGCCTGAGAGAGAAGGTGTGACAAAGACGTGCACGTTCACGTAGAAAAAGCAGCAGCCCGGCACTGCGTCCCAGCGTGCTTGTGCGCTGCTTCGGTCCATCGGGCAACGCAAAATTTACCCGCAGAATTTCTCCAGCACATTCCCGAAAGTTCTCGCCGCCACACAGTTCCGTCGAAGACCTGCGCGGACGCAGCCGACAAAAAAAGAGAACCGCCAGGCGCTGCAGGTATCGCTCAACGCGTTACCACCCACACTCTCTCTCTTCTAGCTGCACACACTAACGAACGAACGCGCGTGACTTGCATGCACACAGGACGCGCAGAGAGGCAAGACGGTGAGAAGTCTGGCTTCTGCTGCCCTCTCTGAGCGACAGTCGAGATGCCCTCCATCCGCTTCACGCACCTCGTACACCCAGCGACGCGCACACACACATACATACATGTGCACACATCCACGTATATCTATGTGTATGTACGTATACACGCGTACAAACATCTACTAGGTGTGTATGTGTGTGTCTGTGTGTATCTGTGTGCGCCTGCATGCAGCACCCCGCACGCGTGTCCCCCCCCCAAGATTGTTAGCAGTGTATCTTTGACTGAAGGATCTCCCTTCGAAACTCCTGTTCAACTGGACGCTGACACTCCATGTTGGCGTCAGCTGGAACGCACACACATCCACGCGAAATCGACGAGGCACAGCCACTTCCACGCCCCCAGGCAGCCACTCCTGCTGCAGCTTCTTCTCACAGACGCAGTCTGTCCCCCAATCAGCAGCACTATCACCGTTGCACGCTTCTTATTACTCATCACGTGTGGGGATAGACACTGCGATAAAAAGTACGGACGAGCTTCTCACACGCGTCCCGCAACATATACAGTTGTCTACGCACACACACACACACACACACGCAACGCGTGTCGGCGGGTTTGCAAGATTGGAGCAAATCGAGCCGCGCGTACGTCAACGAGCAGAATTATCGTCTCTCTTGCTGCTGCCGAGACTCTGCGACACCCACCGCTTCCCCCACGGCTGTTCCCTTGTTTGTGAACAAGCTGAGAGGCACGCACGCGCGTGTTCACAAGTCTCGAACAGAGAAGTGAGAGACACAGAGAGAGAGATAGCCAGACTAGCTGCCACGACTTCCAGATTTTCACTTGGTGGCCTTCCCCTGTGCAGCACCCAGATACACGGTACTCCAGGTGCTATATCGTAGGTCGACCGGGGCGCGTCCCACCCTCCCTGGCGCGCGCACTACCCGCTTTCTCTGCTCTCTCTCTTTCTCTCTCTGTGGACCTTCAGCGCGACCTGGACGCGCCTATATGCAGTTTATATAAAGGTCTGTCTGCTCCGGACTTGCACGCGAAGGTATCAACAGCTTTAGAAAAGTGCTGGGCAGGCTATACTTGCAAGAAAAGGCAATCCAAACTTTTCCTCGAAGGTCCGGATATTCTCGAAGCAGGGGAAGCAGCGCCTGCCGCAGCCCGCAGCGCAGCAGTGCACAGATCACAGAATGCAGGACACATGTCGTGGATATCCGTGGGACGCCTAGCCTGGACGATGGGGCCTTTCCACTAAGAGACGCAGAAAGAGACAGAAATCTGCCAGGGCCCCCACCTTCACAAGGACGAGTGAGCCAGATGCTGCGGCACGCGTGTATCCGGTACATCGGTTCACATGCAGAAAAAGACAGAGACCAAGAGACAAAGAGAAAGACAGGGCGACGGAGCGGCAGGCGCCCAGCAGGAAGTGGAGAACACGCACGCCTTAAAAGAAATACGACAAGGAAAGGGAATAAGGCGAAGGTGGTGCCGCTCGTTGGCTTCCACCGGCGGCCCAGATATGTCTGCTGCTTCTTCTGTTCACTCTGCTGCACATACCTATTCACCTTTGGTGTCTGTACCTTTCTCGCTCTGCATGTATACATATACATGTATGTGTGCGCCCACAGTCTGAGAAACGTATGTATATACGTGAATGTGTAGTTATGTATATGTTCGTCGTACATAGGTGTACGTGACTATACGTGTGTACATCCACCTCTCCTTGGCTGTTCAGATATGCTTCTCAGCAAAACAGATTTATGGGCACTCAAAAACTTCCTTCTACTCTTGTGGTCCATGCTTTTCCGCAGAAAAACTGAGCCGCTGCTCCTTCTCCAGCAGCGGCAACCTCCTCTCTTACGACGGTGCGCCTCTCTTCTCCTCCGCGTGATAAACAGGCGGTATGCACACAGTGGCAGTATATATATATACATATATACGTACATTTACATAGAGAGGATAAATGCATGTAACAGCCTACCTTTGTGACACAACATATATATATATATATATATATGCAAACGATAGATGCATGGGCGTGTAACAGCCTACCTCTACGTAGGTATACACAACTTGCACATATATATATATATACATACAAGTGCATATACGCACAGACGACTGATCCACATATCAGCCTACCTCTGTGACACAGGCAACATATACACATATATACATATATATACAAACGATAGATGCACATCTGTATATGTACATACGGACAATACATCCATGTAACAGCCGACCTCTGTGACGCATGCAAGATATTAATATATATTCATACAGACGAAAGACGCATATCTCTAGGGCGCAAGCAGCATGCGTATATACACAAGTGTATGCAAGCGCTGTGAGAGGAATCGAGCTGTGGAAATATAACGCTTGCTTTGTTGTTGGCTTTGTGTGTTACACGAAGAAATGCATGTGCTGCCTGCATGTCGTAGTCGGTGGGCCTGACCTTCGCCTCTGCGACTTTCGGCAACGTCTCAAATACGACACCGTCCACGAGACGGCCGCTGCCGCCTGCCAGCGCCGCTCCTAGCCTGCAGCAACAAAAGAAACAACTTCCGCCTTTCCCCACAAAGTGTCCAGAGCTGTGCATATGCGTATAAGCAATATCGGGATAAACGGTCGTCACGTGATAAACGTGTGTCTGGCCGTGCACACAGACATACGCGCCTACACACGTGTACAGTACGCAGACGTGCAGAGGGGAAAGGACGCGACGGCTCACCGCTAGACAGGCAAAACACAAAGCGCAGTATTCCACGTATCTATGTATACAGACCTGTGTGTACAGCTACTCACTTATATGTATGTAGGCACAGAAAGAGAGATGAGCGTATAGCCCTGCGTATATGCGGACGCGTAGTTCTAGTTCTGGCCCAAGGCAGGAAGTCGGCAAAAGAACACTGCAGCGTGATTCACTCACGTGACATATTGCATAGAGAAAAAAGACACATGCAGGGCGTTCGACGATGCGTCGGCAAATATACATCGCCGCATGCGCACACACCGGCACATGTATGCAACGTTGAAAGCGAGCGAAGAGTACCGATGTGCCTGCATGAACGTACACAATAAACGCATGCATAAATCATAAGGGGCATATGTATATAAATATATATGTATATATCTACGTATGTGCATATATATACAAAGTGCATATGCGTATATATATCTACCTATGTAGAATACGTGTACGCGTGTTTTTTGCACCATACAGCAACGTGTATATATCTACCGTGTGGCAAAGTCTGGCACGCACATAGAGAGCCAGTAAGAGAGGTAGAGAATGCGCCCAGATGCGCCGGTGGACTCTTTGTGGAGGTACATTCTGGTCGGCTTGCAGATGGAAGCAGACGCGTTAAAAAGACCGAAGAAAAGCTTTGTCGCTCGGCTTTTTCTGTGCAGGAATTCACACACATGTGACGCATACAGATGTGGACACAGGCATACACGTCGCTGCGTATGTACAGCTCTGGGAACCCATCCATCCTTCTCTTGTAATGTAAAAAGCACCGACGAAGTTCGCACAGCCGGTCAGGCAGTGTGCATCCAGTCTCCTCCCAGCACACATATACAAGAAATGATACACATAGCCGTCCTAAAAATTACATATGTGTGTGTGTGTGTGTGCGTCTGTGCGACAGTCTCTCCTTGTCTCTAAATACGTAAATATATTCAGAAGACTGTAAATCTACATACACGTATATCGCGAAATATTTACCCTCAAATTCCTACACGCATGTAGACATCGTGTATGCACGTGTGTGCGCCAGTCCCTCTCTCTCCCTGTCCCTACATATATATATATATACACAGATATACACATACACATATGTATATCTGTATGTACGTATGTACAGTATGTATACGCCCATTCTTATATGCATATACGTATGCCTTTTTTTGTCGGAAACAGACACATATATGGGGAGAGCGGAGACCTCGAGCACGAACACGTCCTCAGCACACTCCTGTTGGGCGCGAGTACGTCTACTGCAGCGCACACGGGGCCAGACACGCTCTGCTGCGTCACACGATGCCTACACACACCCACGTACGCATACAGATTTGCCAGACACAGACACATATACATATATATAGAGAGAGAGCAGGGAATTTGCACCTCCATGCATATGTAGATCCACGTCAACGTTCCTGTGTTCCTGCCCCACTTCCGTTTATCCCCGTGGTTTGTTCAACATGGAGATTCTCAGGACGACGTACCGCCAGCGATGATACGCGCGCAGCTCTTCGTCGCTGGCACAGAACTCGCCTTTGTACTCGGCTCCGTTTCCAAGCGAAGCGCCGTATGAGCCACAGCCGAGCATCACCAACTTCTGTATGCATGCAGAGAGACAGACACAGAGAGAAAGACTGCAGTTTCCACGTGGAGACGCTGCTGCGGTCGGTGACTCCAGAAGACGTATACGCAGGTGTGTATTCTACCCAGTCTTGCGTACCCCTGGCCAAAGTGCTGGACACAAACGCAGCGGCGAAGACGTCTATATGTACAGAGAAAGAAAGGATAGATAGGACAGACACGGGTAGGTAGCACAGAGAGGATAGACAGATAGATAGATAGGATAGATAGACAGATAAATACAAATAGATATCCATACGCGTCCTTCATAGGCGCGCAGAGCGGCTGGAGACGGGAGGAGGTACAGCTGTCTTGAGCGCGCTAACACACACACACACATGTATAACCTGCCTTATATATGAGCATGCGTGTTCCACATACATCTCTGCAAAGGCGCGTAGGGCTCCGCTCCACTCGCAAGATAAACGTGCGGAAACTTAACGAACTGATCAAATACAAATACACGGCCAGGACATGTGCGCAGGTATGTGCGTGTCTGTGTGTGGGCGTGTGTGTCTATGAAGACGTGCGTGTGATACAAATATTCCTTACACACATGAATGTACCTATCTAGAGGCAACAATTCCAGCGATTGTACATATACGTATATTGATGGCTGCACCCAACAAGATGTGCATACACATGCACGCATGTAGAGAATCACTCTACAGGGAAGTTCAGAAAGTGTATATTTTATGTACGTGGCTGTACACAGCAACAGACGTACACACATACATGCACGCGTGTACTAAAGATATGGTAGACCAATGATCATCCCTACACACATGTACATATATGACCTATGTCCACAATAATACACAAACACACGTGCCTACATATAAATAGATGTATATATACATGTATATACACGTGTGTCCACAGGGATGTACGCGGGTGAACGACGCATGTGGACTGCATGCATTGGACGGCCGTCAGCTTTTTAGAAATAGTTCTGTCTACAAATATATGAATGGGCAAACGTTTGTATAGTGGCAGACGTGAAGAAAATATGGAAACTCCCAAAAGTGACGCACATTCACCCTCCGCGCGTCTTGCCTGCGTGTGGCGCCTGACACACTCGTCGAGCATTTGTCCGCTCGCTCGCATCCGTACTCTCCCTCTGTCTCTTCCTCGCTTTATATATACATACACACATGAATATATACATATGCGTATACATAGATGTACATATATGTTACACCTTTCCTACGTACGATCAGACTTGCGGACTGATGCGTGCGTCCATATACGCCCACACGTGTATACGCACACGTGTTCGTACGTATACCCGCTTGTTCCATCTGAATTCTACGGAGTTGAGCAGCACTTGGCAAGCCCATCGAAACATCAACATTCGTATATTATCTACACTTATCTATACGCGTGCATATATGTATATGTGTGTACAGGTACGTTGTATGCCTGCGTACAGACACCTCTATATACATACGTGTATGTAGGTATTATCTGCTCAGACATACCTCTTTCGCTTTGGCTGTTTGGTGTCTTGCTTTGTCTGCGAGCTCGACAGCCCGCTGTACGAATCCCGTAGCGACTGATGGCGGGTACCCGAGTTTGGCGCATGCTGCGCTACACAACTGCATGCAGGCAGCAGCAGCAGCACCAGCAGCAGGCCTGTCAGCAGCAACTGCAGGAGCAGCACAGCAATAACAGCAGCGTAGCAGCGTAGCCGCAGCACCAGCAGCAGCAGGCCTGTCAGCAGCAACCGCGGGAGCAGGAGTGCAGTAACAACAGCATAGCAGTAGCGCCAGCAGCAGCAGGCCTGTCAGCAGCAAATCCAGGAGCCGCACAACAATACCGGCAGCGTAACCGCGTTGCAGCAGCACCAGCCGCAGCAGGTTTGTCAGCAGCAACTGCAGCAGCAGCACAGCGATTTGACAGCAGTGGAGCAGCAGCAGCAACCCCTCCGCAGCGACAGCGGCGGAAGCAGCACCTACAACAGCAGCCTCATCACTAGCGCCAGCAGAAGCAGCAGCTGCGGACGCAAGCACAGCGCCAGCAGCAGCAGTAGCAAGAGGCGAGGCAGTTGCCGCATCAGGAATGGCAGCAACAGCCGGGCGGCAGCATCGGCAGCAATAGCAGCAGGCGGCACAGGTGCAGCAGCAGCAGCACACGTGCGCCATCCACACGCGGCAAAACACAGCAACTTCTCCGAAGAGCCACCGCGGCGTCTACGACAGGAAAACCCCGTGATAAAAGAAGGCACGCCGTTGCGCCTGCATGCACCACGAAGAGAGACATGCGTCTGCGGGAAGACCCACGCAAGGAAGTTTGCCAAAGAAACGAGAACCCTACGCAGACAATCAACAACGCATGCGCACGGACAAACGTTTATTCAACCGTCCTGCATGCCCTTTCTTTCTCTAGACCTATCCACTCGGTCAAGTTGATACACAGACGTCTGCGTCTCTCCTGCAGTATCGCTGCCCTGCCAGTACATCGCTCGAGAAAAAACACATCAATTCTTTTCTTCGTAACACAGAAGGAAGTGGCCTCACAACGGACACGTGTGTCTATCTCCCGTTTTCCTCTCCTCTCTCTGCATATCCACAGAGAAGGAGACTGTTTGGTGATACTTGGGCCTGTCGCCCTGTACTACCTTTATACGTACACATGCATGTATACGCGTAGAAGAAATGGGCACAGCTTCTCCCCCACTTTTCCTTTCTCTCTCTCTGTCGCTCCCTATCTCTGTATGTATACATCTCTACACGTAGATGACTGTATGTCTGTCGCTACGCAAAACACATGTACGCGCACACTTGTATGTCCCTGTCCCCTTCTGTCTCTTAAAGTGAGAAACGAGGGAACACAACTATATACGTAGGCACACATATGTGTATATATATAGGTGCGTGTCTGTACAGAAGTAAATATACATACGTTCGTACACTAGATAGCGAGGCACGCGGATACAGGCACGTTTTTTAACGTTGGAGAGCAAAAGGAGAGGGACGACGAGAATGTGCGACGAAGAGTCGCGAAACGGGACGAGAATACGGAGGAGAAAGTGAAGGCGGAAGAGAAGGAAATGACGAAAAAGGCGAAGACGAGATGAGAAGAGGGGAGGGGGAGGGGAAATGAAAGGAAGTAGAGAAGACCACCTGGTAAGTGACAGTAATGGCAACGTCTGCCCCAGCTTGAAAGAATTCCTTGTGTGTTCGCTGAACCAGGTCGGGGTACTGCAGGCAGCCAAAAGTCGTCGCAGAAGCCCCAGCCGCCGCAAGCGTCTCTCTATTCGAGAATAAAGACTTTCTTGAGAGCGTACGTACGTCCAGAGCCACAGATACAGACACGTCGATGGCGGGACAGACAAACCAACTTCAACGCGCATGCAAATAATACACATGTGGACGTTGACACACACACACACACACAACCATATGCATATACGGAGAATTTGCACATACACGCCATGGTAGATCCACGCATAATAGACCCACGTAAGAACTGCCTTTTCCCGTAGGACAGAGAGAAACGTGACCCGGCGCACCAGCCAAATCCTCGCCTTCGGCGCAGAGAGCCAGGGTTGCAACAGACCTCTTCTGCTGCGGTGTACGTACACCGCAGATACGTGACACCTCATGCCCTCATCACGCAGCTGTCTTCTCTTCTCTGCCGTCTCATGCGTGTGAATACACGCCAGTGCGTACGCTTCTGCTCAGTCATGTTGCAGGATGGTCAAGCTCTCCGGACGTACAGAGAGGCCCAAGGGTCGGCTTTATCACAAATTTCCACATATATGCATATACATATGGGAGTGCTTATGTGTGTCTGCTCAGTCGTGCTTGAGAGTCATTTTGCTTCCTGGATGCCTACGGAGAGGCTGTCGGGGGTCGGTTCAACTTTACACCCACGTGTATAGCTACGCGTGTCTTCCTCAGTACGTGGCTCTACCCATATGCAGGCAGATACACAGGCAGATGTGTCCACTGCAGTCGTCCCCCTGTGCGCTAGTACACCGCATGGACAGCAGCAGCAGAGAGCGACGGGGCAGGGGGAGGAGGCGCGTCGCGTGTCCACGCAGGTCGCGGTGCGGCGGGCAATACCCCTGCGGAGCTGCAGGAGCAGCAGCAGCAGAGCAAAGAGACCAGCGCGTGTCCAGCAGCGCAGCAGCAGCAGTAGATCTTCTAGCAACAGCAGCAGCAGCGGAGACGCCACGGTCAGGTCTGAAGCCCCCCCCGTCGCAGTCGCAGCAGCAGGAACAACGGCGACGGCGGAAAGCCGATTTCTTCGTCGTCTTCTTTGTGCATCGACAGCGGCAGCAGGAAGCGTCAGTGTCTGCAGCTCGGTCGACGCAAAGGCAGCAGCAGCAGATCGATCATTCTCTCACAGTAATAACAGAATGTGCAGACCACAGCGGGGAGCCGCTGAAGCGAGCTCCGAGGGCTCGAAGATGCGTCCCTGTGCCTCCGTCAAGCACCAGGATTTTCGCTTTGCCGCTGCTGTTGCTCTCCTCCCCGCTGCTGCTGCTCTCCTCCCCGCTGCTGTTGCTCTCCTCCCTGCTGCTGTTGCTCTCCTCCCCGCTGCTGTTGCTATCCTCCCTGCTGCTGCTGCTCTCTTCCCTGCTGCTGGTGCTGCTCATGGTGACGCCGGTGACGCTGCTGGACGTTGTAACAGAAATGCTGCTGCTCTGCTCCTGCCGCTGGGCTGCAGCAGCAAACCCGTAGTCGAGTACCCGTGTAGGAGACCACTACTTGCCGTCGTCGTCGTCGCAGCCGGGGATGCAGAAGCTGCTGCCGCCGCTGCACTGCAAACTCGTAGTCGAATACCAGCGTCGAAGGGTATTCCTTGTAGTAGTATATTAGTAGTCCTGCGACGCTCCTGCAGCGCGGGAGGGGGAGGCTGCTGCCGCTGCCGCACTGCTGCAGTTCCCTCAACGCGCATGGAGGCTGCTCCGCTGCCTTGTCCACCAGACTCACGCACACACGAACACACACACGCACACACACATACAGCGGCAGCTGCAGTTTCTCTTGTCGCACACGGAGACAGGCCCGTCCTTCTTTTTCTTCGTCTCCTTGCAGCTGCGGCCGCGCACTGCCATTAGTCCTGTTGCAGGCGTCGCCGTCGCAGCAGCAGGTCACTTGCCCGCGCCACAGAGCAGGAGTCGAAGTTGCAGCAGCAGCGGCAGCCGCCGCAGGTCGAAGCTTCCTCAACAAGTTCACCGAGGGGCGCCGCAACGACTTCACGGAGAAAACGTATGAGACACTCCCCGGCCGCCTTCCGCATAAGTATAGAGCCAAACAGGAGAGACATCAGATGAGGGGTTCGTGCTTTCTATACACAGCAGCATGCTTCGGTTCTCCGTATACGACGGCCTCCTACAACGCAGCCAACTTCAAGCCTCTCCCTGTCTCAAGACTGGGAGACGTAGCGAACGACCTTCTGTGTGTACGTACACACACAGACACAGATATACGTACACGGCTGCTTGAGGTGAACTCCTCCGCCGGGAGATGTATACACACCTACACAAACGAAACACGTACTGTAAGAAATTATACGCGCCGGAAGAATGGACGTGTGGACTCACATACAAAAATTCACATATATGAACGTTGAACCCGTTGATAAAGGCACGTGTGTCCACTTTTTTACGGGACAGGGGAGAGGGACAAAAAAGCTTGACGCTCATGAAGCCAAAGCCACCTGCTGCAGACGGTGCTCAGAATATCATCATCTTCTAAAAAATTGCAGGAGGATCACGTTTTGGATGACGGGCACATCTTCAGACAGAAGAGACAGCAGATCGAGTTTGCCAGCGGTCGCGCAGCTTCGGTGCGCAGTGCTACTCTCCCTGTCCCCGGCAGCTTTCTTCTGCGAAGCACCAGGTACAGGATGAAATAGTTATCGTCGTCGCTTGTCTACGACTTGCCTCGTTCAAGTGGAACAGCCCTTGCGACTACCGGTGTGAAAAAGTGGCGACTTTCACGCCCCATACACTACGCTCTTTACGGGCCTCTCTTTACAGACTTCTTCGACGACGAAGTCACTGCGCGGCGCGGGCAGTCCTAGGAATTTTTGAATTAAACACCAGTGCCAGCTTGAGAACGAAAACACACTCAACACTACAGCACCATAGAAGCACAAGATAAATTGACGACATTTTTGTCGTTGTCCTTGCGCCTGTGTAGAAGGCACCTTACGGCACGGCGCGGACACCACTTCGCGTACTCCACTTCGTCCTCACACTCCCTTCGGGACTCGACTTTTTATTATTACCTGCCACAAATAATACGAAGTGTGAGCGACTTTCTTTCGAGGAAGTCGCAACGACGCGGCGGCTCCTCCTTTTTTTGAGTGGTACTTCCTCCCCAGTAAAGCCCGTCCACAGTGGGAGCTCTACTTGGTTCACAGAAGTCTCGCAGCGGCTCCTTCTTTTCTTAAGATATACTTTCTGCTTCGAAAAGAGAACCTGTCCACTCTGTGCGCCCAAGTGGGTCCACAGAATTCTCGGCATTCTGGTATTGAGAGGGCTAGGTGTGTGGCGGTCCCTCTATACGACGACTGCGCTACGCTTGAAGATTTCACACATACATGTGTGTGTGCGTTACGGAGGATTCTACACTCCGCGTTAATTTTCATTTGGTGAGTCCTCTCTACTACTTCGCTGCGCTGAAAAAAACCGCGTGACTAGCAGTCGAAGTAACACGACGGAGGAAGAAGAGGGGCGGCGGTGAGGAAAGCTTTCTCACGTTGGCCAGGAACACGCTTGATGTTGGGCAGCTGCTGCTGTACATTATGAGGCGGCGTCACGACGGAAGGAAAAAGCACGTGATTGGCCGGTCGAAGCAGCCGCGAAGTGCGGGCAACAATGCCGACAAAACCGCGACATCAGCAGCAGAAGAGGAGCAGCGGCAAAATAGCAGAGGATAAGAGAGAGCGGCGAAGGAGCAGCACCTGCAGCAACGTAACAAGGGATGAACCAGAGCGGCGGAGCAGCAGCAGCAGCAATAACAGGAAAAGGAGAGCCACAGGAAGAGGAGCTGTGCTCCAGCAAAGGCAGCAACACAACACGAGGACCAGAAGCAGCTGCAGAAAGAGCAGCGGCAGTAGCAGAAAAGGCGACAACAACCGCAGGGGAACGCGCAACGGTACTTGCAACAGAGAAAGGCGAAGCAGTACCCGTATCTGCAACAGCAAAAGCAGTTGCAGCCGCCGATCCCGGCAAGAAGGCAGGCAGCAACACATACGCATCAACAGCAGATGCTGCAGCGGGAGACGCGGACGACGCAGCAGCGGAAACGGGTGCAGTCGCGACAGTTCACATTAGCAAAAACAGCAGTACCAACACGCACTGCACACAGCAAGGGGAAAGATGCGACAGACACGGTGTTGCTTGCCCTTTTCTTTCACGCACCAACAGGAAAGTCGAGACAGTACCAGAAGGAGAAGAGCTGCTCCAAAAGGACGAGCTTCGAGCGTCTGTGCAATTGACGGGAGGGGGCCTAAGTGATCCTTCTACAGGGGCAGAAGACACCGGCGGGGGAAGAGGAAAGAAATGTTATGGGGCACGCACATGCATGCAGCTGACAAGCGTTTGCCAGCCGGCAATAGTGGTACCAGAATGAATCGTAATCGCTAAAAAGGAACGAGGAGTAACGCACGAGGCGCTCGGAAAAAGAGAAAACGGCGCATTCCTCAGCGCGACGGCAGCTGCGCCAGCTGCACCGGCAACTGACGCTGCAGCACGTAGTGGTGTGCCGGGTTGAAACAAGCTCGTAGTCGTCACTCTGGCATCATTACTGCAACAAGGGAGGATGGCACGAGAACAAGCAGCTTAAGTCGCGTTAACAACTGCAGATGCAGCAGCTCTCACGGTATGCAACGCTGCTGTTTCACGAGCTGTAACAAAGACAACGCGTCCGCGTACACGAATGTGGTGGGTCTGGTTTGTAAGGCTGCAGCTGCGAAGGATAGCAGCAGCTTGCATCTGTTGTGGGCCCTCAACAACAGAAAACGGTGCCATTTGCACTCAGGCGAAGAAAAGCTGGAGGAGGAGGAGCAGTGCTTACGCAGGAAATCAACGCATGTCTCAGCTTCGTGTAAACGGCGGGAAAAAGACACCCGCAGAAATACTGCAAGAGCGGCAACTGTAGCCGCAGCTGGAGCGACACGCAAGGAATCGCATCATCGGGTGGAGAAAACGCGCGGGAAGCAGAGCAGCTGCAGCAGTCACGCGTTTAGCTGGCGCCGGAGCAGCACCAGCAGAAGGAATAATATAGCTAGAACAGCGCCCCGACAGTCACCAAATCCTAATAGATCCACGTCGAATGTGCCGCGGAGACACAGACACGCCGCGTCAGGCGCAACACTTGCACAGGCAGCAACAGCGTCGGGCCTGTTGTGTGTGGCGTACACACTGGCTGTGTAAAGCAGCACCTCTTGCGGTAGATCTGATTGTTCTCGTAGATCTCCGCCGCGAGCCGCTGTCGGAGCGTCAAGGCCGGGAGCAGCACCACACATCCTGCCGACGCAACACAGCGGCAACATCAACGGTGACCGAAGGCACACCGACAGCGACGTAGCAGCAACATGGTGAGTAGAAAAACGAGTCGTGCGTACCAGCAGCACAAGCAGCAGCAACAGTGAATGACCAGGAGCAACAACGCCAGCAGTAAGGCATCAGGCAGCAAGCAGGGGGAGAAGCTACCACGAACGCATCCGTAGAAAGCAGAGAACAGCGCCGGCATACACGGCTGCTCGACAGCTGCGTCTTCACTACCTGCTAACCTGCTTACCTACACGCTCACAGCGTGGCATCTGGAACGTGACTCCAAATGGTGAACGGACGTTTGATAGGTGAAGAATGCACCAGCCTTTAGGTGTCGAGCGTGACGTCGGCGTGTGTGTGTGTAGTAATACGCTTCCTGTCTTGGAAACCTTGATGGGCACGTGGGGACGCAATCGTTTTGATACTGTACTAACGGCTACTTGTGTAAATGAACTGTACCTTCTGCTGAGCAGTCGTCGGTGCGTGCCTTCCCATACAACAACGTGAGTAATGCAGTCTTAGTGGGCAGAGACAACCAAAGCTTAGGCGTATATGCTTGCTCTCGTGCACAACTGCAGGCCCTGTCCACTGCGTCCGGCAGTGTATTTTCGCGTAGCAGCAAGCGTTGCCAGGCCATCCATATTTACTTGTTGTTTGGGAGTCGAACAAAGCCACCACACCAGGACTTCATCAATAGCAGCAGCACCCTGCTGCTGCACCACCAAGGCCATTATCAACAGCAGCAGCAGTACCAGCGTGGATTTCCCGAAATGAAGTAGCTCATTACCACGAATAGACGCTGTATCCTTCTTACCAGCAGCTGGGACAACAGAAATAGCGACGGAAGATGTAGTATGGCACGGTCAGAAGCAGCGGCAATGCTACTGTCACTCGACGAAAAATGTGTGTACCTGTTTCTTTGTCCTCTGTCCTCTAAGGTGCGTGCGTGCACTGCAGCAGCTCAATCTACAGGCAGTCAACGGTATTAGGAAATCATGCGGCATTGCCCTTTCATTTTTGTGTGCATATACTGCCCAATATTTTCCTCTATACTGCTCACGGCGTAGCGACACTAGCGCCCGACCTTGGATCCAGTGCTATATTTTATCTGACAGAGTGCGTACTGAGTGTGTGATTACGTCGGTCCCGTGCCTGCTCGACACGAGTTGAAGGGCGCCGATGCCTGTTTTTCACTCAAGAGCCGTGTCACACAACGGGATTCTGCAGTATATCCTGGCGGTGCAACCTTACCCCACCCTCCGCCTATCTGGTATTCTGTCTACACGACAATCTCTCTTGTTGCTGCTCCTTTACTGCAGCACTGCACGGCTTCACAGGCCTAGTGCGCTGCTGGTGCGTGCACTGCTTTGCCGTGTTGCTGCTCATGTCGGTATCTGGCAGTGATAAGGACAGTGGCCTGCAAAAAGGTCTATCACCAGGGGATTCTACGTGACAGAGCAGCAGGCAGGTGGGTTAGGAAGGGGCGAAGCCCAGTAGTCGTAGCCCCAAGCTGAATCCGTGTCGATACAAGCTCCTTCTGATATGTGTGCAGGTGGTGGTGAATCCTGCTGGTCGCAAGTTCTGTGGATGCTTCCCCAAGAACTGCAGACAGCGTGCATTTGTTGCTTGTGCGTGTGGTTGGCGCGGCTACTCTTGCGGTTTTTTAGCTGCTGCTGGTGCTGCTGCTGACAGTAGCGCCTTAGAGTGGACGAATTTTCGAGCGAAATACAGTTGGACCCTGTCGGAGCCGTATAACTCGAAAGGCAGCTGTCCTGCCTTGCTGCTGCTCCACTGGTGGCGTGTTGAACAACTTCGTTGCCTGTAGTCACTCACTTTTGAAAAGTCAAGATTCTGTCTCTGGCGCTGCCCCACCTGGCGGGTGGCGACGGTGGCAGTTGGCTGCTGCTGCAGCGACTACTGGTGCAGCAATAGCGCCGATCCAAGCAGCACGGTAAAGTTCCTGCTCCTGCAGCGATACAAGAGTTTCCCGTTCTGATACTGCTGCCGACGATAGAACTGAATAGCTCGGCGCTACTTAGCTGGTGCCGCTGCTGCTGCAGATCCGACTGCAGAAGCCCACTTCCTTGCTGCAGCAGCAGCAGATCACTTGTAATCAGCATCACCTCGCTGCTGCGCTGGGGCAACCACATCGCCTGACTGCTGCATTTCTTTGACTCTGTGGTAATCACTGTATCAATGTAGTTTTCAGATTGCAGGTGCTTTCGTGCGAATGCTGCTATGACTGTGTGCTCATCACGTAGGAACAGAGCACACCATTGTTTTTGCTCTGTATACGATAATGTATCATCGAGAAGGTTGCCGCAATGAGACCGCTGTTTCCGCTGCTCTTACTGAGGAAGACGACTGTGTTGTGGATCTTGACTCTGATGCCTGCGCAGGAATTAACAGCTACCCACTGCTGCCGCTGGTGCTTTCGTCTTGCCGGTGTTAATACTAGTTGTTGGAGCAAACTGCTTTACCGAAGGTGCTCCGTAAACCGAGGCCCCAAACGCGGGAGGTTGGGATGACCGAAGATGTTTTTCATGTGAATCCTGCGCTTGACCTGTGTCAGTGGTTACCTTGCACTCAAGGTCCATCTGTGCAAACGTCTAAAAAAGCATTCGCAGTTCTGAGCCTCTGCTGCACCAGCACCCTTCTATAGCACTTCCCATTATGCTCTTTCTAGTGATCTTTTTTGCGTCCCGGCTACACTTCTGGAAGCCCTCGGTACTGCAGCCGCCATGTGAGGTCTGCGGCTTTTTCCATGCCCTCTCCACACACACTTCTCTAACTGCGTAATTTTAGGACGTATCAGTGCCACGCCTCCACGCTGCATATCTTTTCCCTCCTAAAGCGTCGCTGTGTTCTCTGCTCCTGTTGCGGCCATTGTTGCTGTTATTTTACTTGGTTACACTAGTATCATTCTGGGGCCCCGCTTCTGTAGGTAATTCTACTGTTGCCCCTCCTATGTGTTGCTTCCGCGGCTCTTGGTGCTCCTGCCACTGCTGACACTACGGCTGCCGTCGAGTATGCTGAATCTTTCTGACTTTGACGCGGAAGACACCTAGAAGCTGCATCAAGCGGAAATGTGGAATCGTGTACAGCGGTACATACACACAGGGATGCAGTTGTCCAGACCGCTGAACACATTCAAAGATGGATAGGCACCTACATGCGCTGATACTTGTGCAGATGTGTCTACAAGTCCTTCTGTGCCTCTCCGTCTGTGTGGAGACGCGTACCGATTTTCGAAGCTGTAGACTTAAATATACACACAAACCCGTACTCGGCGTCGTTCACCAGTGTCACCGGAAGCGTCTTCTTCGACGAAGCAGAATATACCCTTCGCAACGATACGGAATGGCCTTTAGCGATCAGAGCTACTACATCAGCAGTGTGGCCACTGCAGAGTTGCCTGCCTGCCCGCCTCCCTTCAGGCCGCTTCCACCATTGAACGGTAATACTCGGTACTTTTGTTGGAGCTGGTTCTGCTCGTTTCGCTCCTGCTGCTCGTTTTGTGGGCTGTCCTGCTCTGAACATTGCTGCTCACTCGTTAAGTGCTGCTGCTGCCGGTACGGCTGTTTTGTGGAACTGGCTCGTGGTGTTGCGGCCACTTCCACGCTGTCATCGTCAGTTCTACTGATGTCCTTGTACCGGCTGCTGTAAATGAAACTCCGGTTATGTATTCGGTGCCTAATTCCACTCTATTTTTCGTGCTTTACCTCAACCGCTTGTGCTGCAGCGGCGCCTTTTGTACTGCTAAGTTCTGGTGCTACATGTGGAAACGGACCCTAAGGTGCTACCTTGGTCCTCGTGACGTTGCCCGGGCTGTCGATGCTGCTGGAACTTTTTGTTGGTGGTTCTGGTACGGTTGCTGCTTGCATTCAAGCACGGTATATTCTCGAGTTCCCCTCCTGGGGGAAACAACAAACCTATGGGAAACGCCTGGGGGGTGGTTCAAGCCGAGAGACTGCATATACCTGCAACATATGCAGCAGCCAGTTGCTAGGCTGCACAGAGCCTCACAAACCGTGTGGGCACAAACCGGCTAGGCGCAGGAGACGAATGTACAAGTGATACGGTGTTTGCGCTGCCAAGCCTGCTCCTGGTTACTGGCTACTTTATGACTGGTTTCGGTTCCCCCATTTCTATTTCCCTCTCTTGCTGCACTGCTGCTGCTGCACCGTCTGCTCCTGCTCCCGCGACTCGACATACTACTACTCGCTCCGAAGGCCGCGTCTCTAATCCTATAACGTTGAGAACGCACTGATCACGCAGCCGCAGAGTGCCTGCTGCGCCACCTGCTATGGATCACATCCTGCTGCTGCTGGAGGTCCTGCTGCTGCTGCTGTTGCAATGACAGTAACGTCAGCTGGCGCCTTTGACAGTCGTGTAGGGGCTTCTACAGCCTTTCAAATTTGTGTTTGGAACACGTATTTTCCCGGTATTGCAGTGCTTGACGTGTATTCTGCTGCCGCCCGTCCTGCTACGGTCTCACTCTCCCTTCGTCTCTCCAAGTACCGCAGTCGCCTGTTGTTTACCGTCAAAAACAACAGCAGAAAAAGTCGACCGAAGAGCAGCAGTGACGTCCATCACTCGTATTCGCACGACTCGCTACAGCAGCAGCACTACTGGCATTCTGGTTACTGAGAAAGAAGCGCCGTTCACAGTCGCAACGTTGCCCCAGTGGTTTATTCGTAACAGCAGCAGCAGCGGCTCCCCCATGCGCAGAGAGGCAGTTGCCGGGGAGAGGGGCTCAAGAGTTGTCCGCGAGAAAGTAGACTCCTTTCACCTCTGCTGGTCCGGGGGGGACGAGAGAAACAGCAGTGGCGGGGTTAGCGAAAGCAACCAGCGAGGTCGCTTGTCACTGTAGTAACACAAGCACCACCAGGTGCAAGAAGAGCGGCCTTCAGCAAGAGAGAAGCATTCACAACCGCATTCTCTCATCGATACTAGCAGCACCAGCAACGCTGACTTAAACAGCCGCAAGGACAACAGCAGCCTTAAAGCAACAACAACAGCAGCAGTGCTTCGACTATTCGAACATGTGCCTTCTGCTGCAGCGCCTCCGCAACCTTATTCCCCGTTGAGTCGACAGCGAGCGGCGCGCTTTCTTGGCAGCAGCGGTCGCAGGAGTATCCATCTACAGAGCCTCACTGTCATCTGCGACTGGTGTCATCCTTTCCGCCGGTAACGCTCT
This sequence comes from Sarcocystis neurona, assembly GCA_000727475.1. Classification (NCBI taxonomy): domain Eukaryota; phylum Apicomplexa; class Conoidasida; order Eucoccidiorida; family Sarcocystidae; genus Sarcocystis; species Sarcocystis neurona. The sequence goes on from KL647297.1 coordinate 2,418,152, forward strand.
GCAAGCTTTACAGCTTGTCACCGGCCGTGCACAACAGCAGAGCGGACTCTCTGCAGCAGAAGCCTTCCTCGTGCAGCCGCAGCTTTTCCAGCCGCAGCGAGCGGGCGCCAATGAGTCCTTGGCCTGAAAGCCTTGTCTTTCGTTTTTTTGTGCTTCCTGGAGGCGAAGCTGGCAATTGTGTCGGATCTTCCTTTGTGCTGCCGTGCTGGACTGCAGCAACTGCAGGAGCAGCAGCAGCAGCAGCCCAGTTTAATACTGTGACATTCGTAGTAGCTCCTGCTGTGCCCCTTGTAGAGCAGCGTGCGCTAGCCGCACATCGCTTCTTGTTTCCCCGGCAGGATTGACATGACCTTCCGTTAGCCGCAGACTGTTTTTTGTTAACGGGCGCTCAAAGCTTGCCTTTTTTCTGCTGCACGCTGCTGCACACAACTGCAAGTTGCATGGGTCACACCAGCAGCACCACGTGTCAACGCGTAGTCTGTAGCAACAGCAGCACCCACACAGTACGTAATAGAGCAGCAGTAACATTTTCGTCGTCTTTGAGGGTGGTGGCGGTGTTTTCGCGACGACGACAAGAAGTCCTGCAAATACAGTCCAAGCAGCCGCAGGGACAGCAGCTGCAGAAGTAGTAATCGTCCGGCCACAACAGCGGGATCAGCAACAAGGCAAGAAGACAGTCGCTCGCATCGAGGACTGCAGCGCAAGAACAAGAAGGGCAGAATCGGCCGTGGCGATACGTGGACGCAAGCGAATACCAGCAACTTGGGTGCAGCAGCCCCAGCACCCAGAGCGGCATCTGCGCCAACCGCAGCGACTGCAGGGGACCTCGCGTCAGGAGCCGTAGCAGCAGCGCTGAGAATCATTAGGAGCTTTAGGACTACCAGGAACACTAGCTGAGGAAACGCACTACACAGCGGCAAGCCGTGCCGCAGCTCTGGTCTACTAACGGCGGCGGCGGAAGTAGAACAAGCAGCGCCCGCATGGGCAGGCTCAAGCAGACCATCACAGTCAGAAGAGCAAGAATCACAGTAGCCTCAGGAAGCGCTTCATCAGCGCAGCGGCAGCAGCGGCGTAGCAGAACTCTTCGCATTTTCAAACCAGGCGAGAACCCAGCCATACACATGTAGAGCAGGAGGCCAGCAGCAACAGCAGCAGGCCAGCCGCAGCCGTAGCAGCCAGAACTGTGCGACTTTAAGATAGCAGCGGCAGCAGCAGCACTACCAGCGAGAACAACAGCAAGTGCAGCACACGTCACTCGAGCAACATCGACAGGTGCCCGAAGCACACTGCAGCAGACGAGGAGGAGCAACTCGAGACTCAGGAAAGCTGCAACGGCAATAACAGCAAGTACGGGAAGGAAAAGTGGGAGGGTAACAGCAGCGACAGAAGACAGCAGTGGCACGAGAGGAGCTGCACGCGGGTTGCAGGCGTGCGGCTTTTGTACCCGCAAACAAGCAGCAGGCGCGAGAGCGTTGGTTAACTGGCCTGAAGTTCTCTTCTCTGTTGTACCTGCTTGAGAGGAAGTAGCAAGCTGGGAGGGGTTGTGGGTTGCAGCAGCAGGAGAGGCGGCAGGAGAGAAAACATCCTCTCTAGAAGTAGCAGATGCAATGGCAGCAGAAGCAGAAACCCCCGTCAGCAGCAGGCTACGACACAGAAGCCGCAGCAGCAGCCCAGTGTACGAAAGGTGCTTGCAGTGCAGCCGTTGAAGAGGTACGCGCACGCGCAGGTGCAGGAGTACTGGTAGCTACAGCGACGGCGTCGACTCCGACTTCTCCATATATCAGCAGAAGAGAAAAGAAGCTGCAGTAGCTGCTGCCTGTTTACTATTAGCGCGGACCGCAGCGCCGCAGTACGAGAGGGCCTACCCGATACTGCTTGACTTGACAATTGCAGTGGTGGTTGTGCTGTTGCTGCGGCATGGCATGCTGCTGGCTCCACTAGTTTGCCGGGTGTTGCTCTTCTTCTCGTTCTGCCGCTCGGTTGGCGGGCGCAGCTACTGCTGTGGGGAAGGTGCTGACTCCGCTGCAGACAAGGCAGAAATCACCCATTCTTTGTCCTGCTGCAGCAACTGCAGCAGAAGCCGCAGCCACGTGGGGACGTAAAGAAGTGGCAACAACATCAGTCTCCCCCTCCGACAAGAGTAGCAGCCGTCCTCCTGGAGGAAGAGCACCAGCAGGAGGAAGCAGGGCATGGGCCAGCACTGTTCTGACAGGGCTTTCGCTGCCACCGAGAGTTCTTTATCCACCTTGCTTCTGCCGGTGGTTGGAGAATGAGGGATCCAACGGCTGCTGCAGCAACTGCAGAGCCGCAGCAGCAGCTGGGATTGCGCTGCGGCAGCCGAGTTGACGTCTCTGCCGCCAGACGGGCCGTGGAAAGGCAGCAGCTGCAGCAGTTTGCCCAGCAGCATAGGAACGCAGTGAAGTGTACGTTGGAGAGGGCGAAGCTGCTGGAATGTGGCGTGCCTCTCGCAGCAGAGGTGTACCTTGAAGCAGCAGCAGCAGCCGCAGTGTCGGGGAAAAACAGTAGCAGCGACGAGGACTTCTGGAAAACCGTGCTGCCCTCCGTCCACGGCTCCCCGCCGCTGCGCCCTGCTGACCCCGAAGAGCAGCAGCAACAGCAGACGGTACCGCAGGTGCAGGACAGACGGCAGCAGCAGCAACAGGAGAGAGGGCTGCTGCTCGAACACTGCCAGGAGCAGGAGTCGCAGCAGCAGCAGCCGGGGGAAGAGGAGGAAAAGTCTGAGCAGCAGCAACAGCGGCTACCTAGTGAACAGCGGGTAAGCAGCAGCAGCATGACAGAGCCTGGCTTCACTTCACTCGCCCGCTGGGTAGCGTCTGGCCGTCTCTTTGATGTAGGTCGAAGAGAGGGGACCCCCAGTCCAGAGGAACGCTCGTTAGCAGCAGCAGCGACACCAGCGGCACCAGCGAGGCCACCAGTCGCAGCGGCATCAGCAGCAGCAGCAGCGGCGGCAGCAGGGGCAGCAGCGGCGCCAACAGCACCAACAGCGGCATCACCAGCAGCAACAGCGACGCCAGAAGGAGGGGCAGCGACGCCAGCAGGAGGGGCAACCACGCCAGCAGGAGGGGCAACGACGCCCGCAGCAGCAGCAGCAGCGACGCCAGCAGCAGACGCAGCGGCGCCAGCAGCAGCAGCGCCGGCGGCAGCAGCGGCAGGAGGGAGACAAGGTGCAAGAGAAGAACACGTAGCGGCGGCATGCGTGGGACGTGCACCAGCAGCATTAGAAGCAGGAGACGATGCTTCAGCAGGAGGAGGGAAGGCAGCAGCCATGTCAGCAGCAGCTGCAGCATACCAAACGGAATGCGGTGCTACTGAAGCTGTTGCTGCTGCTGTTGCAGCTGCTGTTGCTGCTGCTGTCGAGGATTATGAACGACAGCTGGATGCTTGGGTGCTCACCCCAAGGCACGTAGAAGCACGAGCTGAAAGCGCAGCAGCTGCTGCAGGAGCAGCAGGACGTGCGGCTGAAACAGCAGCATATTTATCGCGTGGACATGCAGCAACGGCTGACGTACCTGCTAGCGGTACGGCTGCAGCAGCAGGAGAGACAAGGGCGGCAGCAACAGACAGAGCGCAAGGTTTTCGTTCTGCAAGGCGGCTCGAAACAGCAGCTACAGGGACAGAAACAACTGCAGAAGGAGCAACAGGTGACGTCGGAAGTGCAACGTTGTGCGAGAGGACTTCAGCAAATCAGCGTACGCCTTTTGATCAAAAAAGAGGGGATGCCGCGAGCGCAACAGCAGCTACCGCAGGCTGCCGCAGCAAAAACTGCAACCACAGCACTTTTCGTCGAGCGCAGCAGCTGGTGCGTAACCTTCAGACAGCAGCAGCAGCAGCAGGAACTTCAGCAGCGGCAACACCTGCAGGAAGAGAAGGAGCTGAAGGAGAAGCAGCAGGAAGGGGCGCAGCAGGCGTGGGGACTGCCGAAGCAGCGAGGAAACGTGGGGGGGCTGCAGGAATGCGGCAGCAGCAGCGGCAGGACGGGGAGAGAGCAACAGCAACAGCAGCAGGACAGGCACAGGTGTGGAGAACTTGGTGGCATTCCTTGCTTCGCGGAGGCGCTACGGCGAACAACCTCAGTGCCGGCGCAAGCAGTGCCGCTGGGAGGGCCACGGGCGCAACAGCAGAAACTGGGCAGCAGCCGCAGGAGAAAAGTTGCAGAGCAGCAGGCACGTCGCAGGAGCAGGACCGATGGCAGGGAGCTGCAGCAGCGGCTGCCACTTCTCCACAGCCGCAGAGGAAAAGTGCAACAGCAGCAGCTGTTGAAGGCGTGGAAAGAGGAAAGAGAGTTCCAGATACAGAAGCAGCAGGAACAGAATCGCCATCACCTGCGGGGAAGAAGCAGCAGGGGTGGAAACGTAATTCCAGCAGTTGCTTTTCAACGAACTCCGTCGTCTGCGACTTGCCTAGCCCTGTGTCTGTCTCGTCGGTAAATTCTTCTGTGTGCGGGCCAGCACCGTCGGATCATTCGTCGGTGGTAAGTACTGCAGTCTTCTCTCCACCCTCTCTTTCTGCTGCTCCTCTTCCTTCGACTACGATTCGTTTCCCTCCCACCACTTCCTCCTCCTGCTTCTCTTCTGCTGCTGCTGCTGTACCCTCACGTACTGGTAGTGCATCTTTTCCCTTGTGTTCTCCTGGAGGACTGGAGTCTGCTGCAGCGCCAGCTGAGACTGCAGCGTTGTCCTCCCCTGCCGCCGCTTCCGTTGTTATCTCTTCGGCTTTTCTACCTGCTGCTACGGACGACGAAGCAGCCCCGTGGGACGATGTGGGGTTGCTGGCGCTTGACGAACAGCAGTTGGACACGGTCTTTGACGAGTTGCTGCTCCCCGCTACGCATGGTGTGTCTACTCGCGCGGTCGCAGAAACGCCTTCATCAGGAGACCAAGCAACAGGAGAACGGTTCAAATCTTATGGAGGCTGTCCAGGCGCATCAAGCCTTGTCAAGGACACCGCAGCAACAGATAGCAGTAACGCGTCTGTTTCTTCTTCTTCATTTTCCGTCTCTTCTTCTCCTCCCACCTCTTCCGTCGATCTTTGTTCTCTCTTCGCGTCGCCTCTGGCGATCGGTGCGAAGGCGTCTGCTGCTGCTGTTTCTTCTTCCTCCACGTCCTCGGGGAGCACTGCAGCAGTAGCCGGGGTAGAGGAGCCGAAGGACGCAGATAAGAGCGGTGGTGAGGAGGAGGAAGAAGAGAAGGAGCAGCAGCAGATAAGACCAGAAGAAGAAGGGAACAATGGAGGCCTTGGAGCAACGCTGCGAGAGAAGAGCTTGCAACTGCAGCAACACCTGCAGAGACTGCATCAAGGAGTGCGGGACAGGGATATGGCAAGCATTCGTATAGCTGTTGCAGATATAGCAGAGTTAGGAGGACCTGAGGTATCGGGAGTGTGGGCGGGAGTCAAAGTTGGCATGGGAATTGCAACTGTCGCTGCGGGACATGCAGTAGTGGGTGGCCTGATGCTTGCAATGGCAACAGGTGCTGTTGGCTCGGCTGTCTTGTGGGGCAGACACCGGGAGTACTTCAGGTCCTGGGTGGTGGGGGAACACGAAGGCGGAGGAGGAGATGGAAGAGGAGGAGAGACACCGGAAGGCAGCCACGGCACCGTGCAAGAACAGGTGGCAGATGCGGTCACCGAGGGTGCTGCCGCAAACGATCACACCCGCAGCGGGGCTGACACAGCTGCTACTGGCAGACGACCGCCTGTTGCTGGCAGGGAGGCGCAATCTGCTGGTGTTGCTGTTACCGCTGCTTCATTTGATGTGGCCGCAGACGCTTCGGCTGCTGCCGGCCCTGCCGCTGCAGGCTGCGTGAATGAGCCGGTGGCGACGGCTGCGGCTGAGGACACTGCTACTGCTGAGCAAGTTGCTGCTGCTTTTGCGGGGAGCAGAGCTCACCTCTGTGCTGCGAAGGACGACGGCACTGCTGCAGGGAGAGGTGGTGCAGCTGCGGTAGCCGCAGACGCTCACGACGTGAAGCAGAGGTCAACCGAGGACGCCACCTCTCCACGGAACCTGAATACAGCAGGAAGGATAGAGCCACCAGCTGCGGCATTGGCTGGTGAGGATGCTGTAGTAGCAAGCGAAGCAGCAGGTGGACAGCCACCAACAGCGACTGGTGGACAGCCACCAGCAGCGATAGGTGGACCGCCATAAACAGCGGCAGGTGGACAGCCAGTAGCAGCGGCATGTGGACAGCCACCAGCAGCGGCAGGCGGACAGACAGCAGCAGGACTGGCAGGGTGGGAGAAAGCAGCAGTTGATGGGGAGGCTACAGGCGCAGCATCACACACAGATGGTTAGCGTCCCCATCTGCCGCTGTTGTTAGGTTTGTAGGGTGTCAGGAAGCAGCACGAGCCAGCGTACTCTGCGAAGGGCCTCTTGAGACGCTGACGAGCAGCACGTGGATCTGTCTACACTGCCTTCGTTTCTTCTTACTTCTGCTGCTGCATTCCTTCCATAAGCCGTGGCAGGAGACTCGTTCTTTTCAGCTAACCGCTGGATTTTCGAGGCAATGTGAAACTACTACTTCGTGCGTCTACTGATGCTGCTGCTTCCGCGTCGTATGAACTCTCTTCAGCCGACTCCGCCACTGCTGTTCACGCTCCCTGCGCCGGCCCTGCCGCTCTGCTGATGCTGCTGCTGCTGCTCGGCGTCGACCCCATGTCCTTCGAACCACATCGGCAGGAGGCGTGTGCGAAGGTGGTGCTGTCGCTTGTGCTGTTGGTGCTATTGCTTGGGTGCTAGGACTGTTGCTGGTACATGACACAATGCACCTGCCATTAGTCAGGAGGACCCTGTTACTTTTAACAGGTGCTGTCCAACGGAAGCGCGGGCGTCCGCGGAGATCTGCTGCTGCGTGTAAAGGTATTTATCGTATGGGAGACGGCACTGCAGTACCAGCAGCAATGCTGCGCGCAGTGCTATATTGACGTTGCTGCCAGTGCTGTGGTGGGGCAAGTGTAACTGTGCTGCTGCAGCTGTGGAGCTGTACCAGCGACGGCAACGGAAAAAGGCTCGAACACTCGCAGCGACGTGCGGCCGGGCGAGGCGCAAGCAGCAGCAGGAAGTTCGTGCGTGTACCTGGAGTGTTGAGACAAAGTCTTTACGCAGCCACGAGCAACCCCTGTTGTTGCATCATCAAGGAGTTTTTTTGAGCGACTGACACATCTTGCATACGGTGTGTAAACAGTGATTCACCAGCGCCTCTGCAGCTTGGGGCTACTACGAGCAACAGCAGCAATCACCCGCTGCAGCAGGAGCGGCAGCTGCACGAGCAGCTGACAGTACTTGGTACAAACGCGTTGTTTTTTCGGTAGAAGAGAACGAGGTGCAGGAGTGCGACAAAGGCTACCACCAGCACCAGCGAGTGCAGCAGTCTTCTGCCCCGGCACTCAGCAACAAACGTTAGCCGCGAGCAGCGACAACGTCACCGGTCACCGTCTGGGGGGTTAGCTTCTGGACGCAGCGGCATCCCCATTTGCATGAGTTGTTTCGCAGCTCCGTTGTCTCTTCCACATGGGCACAGTCTGTTATACATAGCGCCACAATCAATTTCCTGCTGCAGTACAGCGCAGCAGTCTGCAGAATTTTTTTACTGATTTCAGCTCGATCAACGGTTTGTTCTGAATTAGCACTGCACGCAGCACAGGACAGCGCACGGATCCTTCGCACGTGCAGCACAGAGATATATGTAGACTCGATCACCGCACGCAGGTGTATATTCAGGAGCGTACGGCAGGCAGGTGTACATACGCCACCGAACAGAGCACACAAGCGTACGTACACTTGGGCGCTCTCTTGTATGATCGTTCCTCCCGCATCTTCTTCGCCTATCTCTCGCAGCGAATTAATGCCCTACAGCACAACGACATGCACGCGGTGCACAGTGCTTGCGTTCAATTAAATTGCATGCGGCATTCGTGTACGCTTATCGAGCGCAATGTTGAAAGGTGCTTTATTTGACTGCTTCAACAGCAGTGCGGTTTAGACGGCATCGGCAAAAGCCGAAGAGCCGCGAAGGGCGGCTGATTGCAGGAAGGAAAAATACCATCAGGAAGCACTTGCAATGCTTCAAACAGCGTGCGGTGCCAGATGCAATACTATCTGCAGCAGACAACCTGGTGTTTTGCTTTACATAAAGTATCGGCAGAGAGCAGAACATGGCGTAGGCAGACGCGGAGGGGAAAGCAGCCTCTGACAGGGACAGGTGTAGGGGAGTATGATGTAATAATGTGGTTCAGATAAGTTTGCAAACGAAATAGCATCTCCTGCGAATCAGCTCCATATTCATGTGCGACAAAGCTGGTGGGGGATGGGGAGTGACAAGGCAGAAAGGCGATATATGTGGTTTTACGGCCGTACTTACATTCACTTGTGCAAACGTGTTCAGGGTTTGCCTGCACGTTTACACAAGCACACATACCTGCATACATATCTGTTGTAAGCATACGTACCCACAAAGGGTGAAGTATTTGTATGCACGTGGCCGGGACCAGATAGACTCTGCGTTGAGTTTATTCACGCGGCGAACGCAAAATATATATATATATATAGATAGATATATATACGTATCCATGTACGTAGAGGTAGACGTGTGACATGGGGCCTACTCAATGCACGCGCGTGGAAAACTTGGACACATACGGATGCGTATGTGTCGACAGTGAATCGAAGTCACAGATGTGTGTATATGCAGCCACATGCCTCTGTACAGTCCTGCTCGTTTGAGGCAGGTGCACGCGCGTGTATACATATATATATATATAAGTATATGCACACGCTAACTTTTTGTCTACATTTTGCCTTCACTGTGGATTGTGGATCTCACGTGTACGCCTTTGTGCGCACCATGAATCGACCAGTCTCATGGCCTTACGTGTGCTTCAAACGGCAGAGGAGGGCGTTTTTCAGTTCCCTACGTATATGTGTATATATTCACGTCTATACATTTATTCAGTGTGTTTGTGCAGGTCTGCGTTCTATACTTCTAAATTGAAAGCAGTGTTGCACCACGCTTGTCTGTTGGTACTTATGCGTCTGCATGGGGCCTGAGTGCCTGCAAACGCTGTGGTGCGCGTGGCCTAATGTTTGACGAATGTTTCACCATTGCGAGGTCACCTCGCAATTTAATCTGTGCGCGTGTGGGTGCGCGTAGCTCATTACGTATGTATGTATATATATAAATGTGTGTGTATGCTTATCATCGTAATACCATCTATGTGTGTGTACACAGGGATCATGCATGGACCGTTGCAATCGTCAACGTTTTTTCAGTTGGCATGCTGCCGGCAAGCGTGACGCCTTTACCAGGTTTAATTTGTGGGCAACTGGAGACTGCATCTCGAACACTGCCTTGATACAAGGAAGCGTGTATTAGTTTTTTTCCGCCGTCGGAGCTAAGGCGAAGAATGTCCATTACGAGACGAAGACTGAGGCGCATATCAAACGATCTAGTCGTCAGAGTCTCCCTGCACTGCTGCTACTAAGCTTCATTCGTTAGGATGACGCTTGCGTATCCTCTTTTGAGGACACGGGGCTTTTCCGGCAAAATCACGCTCTATACTTATGTGAGACAGTCACGAATCAGGCAACTATTCCATACGCAGTGCTCTCGACAGTAAGAAAAATTTCTACGCACCAGTGGAGCACCGCCTTGTATTTACGTACGTGGTACTGGGTCGTTGACCTGTAGTAGCTTCCCTTTATGCAGGACAGTGCCGTGTCTCACCGGCTCAGTGGTGATGGCGAAAGATCCAGCCGGCGCGCTGCCCCCTTGGAGCGTAACAGCGAAGTGTGCAATATGGTCATAAAAGGGGACACGGAATGATATACACAGGTAGACACGTATGTTGATTGGGACCCAGGTCCAAATGCGACTGCCACTCTGCTTCCACATAAGAGCGAGAATGATGCGAGTGCTGGTGCTGCAGTATACACTGTCACATGACGCACAGAGGTGCTGCTGCTGCCGCTGGAAGTAGCTGCCATTTGCAACGTACGGCACTTCTGCTGCTGCTGGCATTGCTGGTGCTTTACCGTGCTGCATAACATACCGACTACAGTCTCGTTTTAGGCAACACGTTTCTGTTGCCTTCCCTCCCAGGTGGCGTGCGTGAAGTGCTATCGTTGCTTTTAACAGCTTCTCCAGTAAAGTTGGCGCCTAGGGATCTTCACCGACAATTATCCCCTTGCGTGTGCATTGAGAGAAGACTGCTTCTGCGCTGCACTCTCTGCGGGTGTACACAAGTCAATGATGACGAAGTAAGCCCACGCAAACGTCACTGTGGAAGTACGAATGTACAACGGCTACCGCGGAGCACTTTTGCGTGGCACAGCTCGCGCAGTTCCACACCGGGGTACACGTGAGGATGCCATTCACACTTGTGAGCGCGCATCCAAAGATACGAATAAACAGAGGAATGTCCACGCAGATGTGCACACGCTAGTAAGCAGAGGATTGACGACACTGCTACGCGTCACACCTTGTGGGTATGTTAACGCCTTTACCTATCGAATATATGAAGAGGCGGTAGGAGCATGAGGAAGGTGGACAACAAACAGCATTTCTACATCATTTGTTACGCAGAGATATGGACAAATTTATGCGCGGAATTGAGTCCCCGCAAATGGACCCCCATGTACTGTTATCGGGAGATCTCAGGACATATCTGTATGTATGTGCGTGCCTATCTATCTATCTATCTATCTATATATATATATATATGCATACAGAGGTGTACGTCTGCAGGGAAATAACGGCACTCTTGCTGGGGTGGTCGCAACGGTAAACTTGTACAGGTCCAGTGTCGCATGACTTTTACGGTACTCAGCCAGTTTCCCAGTAAACGCTTCTTCGCCCTTGATTCAGTAAGCATGTGCCGATTCTGACTGTACTCGGCACTACTGCTTCACTATTGCACTGCGTTCAAGGAAACGGCTGCTGCCTTTCCTGGTGCGAGCTACAAAGAAGCTGTCGCATATTTTCTTTGCCACGAAGAAATCTTCTTCCTCGAATCCCACTCAAATGTATGGTGCAAATACAAGGTCAGAGGAATCTTACATCTTTGCAGCGGTACCGTCTAGCATCTCCTCTCATTCCCTTGATACACTCCCGTGTTCATGCTGTAGTGCCACCTTTTCCGTGTATGAAGTAAACAGCAAAAGCCATTCTTTACGCTACTCTCCCTCTGGTACCCGCTAAGTGTTTAAGTTCTGGCATCGCGACTTCTATTCACTCTTTCGACAACAACAGAAATCCTTCTCTTTTATCCTGCTACGCTGCTCCTATGCTACTCCCCACGCGTTCAACCGCCACTACAATTTCACGTTAATTTGACAACAAAAGCCATTCTCTTTGGCCGTGCTATACGACTTTGTTATGGCAATGCATTTCGTTCAAGCTGTGCGTCGACAACTGCTACTTGTAGGACGATGTCGCTACGCCAGCAGCTGGCAGAGAAAACATCACAGCATGGACTCAGAAACTCAACGCTTCAGCGCAGGAGGGTAACACGCAGAAAGCGGCAGCTCTTAAGACTGGATACTCGGGACATATTTAGGTAAAACCAGCATTTGAAAGCAGCTCTGTCTCCTTTTGCAGGTTCACCATTTTGCAACAGAGCAAGCGTTATGGCATTTCTTCGCTGAACGCAATGTCAAAAGCCATACTGGCTGCGCAAAGTGCCCTCCATCCGCTTGTGTGTCACCGACCTGCGGACACGTAAACACTCAAGGGATACAATCAAGACATCTCTTTGATAATTTTGTGGCGCCGTGGTGTTGCCTGTCCCCTCCAGCAGCTACGAGTGGCAAAAGAAAGCGGATCATCTCTGAACTAAACGTTGTGTACAGCCTTTAAGATTATGGAGGGGGATCGGTAAACGCTAAGGTTCTCGTAGGGCGGTGCAATACATTTTCTCCTGTAGCCAGCCGTGCCCTCAAGTGAGTGATACACCCTGCAACCGTGCGACAAGTGCAGCCCTGGTGTCCTAGGGATCGCTCCCCCGTAGCTCACTGAATTGCAAGCATTGCTTGGAAGCGGTCGTCGTGGTTGTTGCTCTTGCTGACGAGCGTGCGACTGCTCCTGTAACTGGCGCTGTTTTTGCTGCCACTCGTGGTAGTGGTGCTGCTGGCACTTCTGGTCCTACTAGTGCTGTTGCTGTGCTGCTGTTTCACGGTAAATCCTAGTGTCTTTCGTCTACTGATGTGGCTGCTGCGACCGTGGCTACCGCTGCTGTCTTGTAGGATTGATGTTGCTGCTGCTATCACGGCTACTGCTCCTGTCTTATGTCTACTGATGCTGGGGCTGCTATCATGGCTACTACTGCAGTTTACCGATGTTGCTGTTGCTATTGCTAATGCTGCTACGACTGCGGGTACTGCTAACAATTCTGCAGCTACTGGTTTCAGTATTGGTAGTGCTGCTGGACGGGGAACTGCTCCTGTTCCTGCTGCTGCAGGAGCAGCTGCTACTGTTGCAGCGGCTGCATCAGGTGCACGGCCGGCACGTGCAAATTGTCTAGCACTCGTTATTTGGATACTATACTGCAGTGAGCGACGGCACGTCATAGTCGATCCCAGGAATATTGAGTAATATTCCTCTTGTTTCTTTCTGCTCAATGGAAGGTACGTGCGCAGTCCATTAAGTGAAAGACATGCTTTTGCTATCGTAGCGGCTACCAAGACACGTCCGCAAAGCAACAACAGAGGGCAACAGCACCAGCAGACCCGCTGTGCAAGTTGCTTCCTCCCGCGACCCACTAGCGGCTTCCCATACTCGTGTGTACATCGACGGCGATTCCGTGTCCCTCTGTGTTCATGTCCACGCAGCAAACTGCCTCTCCCAGCAGGCACCCACGTAGAAGTAAGCACGTCTTGCCAGTGATGCTGTTGCCTGCGGACTTTCAACGGAGGACATGTGCGCACCAAAGAAAAAAGAGAAAGAGCCTCTCTGGACAGGATACGGGATAGCAAAGGAGGTGTGAAGGCAGCGCTTTACATGGAGCTGGTCGCCGACCTACGGGGACACACTTCCACTGTGGTTCAGGCAGAGAGGAGTAGACGGTGTGTGTTGTCTTAAACGTGCAGAGTTCCAGCGGTTCTGTTGCTGCTAGAGGCACACTGTACGCGTGTGTACCTGATGACAGTGGAGACAAACGAATGAAGCAGAAGCCGAAGAGGGCGCAGCTAAGAAAATACGACTGCAACAGTGGACACGTCTTCCCTTTACTGCTGATATACGTAGACAAAGCAACACGGGCACGTTCCCTCTGTTGTAAAAAAGACGGGAAGCAGCACTCTACAGTCAGTGTGCAGCTGTTGGTGGTGCAAACTGGTGATCGATTATGTACATTTCCTGGGTGTCTCAGTTCGCCTGAAAAAACAAGCACACCTGTGTAAATACATAGACACTACCAGAATAGTTGTTTGTGGAACTCCACAATACCGCTGCTCTGTGGCCCGTCAGCTTCTTGCTACCTCCCTTAACGCTGCAAGGATTTCTTTTCAGTGCCCAATGTGCAGTGCCACACAAGCATCCCGGTCGGTGTCCACCGTTATGTGGAGAATTCTGCCGCTCGGTATTCTCGCTGCCGCGGCGGCGCTCGGCCAATATTCTAGCGGACCCGGCGCGGCCGAGGGCGTGCAGCTGAGCAATGCAAACCCGGCTTTATACGAGGCTGCAGCCAGAGAATCTGCCATAGCCGCTGCCCACGCAGAGGCTGTGGAGGCCGCAGCAGCTGCGGCTGAAGAAATTGAGGCAGAAGAGCGAGCGGCAGATTTGAAAGCTACTGGTTTAGACAACACTGCCGTTGCACCCACTGTTTCTGCTGGCTTGGGATATGCTCCGCCTGCTACTGCCACTGTCACCGGGCCGTATGCAACCGAAGACGTTTCCCTGTTAGAAGCAGTAAAGAAATCAGCAGGAGTGGCAGCAGAACCAGTAAAACACAGGCTTCAGAAGAAGGTGCATGAATCAACTGTCCGGCTACACGATAACAAGAAGCGACAGCATCAGGGGGCGAGTACTGCTGCTCTGGTGCACCTCACGGACGATGCAGAGGGCGCGGAACCACCGCCTGAGCCGGAGGGAGTCGAGCCGGAATACGGCGTTGCAGAAGGCGAACCGCCGCGCAGTAAGTAGTTTTACTGAAGCTGGAACCACCCTAAGGAGCAGTGCACAGTAAATAGTTTTACTAAAATTTGAACCAGCTTAAGCAGTACTACACAGTAGACCCACGGATACCGGCGGATCTGAATCTGTTCACAAATAAATAAACATAGATTTTAAAAAATCCTCGCTTTCGTATATGTATATACGAATGGGTACATACGTACACGTGGTATTCTATATGCTTGTGTTCGTGGACTCACGTACAACTCTATGTGTACCTGCACTGTGTCTACCTACTTTTAGGCGAGTGTACACATTTACGAAGAGTCTTTTGTATGTTGGTGGGACGGGGAAACAGAGGCACTGTGGCGCCTGGTCTTGTTCTACCGTCAAGAGGCTACTTTGTACGCCAAAATATACATGCCTGTGCGCGTTCATCTACGTGTCTACATATGTGTTTTTTTAGGTGTGCCTGTATGTGTATGTATTGTGAGAAGCTGACCCTAATATATGCGAGTTGTGCTGCATCACGTACGTGAACAAGTGTACAACTGCGTTTGAGTTTCAATGTAAAAAAATTGTTGGCATGTGCTTACGTGCGTAGGAGTTATGCACGCCTGCACGCACACCCCTGAAAAGGGAATTTGTGCGATGACGCACACACATATATATATGTGTGCGTTAAACCCCCTTTTGTACATAAAAGTGCAGAGGATCACAGAGGTACCCCTTTTGTGGAGAAGTTAAAGAAATGCCAATCGTGTGCTGGAAGTACGTCACTGTGTGTTAGAGCGCCCACCAGGAGGGAGAAGGTCATCTCGCAGAAGTGTCCGCAGGCGTGAGAGAAAATCAGCAGGTAGAGGTAAGTTGACTTTGCTTCCAGAATTAAGAACCATCTCTAAAGGTGTCTCAAAGAACCATGTCTAAAGATGTCTACGGATACGCTGTTCGTAAACTCTCAACAGGCAGGTCCTATACGGACGTATCCATGGAAACGCCTAGACACCCACGTACTGGAATGTGCAGATATACATATGTATCTGTGTAGTGGAGAGATTCTTTAATTCACACACTGTGAAATTTTCTGGTGTGTTCTTTCTTCCTAGTACGTATGGACACGTATACATCGATACACCCAAATGCACCTATGTAGAGAAGAGAATAGCTAACATTGATACATACAGATTCATCCACGGGTGCATGTCTGTACACAACAAGGGTTCACCTCTCTTGCCATCAACTCCACAGATGCGTCTAGGCAGGACGAACGGGTAGACGGAATAGAACAGCATTTGCTCTCCTGCACCTACGCAAGCACTAACGCGCCAGCACATATATGTCCCTGTGTATGAATCTGTGTACGTCCAAGTGAACTACGTCCATAGTTGGTTGTGTCTTCCTTTACCTGCAGACACCAGAGACTACTACACCTACAGTAAAAGTAGAGGCGGGGTGTGTTTTCTCCTTCTACACTCTGCGCATACGTAAATATCGAAAAAGCGTATACACTACACCGTCGTGTATATTTGAGTACGTGTTTGTGAAGAGCGAGACTTGTCGGCTCACACGGATAGATGTGCGCTAAAAGCGAATGTAGACGGGAGTGGCAAGCAGGGTAGCATGACGTGTACAACGTAGTGTACGCAGATGGCTCACCTGAGAATAGACAAGCGTGGCGATCCTCTCATGAATGAGTTTCGACTGCAAAGAGTGATGGCGTATCTTACCTGCAAGTTCGTACGGGGAAATGGCTACTAAGGAAAGAAGATTTAAGATGCGTGCGCAGCAGGGTCGCTGCTGCTGCAGCAGCGGACACCCTTTTTCCTCGAAAAGGGTGTCCTCACTCTTTCCCAGGCATGTGCAGACATCGTCGATGGACTGGACGCTGCATTCGTGCCTAGTAATGTAGAGCCTGTGATGATATCAAGGGCTGTCCGTGACGTCTGTCTATACGTACGTTTGCATTGTTGCTGAATCCCAGCTACCGTCTTCTGAGATGCCACGTGTGATGGTGACTCGCCCTCGACGTGTGGGGCCTCCTAGCCCATTCTCTACGCAGAGCAGGAGAACCAAATAACTGACGGTTCTCGGCGACACACAGACGGGTCCGTGTGTGCGGCTCTGTTGCGACAACTTCACAAACGCTGAACAAAAGTAGTTCATACACGTCTGCGCCTGTGTACAAAGCAGCGCGCACTCTGCCTCCTTGTGGCTGCCTAAAATATACCTCGTTTTCTTTTTCTCTCTCTCTCTCTCCTTCTCTATCCAAGAAAAAGTGCACACCGAGTGGAGCCGTTTTTCTGGACTACACAAACGTTGAAATATATACGCACCCATATATAGCAATAAGTGGATATTCAAATCCATAGATGCACAGACGCGGAATCCTTGTTCGCGGATCTCTGGGGAAACACGAGACAGAATGCATATATCCATAAATGCATTTAAAAGCACAGGGAGCTCTCCTGAGAGGATCTGCACAGCCGTTAAGGGCGGAGCGAAAAGTGAACTGTATGGACGTCGCTACGTATATCTCGCCACTCTTTCAAATATAGAACCGTGTAGGGCAGAATCAGGAACCAGTACATATTCATACAGATACGCACGTGTATTTACATATATATATATGTCTACTTTTTTGTACACGTGTATGCCGCCTGATTGTGTGAATTTTGACTGGTCTGAGGAGCCTCTGCCTGCACGTCTTCATGTGGGCAGGTCCTCTACTGCGTCCCGTACGTAACCATGTATGTCCCTGTATCCAACTGGAGGACTAGCCACATGCATTTATATGTATGAATACATACAGACCAACGTTCTTCTGCCCAAGTCTCTACGTTCGATACACGTGGCGTTGTTTTATATTCGTACACACTTATGCAAAGGTCCTTGCCCTTCTCTGCTTCCCAGTGCCTCTCTCGGTCTCTCTCCGCCCCAACTCTTTCTCTCTCTACCTCTTTTCCACATGATAATGATTGAGTCCTTGCCGTGAGATATGCACAAGCGTGTCGGCGCCAACAACAGGGGTATGCCAGTGCTGCTCGTTTAGTGTGCGCTGTTTTGTTTCTGCAGGAAGAAAGGGGTACGGACAACGCAGAAAGACATGCAGACCGATCGCCCGCTGTTCCTTCTCGCATTCCATATATATGCATATATATATATATATGCACGTGTATAGTTCAGGTATATGTGTGTGTATTTTTATGTAGGGGTGAGAACCGCACACGCGCCGCTATACACATGTATATATACGAGTGTGTTCGTGTGAGTGGAGAGCTGCACAGATAAGGGGGCATGTGAGTAGTTTCCATGTATGCATTCGTTTGCCAGGTGAATTTGTTGACGTGTGATCACGCCCGTGGCCTGCATAGAAGTATACGCAACACACGCGTCAAGAGGTACGTAGCAAACACGCGTGTTATGTACGTGGGAACTGTTTCAGCATATATGTCAGTTTGTAACGCTGTGCCTGTTAGGGGTGTTTACATACAGAAGAAACGTTTTGTCACTAATCTATACGCCACAGTCTACAGGGAAGTCTACTTGTGCAGACGAATTTAAGTGTGCTTGAGTAGATTTACACATACACAGGTAAAGAGGCACATAGGTAATGTATGTACAGTTGTAAACCTAGGTGTTCTTCGAGTCGTAGTATGTATGCCCGTAGACACACAAGGTATTCTGCCCACGCACGCGCACTCAGTTGTCGAGTCCTTCCCACTAGAACCGCACTGATGTACGCGTACATCATGGGAGTGCGCAAGTACGGAACGATGGCGGTCATCAATGTATATCGACACGTGTATACACATAGATAGGTAGAGGCAGAGAAGGAGAGAGAGACATCTACGTTGGACAGTGTGCTGCGTTGCTTGCATGCCTCTTCGACCTGCCGAGTCTGTTGAATCTTCCACAGAGGTCGGTAAGGAAAAGAATTCGCAACCACGCTCCATTCGCGGGGGCTCTCTCCCTCTCTGTCAACGGGGACGGTGTTTCAACCTCTGTTGTTCGCGTTTGGGTAAAGGCACGCGACATAGTCGCACACACAGGCTCTACACATGTTTGCAAATGTGGCGTTGGAAACGTGCATCTGTACGTATACGCGTGTATGACTTTGTTAGGAGTTACACAACTCTGTATAAACGTGTATATGTACCGGGAAAGAAGAAACACATGCTGCGGAAGATTCACTCGGGCGGCCTCATAAAAGGAGAGTATCACACGAAGAGCAGAACGGAAAAAGTAAACCGTACTGCCCCGTATGTGATGCATCTTTCTACGTGGAGGATGCCAAAGCAATAATTCTATTCGTGTGTGAGGTCCATGGAAACTGTAGTGAGCTGTAAAATATAAGATAAAGGGGAAACAATAGCAATGTGACTGTTTAGAATTGTTGAAGAGCAAAATATTTCCAGCGAAGAAACACCTGTACTAGAACTGCGAAGCTTTAGAAGATGCTGCAAAACGAAGCAGCACACATGCTGCTGTTATTTTTTTCTGTCCGGGGAATGCAGAAGCCTGTCTGACAGCGAATGTAAGCGCATCAATAGCTTCACTGCGCACGCAAGTGTGGCTTGCATATATATATATATATATACATATGCAAGCGACGTATAATTTATAATTGCTCGATCCCTGCACAGGGTACATTCTTCTGTACATACATGTACTTTCCCGTCACCTGCGGCGGCAGAAGGTGGAATCTCTTCTTTGGTAGACATTGTTATTGCACTTTTCCCATCCGCTCAGATAGGCGACAAACGTATAATTGACAGAGAGCAGCCTTTAGTGTCTTTCTGTGTATGGTAGAGCACAACGAAGAGTGTTCCTGCATGTAAATCGGTTGGCACTTCGACTACTGTCGCTGCTGGGTGAAAATTACTTCTTGTTTTCTCGTCTGCTTTACGCCTTTTGCAGCATCCGTCGGTGAGCCTCAGACATTAAGTCGCGGCCGATAGGATCCAGCGCGTGTCTCTGTGCGGGAATACATCTCAGTATACATATATCTTTGATAGTGACCACAGCTGCGTAGACACCTGCGGCCGCTGCTGCGTTGCGCTTGCGCGCTGAAAAAATGATTTCGCTGCCGTTTTTTTGCTGTGCGACTGATCTGCAGAAGACGGTGAGTCTCAAGCCGCAGAGCCACAGGTAGTAGTTGTCCACACGTATTCAAAAAAATACCTGTCGCTCTCCAAAACTGAATCACATACTCGCACGGTAGCCATGCACATCCTTTCGACGTATATCGACATTCACACTGTAAGATTTCCTGCACCTCTACGTACAGACCTCCCCGTTATCACTCCAGCTAGAGAGGCAGATCCTTGTGGTGACCTTCGCCAACAAAGAGCTTTCTATTGCCGTGTGACACATATGGGTGCGAGTGCGAGTGCACGTGTATGCGTCTACAGATCGCTCCACGTCGAGCGGTGCGGGCACCGCTACTAACATATATATGTAATTGCATCCTCTACAGTAGCAATTGCCTGGAAGCCAATATGGTCTTAAAGCTTTAGGAGCAAGTTGCATAATCGTCACAAGCGTGGGGCTGAAAGATATACCTAAAATTGCAAGCCTTGCGGTGCAACTGGAAATTCACTGCGGAGCATGCAAGTTCTCTACCGCGCGCCAACAGCTGCTGCAGCTGCTTCTTCCGGTAGTAACGCTTTTGGTGTAGTGTGTTTCTTCCGTTGTCTTCTTCAGATCTCGCCGTTAGGCCAGCACGGCCGCTTCTTTCGAGGTAAGGATCTTGCCCATATATGCTTCCGTTTATCAGGCGTGTGGATGTATTTCTGCTTGTGTGCATCACATGTGCACGCATAAGTGCGCACACATTTGTATATGTGTATCTGTACGCAAACATGTGTTTTTTACATATCACGGGCCTATAGATGGTTACCGCCCGTCTAGATATATGTCTATATACATAACTGGAGAGGCGGGTACGTGTGTGTCGATGGTGTGTTCCAGCGTCTGTACATCTCTGTCTCTCTGCGCGTCCGACCACATATGCGTAGATGTACGCAGGTATATGCGTAACGCCGTAAATACGGAATAGAGTAAGCAGGGCACGTGAACGTGCAACTGTGGGCTCTCGTTGCGGTGACTAGATGAGTGACACTTCATGTGTTAACCAGAAGAGCAAGGAGACAAAATTGTAACATACTGGTGTACCAGTACGTGTCCACACATGCACATGCAAATTTATACGTACACACTCTTGTGTGCGTACACGACGCTTTAAGTGTGTATACGAGAAAAGGGTAACATTGCACTGAAAAGAGATCACGTGGACATACATGCGAATATGCATACACATACACGTACATGTATCTGTTCAGGTGTTCGTCTGCATGTATATGGGTATATATGAAGCATCGCAGTGAGGAGAGTTTCGGCGCGCGTACATCAGGATATTTGTAGGTACATACGCGTATAGATATTTATATGTGTATGAATATATTAGATGCGTAACACGGCCATAGTGCATGCGTCTGCAGCAACAGAAGAGCTGGCGACCTAGGCAGAGAGAAAATGTGACGCAAGTTATGCAGAGAGCATACAAGCTTTTGGTTTCCACTTTTTTTGCACAAGTATCATAGGCACGTGTTCACTGCCTACACGTGTATCTCTGCACAGACTCTGCATCAGTTACGTAAACGGACAAATGCGTATAAGTGTGTGTAGTTGCACGAAGATATCCTAACACCTGCAAATACATAGAGTCACACGTGTACGTGTTCACACACGCGTATGCACATGTTTGTCAGTTATCGCGGATAGAGTGTACAAAGGCATGCGTGGGCGCGCGTCCCTGCCCCTGCTCGTAGCGTGCGGGTCACATCAACTATTGACGACCGCCTGCTTGCAAGGTGTCGTGAACGCATAGACACACACACTTGTGCATGTCTATAGGCACGTGCAAGTATGTTAACACCCTATATACATGTAAATATGAGTATATGTATCTGCATATACACATCTATATATGTATATACATGTCTTAGCGTACGTTAACGATTTCCACTTACACAGCCTTAGCCTACGTTAACGATTTTCGCTTACAGACCGGGTACGTAGAGAGATCCTGTGTTTCACGGCTGACCGATGCAGGTGGCCCCATATCGACTAGTCACTTCAATCTTTCACGTCGGGGTCCCTCGACGACGGAAGCCCCTTTTTACGCGTGCACAGTCTTCACAGTGCTACGGAAAAGAATAGTTAAAATTGTACTTAATCGTGTCTTCTTCAATACGACATTCATTTACCTTTGGCTGCATGCGGGAGCCTAGACGCGTGTAAATGTGCCAGTCGAGTTGTACGTATACACGGCTCTATATACCTACGCATGCGCATATAATTCGCGTATTTATATGTACGCGCGTGAGGGTCTTTGTAGAGGTGTTCACGCAGGTGAACAGGCGAATACGCACAAACGTACGTGTATGTATATGTGTATATAGAGAGACTGACAGAGAGAAATAGGAATGTACAAATAACTGTATAGTCCTACATATGCAGTTGTGGCAGCTCACTTTGTACAAGACGATGGGGCACCTTGTGAAATGGTAGAGTTGGTGCCCGATTCTCAGAGAAAAGGCTGACAGATGGCGTTTGTTCGCGGACCATGCCGACCTCCCATTTGAGTTTGCCTCCTCACTACAGATACGAGATATGGATATATTGACACACGTACGTAGGGCCACGTGTGTGCACGTGTATGTACGTGGGTGTACATTCATATCTTGTATCGTACGTATGTACGCTTGCACACAAGTGTTCATTCAAAAGCAGAAAACTGCGTGCAATGGTGTGCTACGGGTGTGTTCGCCCTTATAGAACGTGAAGCGACTCCGGAGACGGCAGAGCGCCAGAAACACATGGAAACTGGCAAATGGAGGCCGTACAGCAACAGGTGCAGCAGCAATATCAGCAGGCACAATGAAAATAACAGCAGCTGTGCCGGGGGGGATCTACCGGCGTCCGACACAGCCATAAATATTCACAGGCGAACACTAGCAGAAGCAGCGACACCCGCGCACCGACAACAAAAGCTGCGGCAACACCACCAGTAGCAGCCGCGGCAGTGTCAGCTGCACCCAGCAGACTGCCACACACCGTTTCCCTGCGTGACAGCAAGAACAACCGCAGTTGTGTGAGATTCAAATACGTCCTCATCCCAGTTGCAACAGAGAGCCCGTTTCGTTGTCGTCCCTTTGCGGTGGTTGAAGAGAGACGTGGCATAATCGAAACCTTGTGCACGGCCGCTGAAGTGACGCACGTGGTAACCACACCAAAAGCGCATTGTATTCGTGAATAATACTGGTGTTTTAAATATGTAGACTACCACGCACATATTGTGAGGCGTATGTGCAAGGCAAAAATTAGCAGTCGACCGAAATGAGTGCAGCAGTGGCAGCTTGTGTGTGCAGCCTCAGCAACATGTTACCCCCACTTCTGCTGCTATTGGAGGGCGCACAAGGAGCAGGAAGGTTTGCTGCGCGGACACGTCTGAATTGAAAAGGCAGGCAGTTTGCTAGTTTGTAATAACACCGACTTAACGGCGGCGTCTTGCTGCTTCCCGACACACATGTGTGACGATCACTTACGCTTGCCAGATGAATACACGGCGCTGCACTTGCGCGTGCATACATATATCTAACAGCTTTACGCATGTAAAGTATTAATGTGTAATTGCTGCATATGCATATATAAGACAATTTTGCACAAGCGTGTCTGCGTGGACAATTCTGCGTAAAGCATCTCAATGTGTGGTGTCAATTCCACGACGAGTTTCCTCTTGTGACCTTCCAAAAACTTCTCCTCCTCCAATTCACAGAATATTTCCAACGAAAAACCATTGTTATCTCACGAGATTGTTCCGAGACAAATAACCCCCACAAAGACAGCGCAGAACAATTTGAACTCAACACGCTTGTCACAGTAGGGGGGAGAGAGAAACCGGTACACCGGTATATAAGCCAACTCGGACAGATTCGCGTAGACGTTCTCTTCTATCCATTTATGAATGTCCATCTTTATATCCACGTACCATATATCAGTCTACGGGTATATCTACCAACACAGCTTCGCATCACCCTGTCTCCCCTATCTGCTCTTTTATGCAGGAAGACACACACGCGCACGCATACCGGATAGTAAAGGGATTGTGTAAGTCGTGTTGTGTGTGTGAGATACACGTACGCAAACGTCACGCCACGTTGTTTCAGTTCCACGCACCGTCACAATGTTTCGGTGGGCGTCCTGCTTTTTTGAAGATGTTCAACTTCTGAAGTCACACTTGTTAATGAAAAGCTCCCAGCTGGATAGATCTAAATCTCTGTAGAATTTTGGCTCCGTGTATTAGAACAGCCAGCGGAACATCGTGTGTCAGGGTCCCTATATTTCTACACGTATACACGCGAGTAGCCGGTGAATCACTAGACGTACCGACGGCTGGTCCTCTGTGTACACAACAACTATTCAGAGTCGAACACTGTGTTGGATCCGGCGCCGACGTCTGTACAGCCGTAGGTATCGCTATGTGTGTGTAGCCATAGGTGTCTACACCGTCGCCACCTACGTGTGAGTACACTTGTACATAGGTCTATTCGTGGTCTCATTGTCGAATCATCTGGGAAGACAACCTTTGATCAATGTGTGGAGGAAATTCAAAGGACATTCGCCGAGGTATCGCTACAGTGCCACTGGAAGGGTATCAGCCGTACGGACCTGCTGACTCTTGTTAATGCAGAAATGCTTCCGCAAAGAAAGACTACCTGGTGCCGATGCTGTGTGTGGAAGACGACGCAGCAGCAGTCGACAATTTGGCGGGTGATTCTGCGTACGCAGACGGTCTGCCTAGGTCAGTCAATATAAACGCATGAGGCTTGCCGCAGTCTCTGCGTAATCGCAGACAGCAGCTGCGTCCACATGCATTCTGAAAATCACCGCCTCTTGACGTTCTGCGTGCAGACCGGTGCAGCCTGTCCACGTACATACGAAGAACGCCTCAGCACACGGAGCGGAATTTTCAAACTGACGAAATCTTTAACATTTTGTCACTGCAGGGCTGTCGAGCCCTGCTGAAAGAGTGTGCAAGGACGGGAGGGAAGGAGCCTTTTTCTGTCCAAAGACTGGACGTAGAGATCTTTGCCCGAGACAAAAGTATATAAGCAAAAACACGTTGTGCATAAACACACGAATGCAGCTTGAATACGAAAATATGCGGAAACCCACGGACAAGGAGAGGGAGGGTCTAGCCCAGCACTGCGCGTCGCGCTGGCAGTCCAGTGAAGTGCCCAGACATCGTACACGGTGATGTGTACAAATATGTGATGTGTGTATTTGCACATGTCATGTGTAAATATATATATATATATATATATATATGTTTATATCCTGGTCAGGATACGATGTCACATACACATACATAATGTATACATATATATATATATATCCAGTAGTCGGCTTACATACATGCGTACGTGTTAATGTGTCACTAGCTACGTCACGGTGTACCTTTCTAGAGTAATTCATACGATAGTGCATACATCTGCCCGCTGTATTAGATATTCTTATGTACACGCGTGTGTTTGTATACATATGGATGAAGAGCAAACGGACAGACAACTCTCCTGGGTAGCATCCTCTCACGACGGTGCCTGGTGTGAATACATTCTCAGTTAGGGCATCTCTCCAGCCAGAAGCGCAGTGTGGCTAGTCTACAACGGCAGGCAGCTGTCCCACGCAGCAGACGAGACGTATACTGAGCGGCAGTCGCAGGAGCAGATTTCTACAGTAGCAGCAGCAAAACAGCACCAGCAGGTGCACAAAGCAGCAGCAGCAAGACGAGACGGACAGCAGCGCGCTCTCAGCATCAGGAGAGCTCACCGCAGTAGCAGGAAAACTGCAGCACAGCAGCGTGCAGCAGCAGCAGCGTCCACTACGCATCTTCTCGATATGTTGGTGCCACGCAGCTAGCAGATGAAGCACTTTTTCAGAAAGTGTCGGACAGTGTTGAACGGCGGCCATTCAAGCAGGCCAGGTGGACGTCTGGGTAGAGGCCAGCGGTGGAAAGCCACGTCTGCGAGAATTTTCCGAGTTGTCTTTGTGTGTACGAGCACGCTGCATATCCGTCCAAGTCAAAAGGGATATGCGTGCAGACATACTTGGACGTGGGTGCAGACGGTGATATGCGGCTGCAGATTGTCCTCCCCACAGAGACAAGCTCCATTTCTCAGTTCTACCACGTCCCGCTTTACACTGAGGAACGCATGCGTCTCAATAGCTCTACATACCCACGTGTGGACAAGTACACTTTTGCAGACTCTATACATACACACATATACATATGTATGCAGATGTGAGTAGACGACAGTGTACAAATGTACGTACACAAACATATACGTACATATGCACACATATCCATGGCCTTGGACACGAATATCTTCTACCTCTCGGTACGCACTTACGACATGCACCCCTCTTTGCGTTCCTGTGCGGATCTACCTGTGCCCACACGCCAGAATGCGTCTCTCTTCCTCTCTGTACATAAGCAGAGATCTGTAGCCAGGGCAAATGTCGTCCGTTTTTTACGTGTCCCTGTATGCGACTGTGCGTATGTACGTGTATAAGTGCGGGTGTGTGCACAGGGCGGCACACACATGTATAATACGTGTATACAGGGATGCTCAGGTAGAGGAGGGATGGCTAAGTGTATCTGGATCTACGTGCGTACCTGCCTGCACTGGCTCAACGGTCGCGAGAGGAATGCGTTCGCGCCACGAATAGGCACTCTGCTGGAGATCCGATCCGCAGTCAAAACGTTTATTTCACCTTGCCTGAACCTGTTCCAGGCAAGGATATATGCCTCCCCTCCTGGCGGGTGGCAGCGTAGCCGGTGGCATGTAGCGACGCATGCAGGGACGCGCGGCAATACGTACGTCAGCCTTGGATGTCAGTGACTGCTCCTCCTGGTACATTCTAGAGAAGTACGCACGGGTGCAAGAGTGTTCTTCGTCCTACCAAATGCAGTGCCGCAAGAGGAAATGTGTGCGTCTGCCTATCTCGTGCATGCAACTGCATAGTGGACCAGAGCACGCATGCACCTAACGTATGCAGACGAAGTGAAGAGTCCTGCTTGCAGGCGACAGCTCTTGCCAAATGTGCCACGCCCTGTGGATGTGAAGAATTTTGCTGCTTGTGCTGCGGAAGATCCCACGCGTCACTATCAACCGAACTTAAGTGACTCTCCCCCGCGCTTGCCCCTGAACGTTTCACGAGCATCTCTCTAGACAATTTAAGTATGTATGCGTGAGGAAATGAGGCGCACGTGTCCTTTCAACGTCATGCTGAGACACGCTGGAACTCTACGCCACGCTCAAAACAACTGCAAGTGTCTTCTTCACTTACTACTGAGCCGCCTGCAACACCCACGTACACGCGTACTTATATATATATATATATGCATATATGTATATAAACGTGGATACTCACGAACACACACAAAACTCTAAACACACATATGTATTGTAATGTATTGGTACTCACGCATCTAGCGTTGAGAAGTACCTATAGATATGCTAACTAACATACATATATGTATATATGAGCATACGGACGTGGAGATTCACACACACACACACACACAAAGCCAACACTACGACCAGGTTTACGTATCTGTTGATATGTAGGCATCAAGAGAAATACACGGCGCTCTCCTGGCGGTGTCCTAGACGCCGTTAGACGGCCCGAAGGCAATTTTTGAGCAGGATCTTATGAGGCACGCACAGGCGTCTGAAGTATGATACCTTTGTTCCAACCTCTGCGCATGCAAGTGCGACTCTCCCTCTCTCGACGTTTTCAAGAGCACTAAGTCCCGACAAACAGCAGCTTAGGCAGCCCGCTGCTGCTTGCCTGCTGCTCGCGCAAGTGGACTGCGTCTTCCGAATTCGCTGCTGCATGCACGCCTTTCCTCGGCTGCCGTCTTCGACGTGGCAACATTCTCACGCCCGCGGTCGCGGCGCTGCAGACTGAGAAGACGTCAAGCTGCCGCACTCTCTCACGCGTGCGCGTAGCAGCTTGGCGACTCCTGGCCACAGCAGTCGCCAGTACGCAGTGGCATTTTCTTGCGCGCGCGCGCATATGCAACAGAGATGGGCTTCAAGCTGCAATGTTATTAGTTCTCCACGGCCTTTGTCGCGCAGTGACGCAGAAAATGCCTGGCCTGCTGCTCATGCTAGCACTGCCTTAGAAATACCGCGTGCAGGCTGCAGCGTGTGCGTGTCGAGTGCGTGTCTCTTTATCTGCAACTCCCGTGCATGCGCGCAAGTCCTTGCGGAGACTCCTCTCCGCAGGACTTCTAGCTGACGTGGTGGTGCACACACCGGCGTGCCCTCGAGGCGCTTGCTGCAGACACCCGGGCGTTACTCCTCGAGATAGCCGACGCCGAAGAAGAAAATGTCTTCCTCGTTTTGCAGCGTGAAGCAGCCGGCAATCGCATCCACTGCGGCTCCTGCCAGCATCAGTTGCTGCTGCTCCTGCTGCTGCGGACGCGGCGCCGGCTTCTGCGCCAGCTGCTCCTGCTTGCTCGCACGCAGCCTGTTCCACAGCTCGCCACTCGTCGCTGGCCAGCCGTCGCCTTCCCACGACGCCTTCCTGCTGTGCCTGCCTGCTGGCTTCTCAGCTGCATGCCAGAGGCTGCTGCTGCTCTTCGGAGCACCGCCGGAACGACTCCAGCACACGCCGCTCTTGCTGCTGCTACTGTTGCTGCTGCTGCTGTTGCTGCTGCTGTTGCTGCTGCTACTGTTGCTGCTGCTGCTGTTGCTGCTGCTGTTGCTGTTGCTGCTGTTGCTGCTGCTGCTGTTGCATCTGCTGGTGCTGGTGCTGCTGCTTGTGTTGCTGCATGGATGGCGTGTGTCCGCCGAGAGGACGGTACGAAGGGGGACGGAAACTTCTCCTGCCACTTTGATCGTCGAGTCATTTTTTGTTCTCTGCTGCTGCTGTCGGTCCCCCCGCACGCTTTCTTCGTTTGTATCAGCCCCCTCCTCTTCCCTTTTCAAGAAAAAGCTCGGCTGCCTGTGCTGCTGCTGCAGCTGCTGCTCACCTGACTCTTGGACTTCCTGGTGGTGTCCTGCGGACGGCTGTGGCCGCAGCGGCTGCTGCCCGCCGCTCTCCGTCGACCACGTGGCTGCAGAATCCCCAACAGCAGGCGCGGGACCCGCAGCAGCAGCAGCAGCAGCGAACGGCGACGCTCCTGCCACCGCTGTCGCGGCTGCTGCTTCCTTGGCTGCTGTGGCTCCTTCCGCTGCTGTGATTCTTTGTTCAGCGCCTTCTACGCGACAGCTCTGCTTCTTTTTCCCCTGCTTCAGTCCTGCTGCTGCCGATGCTGCTGCGGCGGCTGTCGTTCCTGCTGCCGCTTCGGCTGCAGCCGCTGCAGCACCAAGAGTCACTTCCAGCAGACGGAGTGTACTCAAACGGGCAGAGACGCCCATGCGTTCTGTCTCGCTCATCAAGTGCCATTGCCGTCTGTCGAGCATATGTACGGGACAAAGAAACAAGCACCCAGCCAGACACACACACATACATATACGGATGTATACATCTACGTATATATATATATATTCACAAGCGTATTCTTTTGATGACATATATCCCCACACGTGCGCATCGGATGCGGCAGCTTGGTTTTCATTTCTTTCAACAGTACATCAACGCGACACATGCATTCATCTTCGTAGGTAAATACATATGTATACATATATATATATAGAGAGAGAGAGCAACGCACACAAAGCGAAGTACACATGTAGACACATGTGTGTATACACTGGTATGTAAAGGGACATACACACAGATGGATATGCGTATACATTTAGACATACATATATATATATATACGCATGAATACACGAACACGTGTATATATATGTATATATATATACAGAGAGAGAGAGACAAATACGGTACGCATGCTCGCATGCGTATTAAACGTACATGGCTTCGACTACGGCTTCATGCGGTCTTTAAAAGATGGAGCCAAAACATGCGCAGAGATCGAAGACACGGCTGCAGCTGCGGCAACTGCGCAGGGGCAGCAGCTCCTCCTGCGGCAATCCCGTCTTAACAAGGTTGTCCTGTACACCAAGTACTGTCACACAAATGTACATATATATATACATATACCTACACATATAGACAGCTACATACACGGATACAGACGCATATGTATATATATATATATGTCTGTACATGTATAAAGCTGTTACGGCAATGACATATTATGTATATAGAAGTACCCAAACATAAGCATATAGGTAAAGAGAGAGAGAATGCTACGCTGTAGATATTAACAGGTGCCTCTATATATATACACGCAGTGACATACTACATATATAAATGTACCCAAATGTATGTATATAGATAAAGAGAGGCAGAGAGCGAATGCTGCGCAGCAGTTGTAGGTAGATGCCCGCATAAACGTGGAGAGGGACTACCTGCTTTGCAGGATAACGCTACTTCTCTACATGTATTATACAAGGCGGTGTCTCGACACATACTGATACATATATATATATATATGCGCATGTGTTCTACAAGCTGGTGTCCCCCCATATATTGCTATAGGTTCAATCCTCCTATTCTGCTCTCGAAAGCACGCAGCAGAGCTGGCAGGCTATCCCCTGCACATGCTCTCGCTTCTGTCCCTGGACCAACCTATCCGTCCGGAACACGCCAGTACGTATATATATATATATGTATATGTATATGTCGAGAAACAAGCAAAAACATGCGTAACGTATACATACATACGTACAAGTCAAGAGAGAGACAAAAAAATATGCTGTACACACACATATATATATGTCGTGTGCATGTTTGCATGTATGTCGAGAGACAAGCGAATATATGGGTACTATACACATATACACATACAAGTCAAGAGACAGGCAAATTTACGTGCTCTGCACACATGTACGTGTGTCGCTACAAAGAGACATATACACGTCATTTGTAGATTTATATACTTATACATAACATACAAATGTTTGTATGTATACATATACGACGAGGGACAGGCAACTATGCGTGTAGTATATACACATCTACGTCTCTCTGTCTGCGTGTAGACATACATGTGTATGTATGCGTATTACGTACAAATATATATGTAGAGAGACAGGCAAATACGTACGTGCTACATATATACGTATATGCATATATAGTGCGAGACAGGCAAATGCATGCGCACTGTGCAAGGTGGGGAAAAAACGACGAACGGCGCATGCGCCGGTGGAGTTCGGAGGGACACGCGACTGCAGGGGTCGACGCAGGTCAAAACGGCAGAAGCGCGCGTCTCCTCAGCAGCGTCCACCAAGAGCAGCGACCATCTGCAGCAGCAACCGTCTCCAGCAGTACCTCACACATATACATATATATATATGTATATATGCAACAAGTAGGTGCAGCAGCAAGTGTGTGCAACAGTAGGTTCCATACGTATCTATCTATATACATATATATATATATAACAAGTATTTGCAGCAGCAAGTGTGCAGCAGTACGTTACATACATAGATATATGTAGTAAGTATTTGCAGCAGCAAGTGTGTGCAACAGCAGGTTACATACGTATATATATACACATACATAACAGGAACTTGCAGCAGTAACTGTGTGCGAAGCAACAAGTCTCTGCAGCAGTGTGTATCTGCAGCAGTAGGTCCCACCCGCTACTCAAATTCTACCTAGAAAGAACTTGTTAACCCGCCTTTTTAGCAGGGTGCGTGACCGTACAGAGAATGTAGGCGAGTTGCTTTAAACGAAAAACTCTCGCTTCGACGTGACCAAACATGCTCCCGTGTGTGCTTGGAGGATGTTACTAAAAGGCCACATTTACCGCCGTTGCTGTGTGTATTTGCCCTTCCCTCCAGATATACAGAGAGAGACACATACGTATATGTATGTCCGTGCATTCGCACACACACACAGCCATCGGCATATACATATATATATATATGTATGAGTACATACGCACACGCACACACACAGACATAGATGCTCAGACACACCCTATATATAGAGAGAGAGTCAGAAAAAGAGACATACACATATGTGTGTCCATATATTCGCACACACATAGAAACACAGCTCCACATATATTTATATATATCTGTATACACACACATATGCGTACAGACGCACACACGGACAAGCAGAGGCGTAGAGACGCAGACCCCCCACACCTTGTCACACAGACACACACACGTGCGTCTGCCCCCGGACGTATATATCCATGTGAGTAGGCCGAATATCCGAGCAGCAGCAGCAGGCACTTGCTGCTGCTGAGAGAGACGGAGCGTTTGCAAGTGGAGAAGTGATGACGTGCCTGCTGTCGGAGACGAGACAGGCGGGACAGACCGAAGTGTTTTCCCCCACGCTGCTCAGCGCAGCGCAGTTCGCGTGGTAGGCCTCTGCGCAGCAGTCGCAGACGCTGACAGTCCCGTCGCTGTCGCACAGCGAACACACCTGCATGCGAATTCCCAGCAGTTCTCACAGAAGCCTCGCGCACACATTTTTTTCATTTTTCCAACATCTGCAGGCAGGCGCGTGCGACGCGTCACACCACACGTGGCTCGACGAGAAGCGCAGCAACCCCCATCCTTTGCAACACGGCAGGCATGCAAGCAGGCAAGTCCCCCAGACGTAGAACACTGCAGAAAAAGGGAGACCAAGTCTCGAGGAAGAACCTCTTGAGGACGCTGCCGTCTACGTCTTTAATAAGAGGAACACACTTGAGATGAAGAACATGCACACGTCACGTCCCTACAAGTGGTAATACGAGGCGAACAGGAAGCTGCAGTCTGCGTCCCCTTCACAGGAGTATATGCATGTGTGTGTGGACGAGCGAAGGTGGGCTACGCGTCTTGTTCGCCCACGCAAGCAGGTCTCGTCGCAGGCTGAAAATGCTCAACCGACAACGGCGACCACGCCTGCACTTCACAGTTTCCTCCTGTCCCCCGTGAAGAAGAACAGCAGTTCGCAAGAAGCCCCTGCTGACCCTCTGTAAACGTCTTCCCGAGAAGATCTGCATGCGCAGCCCTCTCCGCGTGAGGAACTTCTCCACCACACACATGCAAACTCTACGACATGAGTGGAACACACACACACACGTATACACACATTCACACACGCCCATTCGCTGCGAAGAGAAATCAACTGCACACATACAGATACATACGAAAGCACAGCTTTTCCGGAAGAAGCTGAATATATTCATCCGTATACGTTAATAGACGCACACACATGTTCTTCAAGAGAAGATACGAAGAGAAGCATTTTCCTTGCCTGCGGCTCCCGAGACGCATGCAGCAAGACGCGAGACCTCCCGACCCGTACACGTAAACGTACAAATTCTTCCCTTTCTCTGTCTGTGTCTCTCTGTGTCTCCGTTTCGCCCTCTATATATACGTCTGTGCATGCATGTGTTTTTTGGCTATTTTCGAACTATCTGTACAGAGCGGAAGGACTTGTTGACGCATTTCCTCTTCGGATTGGGGGAAAGGGGGGGGGGGCAACGGAAGAAGTACGGGCTCCGACGTAAAGACGGGCGCCACCACGAGACGTATATTATGTGGGCGCAGCAGTGCACGTGTCCCTTGCTGCCGCCGTGTCAGCAAGTCGCACGCAGCCCATTTCTCGCGCACGCCAGCTTTCACACAAAAACCGCCGGTTAAAGAGAGGAAGAGGAGAACAAACAAACGCATGCAAGCGCTGTAAGGGCCTGCTGCTGCCTCCTGTGCTTCTGCCCCCTTTGTTTGTGTGTGTATATCTCTCTGTCTCGCTGTCTGCTTCTCTGTCTCGGTCTCTATATGTGTATATATGTACAGTCACACATACAGGTGGATACATAGATACGTATGTCTATCCACACACATATATATATATAGATAGATAGATTGATAAAGAGACATGCGCATGTGTCTGTTTGCCTCAAGAACGAAGTCGTATGCTCATATATATATGTATTTACATATACATATGTGTGTATGTATAAATTTGCACGCAGGCGTATATGCAGGGGTGCACTTTTTGATATGCTTTCGTAAGACGACTGTGCGCCAAAAATATTAGATTTGTTCCTCGAGACGCTTCCCTCGGGCATTTCCTCTGTCTCGGTAGACACACCCACGCAAATGCACGCTTGCAGCCCTATCCACACACGTGTATTTCTAAATACATGTACATGCACACACACACACATATATGTATGTATGCGTACCCATGTGTGTCTACACCTACATAGAGAGAGAGGTATAGAGTTCAAACATATGTATGTATATATATGTGGACGTACATATATTTGCGGGTATGTACGTGCAGAGGTGTCCACGCACAAGAGAGAGGCATCGGTTCTGTCGTCAGTCCGGGCACCACGACGCAGGCGCAACGAAGAAGAAGACGCGCAGCAGCCGCAGCCCCAGGAAGAGTAGGCAGCTACACACACACGCGTAGGAGTTCAACACAACTACAGGCCAGCTGCGTCTTCGTTTCATCTGCACGTTTGCGAGTGTGTATTATCTCCCCACCACGACGCCCTGTGCAAAAGAGTCCACTTCTCTACATATGCATACGCGTGGGGGTGCCTCCTCTCTTATAGGAAGAGAACACGCACTTCCTTGGCGTCTCTGCGTTTGCAGGGATATGCTGCTGACTGACTGGAGCAGAGACATCCACACATACATACATGCATGCATGTGCACGTATTATTCGTCTGCGTCACACCGAGACAGAGAGACATGTGCGGAACGCCAACACTTGTTCTTCTCTTCGATGTGGCTGTTAGCAAACATTTGCGTGACTTTCCTCGGAGCCGCCCCAGTTCAAATCAAACAAATCTTGCAACGCCGTCTGCGCTTCGCCGCCTGATACAGCCTTCGCCCGTATGGCCACCTGCAGCACCCCACCAGCCCTCGCCAGTACGCATTCTCGATACAGCACAAACATGGCCACGCAGCACATACATAGATATATGTATGCGTATACACACACGCGTGTAGATACGTGTGTTCATCTACATGCATACACACACGCGAGAATATAGATGCTTGTATATGTATGCATGCATATATATGTTCATTTACTTGCGTATACACAGACATGGATATACGTATACATATGTGTAGATCCACAGAAAGACACATGAACATCTATGACAGATGTAACGTCTTGCAACACAACGCAAACGAATGCCCCCCCCGCGAACATGTATATATGCATATATATATATATATATATGTATATATATGTATATGTATGTGTGTGTACACGTATGTATATATGTATGGGTGTGTCAGATAGGGAGAGACGGAGATTGTTGCTGAAGTCGGGAATTGACTTGCGGCACACACAAAACAACTTTCGTGTTCTAACAGGGCTCATGTACACATATAATATTGATCATATGTATGTATGTGTATCATATATATATACATATTCATAGAAATAGTTACTATCTGTGTATGTATGTGCATACCTTATATATATCTTTATATATACATTCATACAAGTATTAATTATTTGTATATGTATGTGTATGCCCAGTACAAATATACCAATACATATATATATTTATTATCTCCGTATGTATGTGTATACCTGATACAAATATACGAATACATATATATTTATTATCTCCGTATGTATGTGTATACCTAATATATATGCAGACAAATGTTTCTTAGCTGTAAGTGCGTGTGCATACCTAATATATATGTACCTGTAAATGTTTATTCTCTGTATATTCGTGTGTGTTTGTGTGTGTGTGTATACCTAATATGTATATATGTGTATACAAATGAACACCACACACACGACTGTTCTGTCTGGCTGTCTGTGTGTCTCTCTCATGCGCCGAATGTCTGACTTTCACCTCTCATTTTATACCTCCAAATATGAAAATATGTAGACACGTATGCGCAGAGAGAGACACACACAGAGAGAGACGGAGAACCCTTCACATCTATACAGATATAGCTATCTATCGATCGATCTATATGTATCTATCTATCTATCTATATGTATCAATCTATCTATCTATCTATATCTATCTATCTATATGTATCAATCTATATAGATATATATGTATCTATCTATCTATCTATCTATCTATACGTATCTATCTATCTATCTATCTATATCTATCTATCTATATGTATCTATCTATCTATCTATCTATATCTATCTATCTATATGTATCAATCTATCTATCTGTATGTATCTATCTATCTATCTATATGCATCTATCTATATCTATCTATATGTATCTATCTATCTATATGTATCAGTCTATCTATCTACATGTATGTATCTATGTCTATCTATCTATCTCTATATATATATATGTACATATGTGACGATGGAAAAGGAGAGAGAGAGTGATATATGGATAGTACTGCGGGCATAAAGTTGCAGAGGTGTCGCTTGACATCTGTGCATTCTATTCATCCTGTTGTAGCAGAAGACTAGCAGAGGTGATCCGCGCAGCAGCCGTACTGCACAGACACACACCTACGTACGTATGTATCTATACACGTATATATTTATATGGATGAATTTTTGTAAACCGGTGTACGAATTTGTCTACATTTGGCGCCAGGCGAAGGCACAGAACTGACGACTCTCCGCCCTCAGATGATATCGACAGCTGCTGACAGCTGCTGCAGGGCCTTCATGCATGTCTTTTCTTCCTTGTGCTGTGCCCAACATCACATAGTGCTGGGCAGTCCAACACATATCCCTGTCCTACGTACCAACACACCTCCGTCCTCGACCTCTGCCACCCTTCGTGTATACATACACATACACACAGATACATATACACATATACACTCATACCACATACGTATATACGTATATATATGCATAGGTGAATACGTGCAAGTATATCCACATGTGTACACGCACATACGGATATACATAGACATACACACACACATACACACATATACATAGATACACAAATGTATCACATATACATATACATGTATATATGAGTAGGTGCAAGTATATTCATATGAGCATACACTGCTGCATAGATACACACACGTAGATACAACCGCCTACATACGCTGCTGTAATAAATGTTAGAATTCCCCGAAGTAAGTCTACACGTGTGTGAGAGCACGCAGAAACTCTGTCTGCTGTGGAGAGGCAGGCAGCAGCAGTGCTTCTGCATGCGTTCTGCAGACAGAGGGCTGCAGTCTCTCCCTCTGCGTGCGCCCTGGGGAGGCGGCCTGCGCAGGGGGGGCGAGACTTGCATGTCTACACACGTGTACCCATCCCTTACATATTCTCCTATGTGTATATAATGCGTCTGTGTGTGTGTGTGTTGTACGTGCATGTGCGTCATATGTTGATATATGTGCGTCTACAAGACGCAAGGAGATGCACACTTGCCGCGCTGACGCGGGCGGGGATGAAGGGCGAAAAGAAAGGAAGGCGACGAGCCCGGCAGCAAACTTTCAGAGGCACACACACGCACACACAGACAGGAAGGGGGAGACGGGAAGTTCAAGAAGATATGCAGAACGACAGCGGGACACATACGAAGGCAGGCGGCAGCAGGCAAAGAGACGCGCACTGCTCTACGTGGCTGCCCACCAAACACACTCGGAGAGGAAGACACACGGAAAGACAGATACAGAGAGAAGGAGGGGGAGAGATACGGCTGTACCAGAGAAAAGAAGAAGTTCTCATTTTCCAGTACACATATATATATATATCCATCTATATACGTAGACATGGTGGGCCCGACGCAGCAAACAGCTGTCTATATCTGTCTACGTGTCTATATCTATATCTATGTGTCTACCCATGGGGGTGTCTACATCTGCCTAACCAGCCACATCTACCACCTCCCATTGTCTCTCTGTGTATGTTTATCGATATATAGATAGGCTTGTGTGTCTATGTATATCTCTCCGTATTTATCTACCTGTCAACCCCGTTGTCTCTGTATATAGATGTATACCACCTGTCTATCTATATCTTCCT
Organism: Sarcocystis neurona; assembly: GCA_000727475.1. Taxonomy (NCBI): domain Eukaryota; phylum Apicomplexa; class Conoidasida; order Eucoccidiorida; family Sarcocystidae; genus Sarcocystis; species Sarcocystis neurona. Next base: position 2,455,330 of record KL647297.1, read on the forward strand.
CCCTATCTACCTTGCTCTACCGAGCGACCTATCCTCATCGATTCTGGTCTGCTTATCTATCTACCATGATCTACCTGTCTGCCTATCTTTGCCTACCTATCTTTATCTGCTCACCTATACGTAATACCTACCTAACGATCTATCTATCTTGATCTTTATCTACCTTCCTACTATGAACATATTTATACATCTTCTATGCAGCCACCTTTTCATACTGGAACCTCACGTATGTATACATACATATAAATGTACGTGTATGTAAATATATATATATATCAATGTGAAGACGCATATATAGATATATGCACATATATACGCAGAGTTGTCCACGCCTGTACAGTGTACTTACCCATCTGTCCACCTATCTATCTTTACATATATCTTGTGTGTGGTCATTTTCTCATATTAAACCCTCACGTATGAATATATATATATATATATATCAATGTAAAGACCGTCAGACATATATATATATATATATATATGCATATACATATATATATATGAACATATACACATGGGGTTGTGCCCGCACGTGCAGTGGACACATATATATACTAGTGTATACACACAATTATGTGTATATATATATATATATAATTGTCGTATGTGGTGATCTTCTCCGATGGAAACTTAGCATACATATATATATATATATGAATATATCCCTGTAAAGCAATATACATATATATATGTATGTATAGAAGAGTTCATACATGTATATATGTAGACAGAGAGGTAGAGAGAGATATGAGAAGATCAACGTTGAGTTCATACGTTGGAGAGGAAGAAGCGCTTTGCCTTGTTGAAAGTTTCTTCGGTGAGGATGGCGTGTTTCGCTGTTTGGGCGAGGACGCGGTCGTTGAGCTCGCTGGCGAGGAGACTCCACGGAATGTTTGTGCAGAACTGCAGAGAAAGACGAGACAGGTGAAGAAATACAAGAAGAAAACTTCCAGAAAAGACGAGAAAAAGCGCCTGGAGACGAAGAGGAAAACCCCCCCGCGCGAGCGAAGGGGGGGGCCGGGGTCCACGCAGGCACGCGCGCGAAGAAACGACGAGGAAATGCGAGACACGGGGGGTGGGAAGGAGCGGCTAAAAAAAGAGGCGACGTTGAGAAAGGGGGCGTCCTGCGTGCCGGTCGAGGGCACTAAGAGCCCACCGGCAGAAGCAGAGTCGCTACAAGCAGACGCAGCAGCAAGGCAGCAGCCAAGACAAGGAAGCGGACAAACAGGAAAAGGAAGCAAAAGGAAATCACCTGGAAGAGGAGAAGAAAAAAAAGGACCAAACAGAAGGAGACCACCTGGAGAAGAAGAAGAAGAAAGGACAGAAAGGACCACACAGAAGGAGGACACCTCCAGGAGAAGAAGAAGACGAAAAGACCACACAGAAGGAGACCACCTAGAGTAGAAGAAGAAGAAATGACCAAACAGAAGGAGGACGCCTCCAGGAGGAGAAGAGAGGACCAAACAAAAGGAAACCACCTCGAGGAGGAGAAGAAGACAAAGAGACCACACAGAAGGAGACCAGCTGGAGGAGGAGGAGGATAATTAATGGGAGAAGAAGGGAAAGAGAACGACGAAGCAGCAGCAGCAGCAGAGAAGAAGGAAAAGAGAAAGACGAAGCAGCAGCAGCAGAATTGCAGAAGGAGAAGAAGTAGAAGGGGGCGAAGAAGAAGAAGAGACCAAGGACGAGGAGGTCAGGAAGACTACGAAGGTGCAGCAGCCGCGGAGTCACCAAGAGCCAGCAGCAGCAGCAAAACCTCTGCTCCGCTCGTCAGCGGGGAAAGGATCCGCGTATGCGGCCAGCAGGTGCGGATGAGCCCGTCGTTTCTCGAGACAGGCACGCTGCTGCCTTTTCTCCCCCCCCCCCCCCCGGCCCTTCCGATTTCTCCTTTTCTTCCCCTTCCCCTTCGTCTGGTTGAGAAGCGATAAAAAATGACAGAAATACTCGCCAGAGCCACCGGCGTCTCTACTACACACACCAGACACAAGTCCACCCCGCCCGTCCACCCCTCCGCGTCCCCTTCCTGCTGCTTTGAACGTGGAGCAGAAGGCAAAGCGAAAGACCAATGCACGCCCACGGAAGGGGGGGGGGGTCATCCGCCCTGCTCAGGGGATGCTTCTTCTCGTGGAAAGACCTGCAGCAGCGGCAGCAGGCGATCGGTGGTCTGCATCCGCCACGCAGACTACTACAAGACAGAGAAAAAGGGAGAGACGCGGGCGCGTGGAAACCGCCAGAAGAGCACTTGCACACGCTCGTGAGCTTCCGCAGCAGCCAAAGAAGGTCTTGTTTTCCCCCATCAAGGGGGAATGGGCAGCAACTTCCTACACGATGCTTCGACGAGGTTCATACATCAGTGGAGCTCACTAACACCTTCAAAAAGCTGCGAGTCACGCAGACAACAGATATCTCTCTCTACATCTTCACAAAATCGACCCTCCCACCTGCACACGTCTAATCAACCAAATTTCTCGCTATACATACATATATATATATGCACATACCGTCATCTGTATATATACGTGTATGCATATTTATAGATATACACTGATACGTATTCGCGTATACACATATATATATATATATACATACAAGCGTATATAGTTTCGTCTGTGTGTATATGCGTGTGCACATATATGTATATATATATATACATATATACATACATACATACATGTATGCATATGTACAAACATACATGTATACATATATACATACATATATACATCCATGTATACGTATATACATATGTACATACATACATCTACATACGTACATATATACATACATACATACATGCATACATACATACACACATACATACATCTCCATACGTACATTCATACATACATACATACATGCATACATACATACATACGTACATCATACATACATACATACATACATTACATACATACATACATGCATACATACATACACATATATATATATATATATACACATATACATACATACAGACAGACAGGTACACACACATACACGTGCACACATGTATACATATATAAATACACTTATATATATGTGCAATATATGTGTAGATTATATTACAGATTGATAGACCCGTGAGTGTATGGAAATTGGGGTTCCGGTCCTTCTACGTGAGCGCACCCTTCGTAGGGAGAGGAAGAAAAGGCAAGAGAAGCTGGCGAGCACATACAAGAGAAATACAGGCGCACACGCCGAGGACGAAAAGGGGGAGGAGAAAGAGCAGCAGCGAGAGCACTCGTCGCGCAGATGCAGCAGCAGCAGCACGGGTAGCACGGCAGCAGAATCTTCGGAGGAGTGTCTCTCGTCTGTCGGAGAGAAAAATTCACAGCAGCAGCAGCGACGCGTCCTGCCGCCGCAACAGCAAGAGGCGTGGGGGACAGGCGCGGCAACAGCAGCTGACCGTTTTATTTCTGGCGTAAACGTATTCTTCGACGGTCCTCCCATCCAGAACGAGAAGCTTCACGTAATTAACGGCCGCTGCACCCCACATCGCACCAGCAATAGCAGCAGAACACTCACCAGCAGCAGCAGCAGCGCGGCAGAGCTGCCAACAGTCGCAGCGGCGGCAGCCAGGGGGTGGCAGTGCAGACAACAGCAGCAACAGCAGCAGCCGAAGGCCCAACAGCAGCCGCACAGCCGTCTACACCAGCACCGGACGCTGCAGCATCTGGAGGTTCAGAGAGAGGCCAACAACGCACAGCAATTCCTGCGACCGTTGAAGCAGCCGCTGTTGCTTCGGCAAAACAGACCTTCCGGCCTCCCTCCCTACCTCGCACTCACTTGTTTTCGACGTGAGCAGAGAGCAACAGCAATGTAGCCACTACATAGCTGCTTCCATCCTCCACGTACTTTCGACATATAGATGTAGAGACGTGTGTAGACGCATGCAAATTTGTCTATATGCATATACATACCTATATTGCTGGAGGCGCGGGTAAATATACTACGTGTTCCTGCACATCGCTCTCTGTGTACACAGCAGATGGTAGACGAAGAACTGTCTTACCTCCCTCAATGTATGCGTCCCCGTGGACATCAACCTAACGCACACATGCAGTTGTACTCGTCTGCAGGTGGCTCGGGCTCCCGGTGGCTAACGAAGTGGGTACTTTCGTGTGAATCGAGCGGCAGACGCAACAGCAGCATGCCGCATAACGGCAGAACCTCCCAAGAGGAGAGAGAGGCGCAGCAGCTCGCAAGTGGACACGCGCAGCCCTCTATTATACAGCAGCAGCAGCACTTCATGCGGCAGCGGCAGCACCAGCTCATGCGGCAGCAGCGGCAGCACCAGTTCATGCGGCAGCAGCAGCAGCAGTTCATCCAGTAGCAGCAGCAGTTTACGCGCAGCAGCAGTTCATGCAGCAGCAGCAGCAGTAGAGGACTGGAGTGTGTTTCGATCTGTGTCAAAGAGACGTGTGTCTGTACAGCTCAAGCGAGGTATCTGTACACCGGAGCTGCAGAGTGTTGTTTTACCGTCGTATAAGTGAATGTCAAAGATAAACTGCGCGAAGAACGGGTTCTCTCTCTCGCTCTCCTGCAGCTTCTTTTCCAGGAGCAAACGTGCGTCCGCGCTGCAGCAGGGGACAGCAGCAGCACTTGCAGCCTGCCCCGCTCCTCCTCTGCTTTCACCGGAAAGACGCTGCTGCTGCACAAAGCCCTGTTCCCCCTCCCCCGCCGCTGAAGCAGCAACTGCTCCTGCTGCTGCTTCTCCTTCTTCCGTCGCACCAACTCTGCTGCTTCTTTTCTCTGCTGCTGCTCCCGCTTCTTCTTCACAGGCACTCCCGGCTTCAGCTGGAGCTCGCGCATGCGGTTCGGCTTCTGTTCCTGCTCCTGTGAGCTGGTGCTCTGTTCCACGCCGACGTTGTTTCGTCTTCTCCTCCTGCAGCGCTGCCTCCTGCTGCTGCTCCTGCTGCATTCGACTACTCTTCAGGTCGTTCTCCTCCCTGTTCTTCTGTAGCTGTTGCTGCTGTTGCTGTAATACGTCACTATTGCGCCGTTGTTGCTGCAGCAGCGTTCTGTCGCCCTCTTGAGGCGGCTGCAGTCTACCGTCACCTGCTTGCTGCTGCTGCTTTTGCTGCGGCAAGGAATTCTTGTCAGCCTGCTTCTGCTGCTCTTGCTGCTGCTTGAGTGCGCCGTGGGTCTCCCACCGCCGCTCCTGCTGCTCCAGCACCTGCTGTTGCCGCTGTGCCTGCAGTGTCCTCCCGCTGCGGCATGTCTGCTGCAACAAACAGAGCTGCTTATCCTTGCGGTCATCCTCCCGCTGCTGTCGCAGCTGTTGCAGCTGCTGGAGTTGTTGCTGCTGCTGGACTAAGGCCCTGTGACACTGATACGGAGACGGATGCGGGACTCGTTCTGCCCTGGCGCAATGCTGCGAGGCGACCGCATGCGCAAGCGCTTTGCAGAGAGCAGCGTCGAAGCCTTCGATTCTCTTCCTGCACTGCTCTGCCACCGCGAGGAAGCGATTGCGGCTGCTGCTGTGGCCGGCGCCGACTCTTCCTCGGCAGTTGCTGCTGCCGCAGAAGCAGAGGAACCCATGGCCGAAGCCGCGCCGCGTAAAGCCGTAGTCATAGGCAATTTCTTCGCCTGCTGCAATATCTCGGTCTGCGAACACTCCCATGCGGTAGGTGCCAGCGACGTCGACCCGCCGGAGCGCAGAGTTCGGCGAGCAGGAATGATTAATCAGCCGGGCGATGTTGCCCTTGTGTGTGCTGTCGATAAAGACCTGCGGAAGGACCTCCATAATATACCAGTGCTGCTGCTCTCCGCGCTGCAGCTCCTGCTGCGAGTACTGCTGCACGCGCTCCAGCAGCAGCCGGCTATCTAGCACTTCGCCTACGTACTCGATTATAAGCCGACCTTCCGGGATCGCCTCTCGGGCGAAGACTCCCAAGCCTTTCGCCCCGCTTTCTCCGACGTATATGCTGCTGCTCTGCAAAAACTGTTCACGCAGCCACGCCTCTGCCGCCGCTCTCACGGCTCCCGAAGACGCGCCCCCAGCCGCAGAAGAGGGAGACGAGACGGGGGAGGTGCGCAGGGTCCTCCCCGCAGCCGGCGGAGACGGCGAAACGGAGGAAGCGCGAGACGCCGCAGCTGAAATGCGAGAAGGAGAGGAGAAACACCGGGACGCACAAGGAGGAGAGGGTGGAGGAGAACGCGAAGAAAATGAAGCAGATGCTGAGCAAGAAGACCCGGTGGCGCTGCCGGGAGACGGGGTACGAGCGGGCAGTGCGGAAGACGAAGACGAGGAGCAGGAAGAGCAGCAGGAGCCGGCAGAGGGAGAGAGAGGAGCAGCAAGCCGAGGCGACAGAGGGCGAGCCAACGATGAAGCAGGAGGAAGACGAAGCAAATGCGAGGACGCGGGAGGATGCAAAGTAGAGGCAGCCGTAACGGGGCAAGGCGACAGAGGGGGGGACGGCGTGAAAGACGTCCCAGCAGAAGCAGCGGCCGTGGAAGAGGGCGCAGGAGCCGCAGGTGGAGCAGGGCGCGACAGAGCAGCAGTGGCAGATTTAGCAGCAGCAGCAGCAGGAGAGGAAGACGGTGACCCAGGAGGGGTCGGGGAGGCGCTCGCAGCAGCGGCAGGAGGAAGAAGAGAGCGAATCGTGGCGAGGTCACCTGCAGCAGCAGCAAACGCAGGGCAGACGCATGCAGGCAGGTGCTGCTGGTGTTGCAGCGTCAACAGCGCAATGCGTCGGAGAAAACGCAGCGAGAGGCACACCCATCGTCGTAACCGCAGCAACAGGAGGAACAGCAGCGGAAGGAGCGAAGGCGCCACGGAGAAAGTCGACCGTTTCCAGCAGCAGCAGCAGCACAAGCAGGAGCCGACAAAACGGAGGAGAGAGCAGCTAAGGAACATGCAGCTGCTGCAGCAAAGGGAGAGTGGGAAGTAGAAGAGCCCGTCGACTCACCAACGACTCCCACAGACACACAGACAGAGAGCAGCAAAACAAGAACTCTGTACATAGACCGCCGCGCCTCATAAATTTATGCAGGTGTCTCACTATCTCTCTCAATCACCTGCAAGGGAGACAGATGTACATATCTGGCTGCTCCGAATATATATGTACACACATACATATGTGTACAAAATGTGACTTCTCTGCATCGCGCTGCTGCTGCTGCTGCATGACAGAAGGAGGAGGCAAACAGAAGAAGAAGTGGACAGTGAGGAGGAGCAGGAGGCAGAGAGCGACAGCCAGCGAAAGTATTGGGCAACGGATCTCGGGAGCAGCAACAGCAGCTAGAAGAGACGACGGAGCAGGAGCACCAGCAGCTAGCAGAGAAGACGGGGCAGCGGCAGCAGCTGGAAGAGACGACCGAGCAGCAGCAGCAGCTAGAAGAGAAAATGAAGCAGCAGTCGGAGCAGGACCTGCAGCAGCAGCGTCGGAAGCCTGGCGCAGGCACAGCAGCAAGGGTACGGCGACATGAGGCAAAGTCAGAGATACAGCAGGTGCTGCAGTTGCTGCTGCAAGTGCTGCGCAGGAAGGACGCAACGTCGCTGCCACAGACACAGCATGCTTCCTTTTCTTTCCTTTTCCACTTGCCTTTCTTTCTGTCGATCGCTGCGAGTATATTCTCTTCTGCTGCTGGTGGACTTTCTCCTGCCGCTTCTCCGTCTTCTCCGCTTGCTGCTGCTGCAGAAGTCGTTTCCGCTCCGTTGGCCGCTCGCTGGCGCTCCGATGCTCCGGCCGCCGCTGTCCATTGCGTCTCTTCGCCTGCTGCTGTCGTTGGTGTGGCGGGTCTGGGGGCTGCATTATCTGCTCTTACCTCGGCTGCTGCTACCGCTTCTGCTGCTGCTGTTGCTGTTGGTGCCCCTGCTTCGCGCGCCCTTTCGGCGCCTGCTGCCGTTGCCGCCGCTCCTGCTGCATGCGCGTGAAAGAGAGAGGGGAACGCGGCAGCAGCAGCAGCACCAGTAGACGAGGACGAGCTGGAGGCACAGAAGGAAGAGGAAGAAAGGGGGACAGAGCAGCAGCGTTTAAACTGCCTATTTCCGCAGTCTCTCTCTCCCAGCGGGCAACGACGCTTGTCGCATTGCAGGCCTCGGGCTTTATTGAGGCAGTCCGCATCGCAGCTGCTGCTGCAGATGCATCGCTCCTGCTGCAGCCCATCAGCAGCACGAGGCGCGCGCAGCAGATTTGGTCGGCATGTGGGAGGGAACACGCAGGCGTTGATAAATTCAAATTGCAGCAGGTCTCCCCGAACGACCCGTCCGGCGACAGCTGCTGCTGCTCGTCCCGCTGCCTCGCGTGCCTGCCGCTCCGCTGCTGCTGCTACGTCCTGCTGCTTCTCTCCAGCGTCTCCCGCCTCCTCAGCAGCTCGTTCTCCGCACGATCCTCCTCCTTCTGCTGCGATTGCAGGTGCGGCAATTCCTCCTGTTCTTCCTCGCCGAGCTGCTGCTCCGGCTGCCGCTGCTCGACCACGGCCGGCGCCGCCCCGCCTCTCCCCCCCAGCTGCTGCTGTGCGTCTCCCTCCGCGGCCTGGCGTCCCTGCTGCCAATGTAGGTCCTGCTGACGCTGCTGCTGCGAGAATTCCCGCGGGTTCTGCTTCTGGTGGCGGCGTTCTGCCGGGGGCACGCCGTGCTACGCTTTGTCCTAGTCCTCCTCGGTGCCGTGCTTCGGAAGTGCCACGGCCCTTTCGTTTTAACAGATGCATGCGGCTGCCCACGTACACAGCAGCAGGAGCAGCGGCAAAGGAGGCCGCACCACGGCGACCTCCCCTACGGGCAACAATCGCAACGCGTCTACTTCCAGCAGCAACGGCGTAACGGCCCGCTGCAGCAGCAGCAGTACATGGATGTGCGACAACAGCAGCAGCGCACGGCTCTGTAGCAGCAGCAGCAGCAAATCCCAACGCAGCAGCAGGTTTCTGTGAGGCCGCCGCGCTGCAGCAACGCGAGCCACGCGCACGTCGACTGTGCGGGAGGTGTGAAGTCCTGCCTCTCTGCTGTTGCTGCTGCGTCTTCCTCTCAATAACCGTCGCGCAGCTTCTTTGTTTCTGCGGCGTTGGCATGCACCAGCTGCTGCCGGGGGCTGTATCCGAGGAAGCAGCAGGAGCAGCAGTCTCCACTGCTGTGCTCCACATGTCACTGGCGTTATTACGGTTCCACTCTTCCTCTTGTATAGGAGAAACGCAGGGAGGGAGGGAGCAGGCTGAGACCTCTGCTGCTGCTACTGCATCCTCATCTTCATCTGCTGCTGCCTTTTCGTCCATTGGTGCAGTGTTTTCCCCAACTTCGAACGTCGCACTCCCCTCTACGGCTGGTGCAGCGCCTCCTGCTGCTGCTGCTACTACAGCGGGTGGTGGGAGAGCCCTACGAGCCAGCTGTTCCCGCAGGGTGCTGGAATGGCAGCAGGGACACCAACAATAGAGTCGTAGCGACAGAGCAGTCGCGGCAGCAGCAGCAGCTGCGGCAGCAGCAGAGGGGTTGCGACAGCAGCAGCAGCCGTCGAGAAGTGAAGAGCAGCGCAGCATGTGAAGCACGGCAGTAACACTGGCGCGAACGGGCACGAAGAAGCAGCCAAGGGACGCATGCCGCAGGAGCGCACACAGCGGTCTCGCACAGCAGCAGCAACTCCGCGGTCCTCGCACACACATACACACAGACTTACACTCACAGACGCAGTAAGAAGACCAGCAGCAGTATCAACGGTGCAGAGGGAAAAAAATAGTTATTGCCCATCCGTGAACAGAAAACGAGGACGAGCGGCCGGTAGACAAATCGAAGAATAAGTGAAGCAGCCCTCGCAGTCGCAGACGCAAAGGAGAGGACTAACACACCGCAACAGCAGCTGCTGCCGCAGGGGTGTATGAACACCAGACGATACATATATAGTAACGTATTTACATCTATAAACAAATATACACAAGCCGTGTACAGGCGTATGCATATGACTTTTTATAGAGTATATATATATGCATATGTATAGATATATGCATGTACAGTACCGTACCTGCAGAAGCTGGTGACGCATGCGATACGCTTGCGCAGTTCGACGAGTTCCTCTCCACTTCCAGTCGCCTCAGCAGCCTCAAAAAGGAACTTTCCCGAGTTTCCCTTAACGTTGGTGCTGCTGTTGCTGCTCCTCCTCCTTCTTTTTCTCTTTTTCCTGCTCCTGACACCCCCTTTGCTGCTGTTGCTGCTGCTGCTGCTGTTGCTGCTGCAGCAGCTGTCACTCCCGCATGTGTGGCTCTCGCGGACCTGCGTTCTCCTCTTCTGCGGCCCGTTCCCTTCAACCCGGCTGCTGCTGCTGCAGTGCGAGCGGGCGGGCACACTCACAGACGACCGCGTCTCTGCTATGGCTGCTGCTGCCGCTGCTACTGCCTCTGCGTCTGTTGCGTCTGCTGCTGCTCCTGCTTCTTCTGCTCTCGCGTGTGGTCTCGCAAGCAGCCGGCAGAAGTCGCAGATGATGCACCCCAGTTCCCGGTTTATAATTTTGGCTGCTGGAGGTACGCAGAGGGAGCAGAAGCAGCTGCTGCAGCATGCGCACTCCCACACATTGACAAGCGGGGAGAGCAGCAGCGGGGGAAACAAATCCGGCCGTGGCGGCTTGTACTGCGGGGGAATAGAACAGCAGCAACAGCAGCAAAAAGGCGACAGCAGCGGAGTAAAACAGCAGCACGAACCACACACACCAGCGGCTTTGCTTTCCGACCGGCACCACCCAGCTGCAGCAGCAGCAGCAGTGGCAGCAGAAACGAGCGCCCCAGCAACCCGAGGATAAACCAGCAGCAGTAGTGCAACAGCAACAACGACGCGCTGGAGCGGCGTCGCGACTTTATAGCAGCAAGAAGAGGCAGTAACTCCAGCGTCAGCGAAGAAGAAAGGAGGCGCATGCGGGTGTGAAATAGCACTAGCAGCGTAGACAATGGCAGCAGCAGCAGCGCAGGCTCAGCAGGCGAAGCGGAGGGAGACACCGCAGCCGCGGTGAGGGGCAGCAGTCACCTAGAGGCAGAAGCCGCAACAGCCGAAACAACAAGAAAACGGGAAAGCTCAAGCAGCAGCAGGAACGGGAGCTACAACCGCCGAGAGGGGCCTGCACGAGCGGGAAGACCATGTAGTGGCTGCACCGCGGCGGCGCAGCAGCAGCAGCGGGGGTAAGACCTGACCCACACAAGTGCAGCGACAGCAGCAGAAAACCGAAGACCGGGAGAAACAGCAAAACAGAAACAGCAGCAGAAGCAGCACTTGACGCAGCATGAGGAAGAGGAGAAAATGAGCACACAGGCGTAGATAGTTAGCTTCTGTCTCGGTATACGCGCGCGGTTGGGGGGGGCAGGGCGGGGGGGAGAGAGTAGCCAGGGGACGCAGCAGCAGCTACAGCAGCAACGCAGGGAAGTAGGGACAACAGCAGAAGAGTTACAGCAGCAAAGTCAGCGATTGTCGGGTGAGGCGACGACGTCACCGAACAGCAGCAGCAGCCCTGCGCAGCAGAAAACAGCAACAGCAGCAGCGGAAAGGGGCAGCAGCAAGTGACGGTCGAATGGGGTCGCAGCAAGAAGCAGCTGCTCTGCATGCGGCAGCACAGCCGCTCTGCAGCAGCGAGGCGCAGCAGCAGGGGAGAAGTACGCGGTGCAGCAGAAAAAAAAACAGTCGGAGCGCTAGCAGCAGCAGGAAGAACGACGTCGGAGCGGGGGGAAGGACACTACTGCTGCAGGACCAACCTCCAGAGGGCGACAACAGCAGCAGCACGAGAGGGGGCAGCAGCAGCAGGAGAGTGAGCAGCAGCAGCAGCAGGAGAGAGAGTACCGGCAGAAGAGCGAGTAGCAGCGGCAAGAGTGAGAGAAGGGAAGCAGCAGCAGCAGGAGAGCGAGGCAGCAAGAGAGCAAGCAGCAGCAACAGGAGAGCCACCAGCAGCAGCGGGAGAATGAGGAGCAGCAGTAGGAGAGGGAGCAGCAGCAGCAGGAGAGCGCCTAGCAGCATCAGGTGGGTGGGCAACAGCAACTACTTCTGAAGATACATCAGGAGCAAAAACCGCAGTCCCCGTTGACTGACCAGCAGAGAACACCAGCAGCATCAAACGCAGCAGCACCACTGGCAGCACAGAAAGAAATGACGGAAACGCAGGAGCGGCTGTCGCAGTGTGCGTCCGGCTACCGCCGCCTTCCTACAGCCAACACGTTCGTCAGTATATACATATACTTGAATGCAACTGTGGAGAGATATACACGCGACCGTGACGCTTCCACGAGAAGAAATAGACGGCCGCGTATGCTTGCCTGTGTGCGTATACACATATACGTTAAGGTACCCTTGCACATACGTACGCTTGGAGAGAGAGACACATACACACAACTCATACATGTATATACATATATATTCACAGAGAGGTTGCTTCATATATATATACAGCGACACATATATATATATATATAGATACATACATATATATCTTTGAAGCTAGCCGTGCACATACATACGCATGCAGAGACAGAGAGACAGATACAATGTATAAATATAGATACATATATATAACTACGTACTCAATGTGATGTTACTTCATAGACTGAGGTAGCGATCTATATATTATATATATGCATATATATATATATATATATACATACACGCCCACTTGTCACTCTTCCGCCGCCAACATATATATATATATATATATATATATATGTATACACATATATGTAATTTATCCACGTGGCTACAAGTAGAGAGCGAGAGGCACCACGCAGCTGGTATAGACTTCTCTTTTTGTTTTGGTGCTGGTGAGGAAGAAGAAACAGGGGGGCAGAGAGGACAGTTGCGGCTGCTGCTGCTCCTCTGGCTGTAGTACATGCGCAGCAGCAGACCTGCTTGGTAAAAATGCGGCTGTCTGTCCATCCGCGTGTCGATTCCTTGATGAAGTCGAAGCACGCCGCAGCAAAGCGTAGCTGCTTTTCTGCGACTTGCTCTTCTAGCTGCAGCAGCAGCTCTTCCTCTTCCTTGTCCTCCCTGCACTCCGTCTGTTGCTCCTCTCCTTCGTCCCCTCCTCCTGCTGCTGCCGTTGCTGCTTCGCCGCGCTGTCCCGAGCCTGCTGCAGCACTTTCAGACAAAACAGCTGCTGTCAAAGTCGTCTCTCCTTCTCCTTCTGCGGAGGATGTTGCTGCTCTGGCTGCTACCTCCGTCGAAGCTGATGCTGCTGCTGCTGTCTTTGCCTCTCCTCCTGACGCTGCTGCAGTGGCGACATCTCGAGGACCCACTCCCGCATCAGGTGCTCTCCGTCCATCTTCTTCTTCTTCAACAACAGCAGCAGCAGGAGGCACCGCATTAGCCGCAGCACTTCCGGCTTCAGCAGGCGAACCGAACCCAGCGGCAGCAGGACCCTCAGCTGCAGCAGCAGAAGGTTGAGCAGCAGCATCTACAACGGCAGCGCCAGCAAAAACAGTAGCAGCACTCGGAGGAGCCGCAGCGGCAGCCGATGTAGCAGCCGCAGTGGGAGAAGCAGCAGAAGCGGCGGGAGCTGCAGGTTTGCCTTTCGGCCGCTTGGAGTGTGGAGCCAGGCGCAGCTCCTCGGCGAGGTGGGCGAGCAGCCGCAGCTGTGAGTCGCATGCAAAGCGCTGCCACTCCATCGCATGGCAGGAGGCGCAGTAGTGCTGACTGCATATGAAGCGTTCTCTTCCTGCAATGAAGAAGGAGCGCAGCAATGGAGCGCCAGCAGGGCGGCAAACAGCAACTAAGAAGAGACAAGGAAATACCGACGACGCGGACAGCAGCAGTCGCAGACAGCAGCAGCCGCAGACAGCAGCAGCAGCAACACAGCCGCGGCAACAGCAGTCGCGCAAGGGCAAATGGTTGATCACCAGCAGGAGGACAGGGGCCACAGCAGCAGCACGACAGCAGCAGCAGCAGCGCGACAGCAGCAGCAACACAGGTCTTGCAGCAGCGCTAGTGGGACCCCGATGAGGAAGAGGAGGAAGCTGCTATTGGAGCTGCTGCTGCTGGAGCAACACATGTACATCTGCGTCTACACATATATATATATATATACATACACATATACGCAGATGTACACATACATATATATGTGTGGCGCGACCTTTCGCTTTAGTGTAGACTCCATTTAGAGAATTATGACAGCGGTGCTGGTCAAAAGAATTTAGAGCGCGTGCAGTGTCGGCTGGTGCTTTGTAGCAGCTGCTGTAAGTTTTCACGTTCTCCCTTTGCATGTTGCTCCTCCTTATATGCCTGACCGCTGTTTGTGGGGCGTGTTGCTTCTTGGGGATGCTGCAGCACTGCTGGTCCTGCGATGGGACTGCCTACTACCCGCTCCCCTCCTGCTGACTGCCATCTGCTGCTGCTGCCGCTGGGTGCTGTCGGGCTGCTGCTTGTGACTCCTTCTGCGAGCTGCTGCCGGTGCCTGCTGCTGGGCGCTGGGCTGCTGCCCCTGCTTGCTGCTGGTGCCTGCGGCTGGCGCTTGATGCTTGCTGGGCTGCTGTTTGGCGCTGCGCTGCTGCCCCCTGCAGCTTTTACTGCCGCGCTGCCGCCTGATGGGCTGCCTGGCTGCGTGTTGCTGTGGTAGAATCGGCAGCTGGTGTTCGTCGGCTGAGATCTGCAGCAGCTGCCAGGAGCCTGTGTGGGTTGCTCCCCCTGACCCACCTTGGGCATCAAAGAAAATCTCCTCGCCGGCATCGTAGAGAACGCGCGCTGCTGCCACGAGTCGGTTGTTGCTGCTGGTGTTGCCGACGATGAACGTGTGACGTTTCTTGTTTCCTGCAGTCCCCCACGCTGCTGCACGGCCGCACTTGTCCTTGCCCCTGTCCGCCTGTCGCCCGTCCTCCTCCTCCTCTTCCTCTTCCTGCTCTTCTTCTCTCTCCTTCGGGTCTTTCTGCTGCTGCCGCTGCGTCCTCTCGGCCTCCTCCTTCTGCTGCGACTGCTGTGGCGCCTGTCCCTGCTGTTCGTGCGGCTCTTTCGTCTGGCGACTGCACTTCTGCTCCGGCGGCACTGCGTGCTGCTGCGAGAGCTGCTGCTGCTTCTGCTGCCGGCCCTGCTTCTGCAGCTGCTGCCCCTGGGACTGTGGGGGGGGGCTGTTGCTGCTGTTGCTGCTGCTGGAGGAGGAGCGCCAAGGTGCTCCTACTCAGTCGGATGCCTTGCTTCTGGGCGAGGCGAAGCAGCGGCGCCTCACGCGGCAGAGCCGGAGAAAAAGAAGCACCCGAAGGGAACTCGTGGAAGGGAGAAATAAATGGGATTTTCATAACGCATGCAGGCCAGCAGTAGAAGCGTCTGCAGAGCATATGGCTGCATCGCGCCAGTTGTCTCCTCGGGCGTCTCTTTCCGCAGTAACTGAACACGCACACCTCACTGTCGACAAAAGACGCATGCAAACGTGACGGAGAATCCACGTCGACAGAAAGGGAAATATAAAAGGGGAGAAAAAAAGTCTTCAACGGCGCGCAAGGCTGGACGGGCACTGCAAAACAGCCGCCCACAGCAGGTGAGGAACGCGAAGGGGAGAAGTGGCAGCTGCGACGAGGACGAAAGCAGGAGCCGAAACGGCGAGTCAAAAGAACTGGCAGCAACAAGAGAATGCAGGGCAAAAGACGAAAGAAGAAGAAAAGTTGAAAAGGAGGGAACACAAGAAAAAAGATGAAGAACAGAAGAACAGGAAGAAAAGGAACGCATGCATGTCGAGATATATACGTACACACTGCACGTACGTAGTGACAGCGTACGCATGTATATCCGTACCGAGCAGAACATCTGTCCTCCTCCCTACGCAGAACGAGGAAGATAGAGAAAAAGACGTACGCACATATATATATATATACATGTATGTAGGTATGTATGTGTATCTACATATGTGGACACGCATGCACATGTATACACGTGTATATGTATACAGCCGTTGCAGCTGGGTAATCACAACAGATACGCAAAGGTATGTATGTCCGTATTCAGCAAAGAGTCTAACCTTCGACTTACACACAAAGAATGGGAAAAAGGGTCCTACGCATATAAAATGCACATACACATATATTTATAGATGCATGCATATATACATACACATATACATATACACATACATCTGCAGTACGTGCATCTGTATTGAGCGAGAGTCTACCCTTCCCTCGACACACAGAGAGAAAAAGAGAAGAATCCTATGCATATAATATATATACAAGTGCATACCTATATACACATACAAATATACATACATATATATATATGTGTGTATACCCATATATATATGTATATATACATATACAGCAGTATGTACATCCGCATGGAGGGGAGAGTCTGTCATTTCTCCTTTGCAGAGAGAGGGAGGGGGAAGTTTAAAAGACATCTACGTCGATGCATATATACAAGACTCCCGTACAGACGTCTTCACACAGACACACACATACACATACACACACATAGCCATTCGCGCATACATACATACGAGCCAACACATGTCCACTTAAATGTGTGCGGCGTCCAACAACAATACACGCAGGAGGGGCACGCATGCGCGATGGACGTGCATATATATATATATATGTCTATATATGTATATATATACACGGAGAGACAGACGTCGGCGCAGCTACATATATACGTGTGGGAGAAAGGCAGAGGCAGCTGCAGGAAGCGCAGGAGCAGCAGCAGCAGCGGAAGGGGCCGAAGCAGGCGCGCATGCGCCACCTATTTGGCAGAGACGTGTGGGGTAAGAGGGGAGGGCGGTGTTTTCTCTTCAACAACAACCCGGCAGCAAAAGTGTCGACCCTTGCCCGGGCACACACACACACACAGATATACGTACACAGACACAGGGATGCAGGGGGAACTCAGCAGAATTCTGCTGTTCGAGAGACGTACCTGCAGGGCAACGCCGCCCGAAGGCTGCAGTCGTCGCAGCGAAACGGCGTATTCTCCTCCTGCCGCTTCTTCTTCTTCCCTTGCCGCTGCAGCTGCTGCTGCGGTCCTGGGGCTCCTGCTGCGGCTGCTGCTGCTCCTGCACACCGCCTTGTCCCCATCCCCACACACGCGGCATGAAACAGACGCTGGCACCATCCCTCGCACACCAACATTCTCGCTGCAATACACAAGAAAAGGAAACGTAGCAGGGGCAGTTTTCTCTCCAAAACAATCTCTTTACATGAGGCATCTTCGTACTCCTACAAATCGTATGCACATACTCTACCGAAGCGCACATGTACCTACACATATACATAGAGGAGTAAAAAGTATATATATATATTGCATGCGTCTTCGTTTGTATTCATCAGCAAGGATGTACGCATAGCAATGCATATATATGTATATATACTTATATGCACGGACATATACATGTGTACACACATGCAGATACATGTATATATACAACAGTATATACATATACATACATACATACGTATTTGCGCACACCTGCACATCGCTACATATAAATACAAACATATACGTGCACACATGGTCTCACATATATATATATATATATATTCGTATACACAAGGACATACCAGAGTCCATACAGACAGATACTTATGTACATACATAGATATACACACAGACGCTTCTATGTGAGTGAGCGTATGCAGACACAGCTGCATGCATCTGGAAACCCTGGGAAGCGAAAAAGTCGTTCGCAGAGAACTTTGCCTACGCAGATCTCTGCGAAAGCGCTCGATTTCTGCTGAGTTAGCACCCCACACCTCCAGGGCTCGCAGCTGCTGTCTCTGCTTCGTCGAGCAAAACGCTGCATCTCTCTGATGAGTTTGCTGCTCCTATCGCTGCTGCGCGGTATACGCTCGTGCGTGCTGGCACAGGCATCCCGCTGCTGTCGCTCGGCCTTCCTTGCGGCTATCGCTGCTGCTGCCGCTGCTGCTGCCGCTGCTGCTACCGCTGCTGCTGTCGCTGCTGCTAGCGCGGCTGCTGTCGCTGCTGCGCATGGGGCGTCCACCACTTCCTCTTCAGGCTGCTGCTGGACCACCGTTTCTAGATATCAACAGGACGGGGTAGCTGCTGTTTTTGCTGCGTAGAAGCTGCATGCAGTGTTGCCGCTGCTGCTCTGGCTGTTCCTGCCGCCTCGCGTCCATCCTTCCACGCTGCGCTGCGGTTGCTACTGCCGCCGTAGCGCTTGCTGCCACTGTCACACCTAACCCAGCTGGTGCCTGGGTGGTTGCGCCTGCATATGTCTGAGTGGGCAGTCGCTGCTGCTGCTGACGCTGCATCTTCTTCAAGGCATTGGCTCTTGTAGCCACGTTCTCTTCTGCTGCCGCTGCGACTTCTGCTACTGCTTCTGCTGCGACGTCTGCTACTGCGGCTGCTGCCAGGACTTTTTCTACTGCTGCTACCGCTGCTGCTGAGAATTCTGCTGCTGTTGCTGCGAGTCTCCTGCTGCTGCAGCTGCAACGTCGTCTTCTGCCGTAACTGCTGCTGCTGTTGCTGTCCTGCTGTCTCTGACTTGTGGCGCTGCTGCTTTTCTTCCTTACGCTCCGTCTTTACTGCCCGGGCTGCTGCTGCATCACCCGTCGCCGCTGGTGCTGCTGAAGATCCAGTGTTCTACGGGTTCGCTTCTGACCGCTAATCCTCTCTCCTGTTGATGCGGTCGACCTGGTGCGGCTGCAGCACTCACCCGAGTCTTCCTCGCCTTTAGATACGCCGCACGCAGCGCAGATCAATTCCACGTTGTCGCTCCAGCTAATCGGCGGCAGCTGCTTCGACAACTGATACCGGAAGAGTTTGATAGCAGCAGCAGCAGCGCTGTCACCGTCCCCAGCAGCAGGGCTACTCCTGTCAGCAGCAGCAGCAGTCCTACTCCCACCAGCAGCAGCAGCAGTGCTGCTACCATCAGCGACAGCAGGAGCAGCAGGAGTGTCAGGGTTTGGCAGTGCTGCTGCAGCAGAGCGCAGCTGTTGTCGACAGAGCTGCTGCACCGCGCGCCAGACATCAACGAGCGATTGCTGCAGCAGCAGGGAAAAGAAGCAGCAGCAGCAACGGCAAACAAGACGCATAACAGAGACGTGCAGAGACTTCTGCTCCACGCTTTACAAAGAAGCAAGAAGAAACGAGCCGCTTTATATCGAAGCCGGAGCAGCACCACTCCCAGCAGCAACAGCACTTCCTAGGTTCCAGCAGCAGCCGCATCCCCCATTCGCAGCAGTTTGTGTGTGCACACACAAACAGGCGAGGCAATAGCAGCAGCCAGTCCTCCGTCCAGCAGCAGGCCCTTACAGCAGCAGCAAAGGTGTCAGCAGCAGGCCAACAGCAACAGGGTCCTTTGCTGCTGCAGCAGCAACGCAGCGAGAGAACAACTCTAAACGGCAGCAGCGTAGCCGCTGCAAAAAAGAGCCGCAGCGGCGCCAAGCAGCAGCAACAGCAGCACGTGCAGCACGACGCTGGGCGGAGTCACAGGCTTGCGCAAACGTCCCTCCATACACGCGTACAAGCGAGACCACTCCTGTCGCATATCGTCTAGGATGCTGAGGCTCGCTGCTGAGAAAAAGAATACTGCGAGGGGTGCCTGCAACAGAGACGTCTACGGCTTCTACGCATGCATGAGGCGGAGCCACGGCACAGGCGGGGATGCAACGCATGCACTCCCTGAGATGCACGCGGGTAGTTTAGAAAGAGCCAAGCGGCGTCTGCAGCACGCACACACCCACACAGACACGCATGCGGGGGGAAGCACTTCCCGTTGCATGCGACTGCAGCAGAGATTGCGTTGACAAAGTCGCCGTTGCGCCCAGGCGGAAGACCTTCTCGAGAGTACGCTACTGACGCTGCTCTGCCAGGGTATGCGACAGGTGCTGCTGCTGCACCTCGCAGGAGGGACGGCTCTGGCAGGACAAGAGGCTGCTACTCTTGAAGAGGCTGCTTCCTCTCTGCTGCTGCTGCTGAGGCAACACGTGAGACGAGCTACTGCTGCTGCGACTCCTCGTTGAGCTGCTGTAGACGCGCTGCTGCTGTTCGAGCGCCGCAGCTGTCGACTGCTGCTGTCAAGACAGAAGCGGCCTGCTGCTGCTGCGAGCTGGCGGCGCCTCCTCAAACTGCGAGTGCTGCTGCCTGGCTCCTACCCTGCTGCCGTGCGAATGGCCGCTGGCAGGAACACTGCAGCTGCTGCAGCGTTCTCCTCCACTCTGTCTACCGCCGCCACGTCCCCCTGCAGCCGCATCACTGCAGTGCATGGCCGCTGCTGCTGCTGTTTCTGTTCTCGCTGCTGCTGTTCCCTGCTTTCCTGCACTTCCTCCTGCTCCTGCCGTTTCTGTCCTCGCTGCTGCTGTTCCCTGCTTCCGTGCGGTTGCTGTTCTTCTGGCGCTGCAGCGTCTTGAAGCTTACTGTCTCGTTGTGGGGGTTGCTGCCGAGGAGCTGCGCATGCACGAACGGGTCTGCCGTCTCAAGTGGGGGCAGGTCTTCGTACATAGAGTCGCAGTCACTCTGATATGACTCTTCTCCTTCCTTTCTTTCGTCTTCTTCATTTGCTTCCTTTTCTGCTCGCATTCGTTTGCGTCTGTCTTCTCCTCCGCCGCCTTCCCCTTTTTTTCTGCCTTTCTTGCATGCATGTCTCTCCCTTTCTTCGTCGCTGGCTGTCGTGTTTGTGGGGCTGCTGCTGTTGCTGTTGCGTTCCTCTCCGGCTCTGCGGCTGCGATCTTCGGCGTCTTCGCTTTCGTTGCTGCCTGCGCCAAGAAGGTGTTCTTCGTCTTCCTCTCTGCCGCTGCTGCTGCCGTCATGTTCTGTCCTGCCGCCGGAAACTTCCTTTTCCCCGCTGACGTGCCGGTGCTCGAGCTGCTGCTGGCTGCCTACCGCTGCTGCTTCTTCTCTGTCGACTTCGTTCGCGACGAGCGCTCCGTCGCACACCTCTGCTGCATCTAGAATTCTGGACGTTGCTGCTGCTGTTTTCTCCGGTCCCCGCTTCCTCTGCCACCCTGCTGCCTTCGTTGCTGTTGCTGCTGCGGTGGTGCTTCTGCTGCTGCAGTCCCAGAGAACACGCTGTTGTTGATGCTGCTGCTTCTCTTCCTCCTTTTCGTTCTCTTCCTCTCCCTCTGCTGACACTGCCCCTGCCTGTATCACGGTCAGTTCGTCGTCAACAGCAAGTCTTAGTGCTGCCGCTGCTGCTGCGTCTGTCTGCTGCATCTGCAGCAGCACCGTCTCCAGTCTTTGCAGTGGTGCCGGCACACCCCACATCTGCTGCTGCTGCTCCCCGTCTTCCCCCTCCTGCGTTGCTGCGACGACAGCAGCGCCTGCAGCTGCATGCCATTCCTCCTGCTGCGTCCGCGGTCTCTGGTGCTGCGCACGTTGCTGCTGTTCCTCTACGTTCAACTGAGAAGACATCTCCTGTTGTGGCTGCAGCTGCTGCTCCGCTGCCCGCTGCTGCTGCGCGCGCTGTAGCTGCTGGCGCTGCTGTTCTTCTACAACCTGCTGGTGCTGCTGCTGTTCTTCTGACTGCTGCCGGCTGGAAGACTTTTCTATCTGCTGGCGCCACGCGCCGGCTGCTACTGCTGCGTCTTCTTGCGCCACGTCAGCACACAGGGCAACACAAACAGCTGCAGGAAGCGCAGCAGCAGCAGCACCGTCAGCAGCTCCAGCCGCAGCCGCAGCACCGCTGACAGCCGCAGCCGCCGCAGCAGTCACGACACTCATGTCTCTCTTTTCCATGTCTCTCTCTTGTTGACGTTGCAGGGAAGACTGTCTCACGGCTTGCAGCTGTGTAGCACTTGCTGCCGGTCATCCAGGACCATCTGCCTGTTCTGCTGCTGAGAGGGGTTGAGTCCCTGCACCAATGTCAACGAAGGAAGTCCCTGCGGAGGGGAAAAGCAGCAGCAGCAGAACGCCAGGCGACGGGATCACCGGCTGCTGCTTCTTCTTTGCGGCTGCTGTCGCATGCGGAAAGTCGGCGTCGCCGCGGCGCCTTGAGCTGCAGCTGCCGGAGCAGCAGTGTCGCATCTGCGAAGCGGTTGCCGTTGCTGCTGCTGCTTTTTTGGACGGAAACTCTGTCTGATGCACGTCCTAGGTGCAGAACAGCTGCTGCTGTCCTTGCCGCCGTTGTCCTCGCTGCCCGGCTTCAGCGACGCCTGCTCCAGTGCCTGTTCCTGTTGCTGCTGCGACCGCTCCTGTTGCTCCTGGCTCCGCTCAAGCGACTGGTGCTGGGGCGGCTCCGCTTGGTGTCCTTGCTGCTGTTGTGGGGGCGCTTTCGTCTGCGCTGGGAGACGCATGCGCTGTCCACAAGTCTTACGTATCTATTACTGCAGCTTCCCTTGCTCTTTAAAGAACTGCTCGCCCACGTGCTGCTGCTGGTGCCTGCTTGCTCTCCTGCATGTGCTGCTGCTGCTCAAACTGCTGCTGCACCAAGTGCTGCTGCACCGGCAGCTGCGGGAAGGTCTGTTGCTGCTGTCGCTGCTACAACTGCTGCAGTTCCTGGCGGGGAGGTATCACCTGGTGCAGCTGTTTCTGCAGACGTTGCTTCCACCGTCAGAGCTACGGTACGAACTGCTGCTCTGCTGCAACTGCTGCTACTCACGCGGCAGCCGCGGCGAGCCTGTGGGGACTGCTCTTCCTGCTGCACCTTCGTGCTGCTGTTGGCGCAAGCTGAGCTGCTGCTTTTGCTGCAGCTCACCACCTCGTGCTGCTCTCCCAGCTGCTGCTGCTGTTCCTGGGGTTGCAAGTGCTGCAATGTGGACACAGGGGACCCGGCCGAAAGCAGCGGAAGAGGCAGAAATCCAGAGGAACGGACGCAGAAAAGGAAGAACAAGGAAGAAACGAAGAAAGACAGAAATATCTCCACCACGGGCGGAGAAGTTCCCTCGGTGCATGTTGTCCTGTGGCTGCAGCAGCAGCAGCATCTTCAGCTGCAGCAGCAGCAGCACCAACGGCGTCACACCCCACAGCACAGTGAAGCAGAACCGACTGAAGGAAGCCTCTTCTCTGTAGAGGCGGCAGGAACTGCTGCCCCTGTCTTTCCTGTAGAGAAGCGGGAACTGCTGCTCCAGAGGCGGCACGAACTGCTGCTCTTTTTTTGTGGAGAAGCAGGAACGGCTGCTGCCATGGCTGAGGCAGGAAGACGCGCAGTTGCAGCAGCACAGCTCAGCGTTCAAGAGCAGCTGTTGGTGCCGCCGCAGCAGCAGCAAGTGACTACTCCCTGCTGGTGTGGTTCGAGCACTACTTCAAAGTCGTTCCTGTATAATTACTCCATTCCTTCTCATGTTATCAACCCGTTTATAGACTGCTGCCTCAACGAGAAGCTGGTGCATTCTCGTCCTCTTGGACGGCTGACGTTGCTCCTACATCCGTCGTAAACTTCTATCGTGCGCCCCGCGTCCATATATTAGACAAGACGAAGTCCGACGCTGGCTTTGTTCTCCGAGAATGCAGCAGCAGCAGCACGGCCACTCCTTCGACCACTGCTGTCTTCTCTTTGGCGAATGCGACTACTGCGGCTGCCACTTGGGACAGGTAAGGAGAAATGCTGCTGCTGCTGTCGCTGCTGCTGCTGCTATTGCTGCTGCTGCTACTGTTACTGCTGTTGCTGTTGCTGCTGTTGCTGCTGTTGCTGCCACATTTGCACAGAGTCTGTCTCATTCATGGAGAGAGAATGTCTTCTTCAATCCGCCGCAGACTAGACGTGGAGGGGGAGAAAGGGGGATCTCCTTCTTGTCCGCGCTAGATGGCTGTAGCTGATATTTACTGTAATTTTTGACGTGAAGAGTCCTCAACAGCTCCTGGGATACTGCTAGAGCTGCAGAAAACTCCTGCGGCACTTACGTGTGTGCAAGGAGACTGCGTAGACCGTGGTGCGAGGAGCCATGGCACTACGCTGCTGATGCTGGTGGCGCTGCTGCTGCGCCGACAGTCTGCTGCGCTGCATGCCCTGCGGCTGGAAGCAGCGGTTTCAGGTCGACGGCAATGCCGCAGAAGACGGTGCCGTGGACGTGCGTGTGTGCGTGTGTATCTGTATATGTGTGTGTGTAGACAAGTAAGTTACATTAGCTGCGGGAGCATCACGCAGCATCAGTCGGAAAAGGTCGGAGGAGCAGCAGGAGGCAGCACAAGGCGGTCGAGTGACCCACAGGCGCGCGAAGCAGCCGCAGCAGGAATTCGCAGCAGCAGGAAGCCGCAGCAGCAGGAAGCCGCAGCAGGAGAAAGCCGCAGCAGTAGAAAGCCGCAGCAGCTGGAGGAAGG
Source organism: Sarcocystis neurona (assembly GCA_000727475.1). Lineage (NCBI taxonomy): Eukaryota > Apicomplexa > Conoidasida > Eucoccidiorida > Sarcocystidae > Sarcocystis > Sarcocystis neurona. Next base: position 2,479,418 of record KL647297.1, read on the forward strand.
GAGGCACAGCTGCTCCGGTTGGACGCAGCAGAAGAGCAGCAGCGGCGGCGACAAAGAGCGGCCGAAGTGGCCAGCAGCAACGGCAGCAGCAAGAAGGGAATTGCGCAAAGGTGTGAAATATAGGCGGGGACGAAGTAGAAGAAGGAAAAGCGATAGTTTAAGGAAAGCCGCGCAGGTGAGCAGGCAACAACACACGCAGCACCACCACGCCGTCGCTGCACCATGCACGCGACCGATGCAGCAGCTGGGATGGCGAGGTCAGCACACACAGCGGGAATTCCAGATGAAGAAGCAGAGAAGAACAGCAACACGGCTGCAGTCTTCGACAGGATGATCGATCGCCCTGGCTCAACGCATGCAGCTGGGGGGCGTGGGAATGACCGTGACGAAAAAATGCACACGCGCGAGACACATGCTGTCGCCCCCCCGCAGCACGCCGCAGCTGCCGCGCGCTCGAAGGCGCTTCCCCCGCGCCGCGCGGCGGCTTTGCTGTGCGGCGGCTTTAATCGATCCCCCGCCGGACGACTAATAATCTGCTGTGCTGCCGTTTTATTGACCACCTGCTGCTCTGGGATATGTGTTTGTGTGTGCGTCTGTGTCTGTGCGTGTGTCTGCCTGGGCGGGGTCGCGGTAGGGCTGCGAGCTACGCGCGCGCGAGTCTCGGTGTGTTGTGTGTGGAGGCAGGAGGGAGTGTTGCTGCTGCCTTGTGTGCTACTCTTTCTTTCCTGTTGGGCCGTCTGTTGTCTTCTGCTAGCGTCCTGCGTTCACGCAGCCGCTGCCTGCCAGTTTTGAACCATCGCCTGCTGCATGTATCGGCACTAGCACCAAGTGCGTCTTGCTGCCGCCTCGTGCTGCTGGTGGGTGTTGGCTGTGGGGGTCGCGCTGCTTCTGCGATTGCGGAGGCTGCAGCTTGCATAGAGAGAGCTGCTGGTTCGGCTGCACCCTTGTAGTGCTGCTCGCTGCTCCGGCTACTTGTGTGCTTTGCCCGTGGTATTCGCCGCCACGTCTCCTGCAGTGTCATCTGGCTAATGTTCGCGTGCTGGCACTGCTTCGGGACTCGGCAACCCCTACTATTGGTGAGAGCCGGTCCTGCTGCGACTGGTCGCGGCAGCAGGCCGTCTACTTTCTGTGTGTGCGCTGCAGCGGGTGTCACCGAGCGCGGGAGTAGTCGCAACGGGCGGCCGCAACACATGCAGCAGCCAGCCGCACCACAGCAGCTACACTATTACCAGAAGCAGCACCAGCGGTGTGAGAGAGACAGCAGCAGCTGCGTAGAGCACGCGACCACCCCAACCACCGTCAAGATGCGTCAAAACAACAACAGCCGCACCAGCAGCAGAAGTAGCACATCACCACAAGCAACACCAGCACCAGCAGTGACTGCGGTACCTCAACAGGCAGTTTGTCTTTCTCCAGATAAGAGCAGCCCACGCAGAGACGATTAGCCAGCACGCGCAGCATCAGCCGTCTCGCACAAGCCGCCGCTGCAGCACGTAAGCACGCCGCGGGCATGTACAGGGAGGCACCAGGAGGCAGCACCGCGTGTCTCCTTCCACACAAACGAGTCTTCTCGTCCCTGCATCTTGCAGACCCGCACGCAGGGTAATACCAACCCCAGCATGAGGGAGGTAGCGTGTGCAGCCGCAGCCACAGCCCCATGGCGCTGCCCACCAGGAGTGATGCAGCGAAGAAGCAGCGGCATCTGCAGAGAGGCAGGCAGAGCCCGTGTGTGTAGCAGCGAGGGGTGGTTCTGTTGCTGCTGCTGCGGCCCGTCGTCGTTCGTGTAGGGCAGCCTCTCTCTGCGCGCTGTGGAAGACCACTTTCCGCTGGGTATTCTCCGGCGGGGACAGAACGTTCATCACCTGTCGTGAGCGTCTGCTGCTGGTGCGCAGGCCTGCTGCATGACGTTGGTGGTCTTCTTTCTCCGCTTAAACAACAGCAGCACAGCACACCCGCTCGGCCTGGCGTATATACTCTCATTCGCAGCGCTGCCGCCGCTGTCCGTCGTGCGCGCCTACTCTGCTCCTACTACTACTCCTACCGTGGCGTGCGTTTCTAGGCTTCTGCGCAGCATCTATCCGTGGACTCGCCTGGTGCTGCAAACTCGGGGTGTGCGTCTGGCAGGTTCTCCTGTGTGTTATAAAACAGGGTTGGTTGTTGTATTCTACTACTCTCACGCCTACGTAGTGCGGCTGTTTCACTGGCTCGGCCTGCGCATCGCATCTACCAGGGTGGTAATGCCAGTACGACGACCAGCTCGCTCGTCCCGGGCGGTGGCGAGCCTTCTGTTGTGTAGTGGTGGCCCCGAAGCGGGTACTGCTCCTTCTGCGCGCGTGCCTCTTTTCTCTCTCTCCTGCTGAGATGATGGGTGGAGGAGCAGAGGTTGAACATACAGCTTCTCCTTGCAGCGTCAGCTGGTGGTCGTGCCCGCTGCTGGCCAGTACGTGTAATAGAAGCCGTGTCCTATTATTACTGCTCCCTGCGCCGCACATAAGAAGGAGAGGAGGAGGCGCCCTGCCGAACGGCGAAGGTGGTTCATTGCCGCAGGCAGCGGAGGGTTGTTTCTGCTCCTCCTCCTCCACCTCCTCCTGCGGCATCCGCGCACGCGGGGCGGCTGGCTCAGCCACTGCTTGTCGACTGTGCCATTTATATGCGTGCGCGGCGACTTGTGTCACAGCCCTGTTTCTTGTGATATCTTCTCTACCTGTGCGAAACCCGCATCACATTCGAACGCACGGACTACACAGTCACCATCCGTTCGCAGTTTTCTTCTCGTTTCCGTCACCGGCTACGTGTCCACTGCAAGGCGTCGTGGATTCTCCGCAGCTGGTGTACGTACACCTGGCGGGGGGTCTTTTGCCGCGACGGGGCCACGCGCCAGCGGCAGAGAAGTCCGAACCTCATCTCCCCCGGACCTCGTGAGGAAAGAAGCTGCGCCGAACTGATTTTTGTGTAATTTTTCGAGTTTGCGTCGTGCTTGGCCGTCTCCTGCGCCTGGCGGGTGCCTGGGCGCGCTGCCCGGTTTCGTGTGTGCGCGGGTACGCTACGTACACCCCATCTGCGTGCGTGTATCACTCGCGGTTCTGGCCCGGAAGAAGCGAACGGGCAGGAGGAACAGCAGGCGCACAGCAGTAACAAAAGCACGAGCAGCAGCAAACGCCGACGCAAAAGCCGGTGTTCACACTGGTGCTGTCGTTTCTACTGCGCCTTCTGTGCCAGGGAAAGCCTGACTGCAGCATCACCAGCGCCAACACGCCCGCCCCAGCAGCAGCAGCTGCAGCCACAGCAGCCGGGCTGGCGCCAGAGGCAGCGCGCGAGACTTCGTTACGCGCCACGACGACGACGCAGCAGCCACACAGCTGCAGGAGAGAACCCGCAGCCCGTACACCAACAAGCAGACGGTGAACCGGCAGCAGCACCAGCAGAACGCCAACGCAAAGCAAGAGCAAGAGCAAGAAGAGCACACAAGCAGCTGCAGCAGCAAGTCCGCTTTCATTGCTGCCAGGCAGCGCGTTTGTGGTTGACACGGCCTTTCTGCGCGGAGCTGCGCACTTTGTTTTGCAGCTAGCTGCTGCGAGAACCGTGTCGTTTTTCTGTGCTTCCTCACCCAAGACCACACTTCATCTAAAGTCGATTTTAGCGATTCTCCCTCGGAGCCTCTTCGCCGCTGCCGCCAGAACAGTACAGGCAGACGCGAGCGCTGACAGGGGGACGAGACTTCCACAGCTCGCCTCCAGGTGTGACACCAGGGCGCGGTGCTGCTGCGCTTGCTGCGGCCGCTGTGCTGGGCGTGGCCTGCTGCCGGTGTCCCGCTGCGGCTTCCGCGCCATCTACCCTGGCGTCTCGCCCTGCATCATCTTCATACTTCACGGCCGCTGCACCTTTCCGCGGCTGCCGCCTTGCATCTGTATGGAAATTTCGGCGCTACGCGCGCGGGCACTCCAGCAGCAGCAGCAGGTGCAGCAGCTGTGTAGTGGAAGAAGGACCCACGGCCCCAGCACATCCTTGAAACATCTGGCGCGTCCGTCACACAGCAGCAAGTTTTTCCCGCCTGCCGCTGAAACTGGTGCCGCTGTGTACACGGCAGAGCTCGAATTTTGCTACGTGGCGCTGGGATTGTGACCTTCGGCTGCTGGTGGCTTGACGCTTTCCACCGATTTGCAGACACAGATGTCTACTGGTATGTCTCGGAAGAGACGCAGGGGACCTCTCAGTGTCTGTACGGTGTGCACGCGCTGACGGAGTCGTTTTGGTGGGAGTTGGTTGGGCAGAGATATAGAGCCACAGCGGCGCAGCAACTGCGGAGCTGCGTCGGCTGCTTCCACGAGAAGGTGAAAAGCCGCGTGGCAGCAGCCGTGGCAGCAGCAGCCCGACCTCAACAGACAACACCTGTGCTGGAGAGACAGAGCGCAGCATCAGCAAAAGCAGCAGCTCCCCTGCTCTGGAAGAAATACGCTTTCCCTGCAGCCACCGCGGGTGCACGTCGCGGCAGGCGGGCGACAGCAACGACGCGCAGCGGCGGCTTCCTCCTCTCCGCGTTTTCAAAGTCGTGCTGCTTGCTGTAGGCAATTTATTGGCCGCCAGCCGCGCCTCTCTCGAGCCCTACTTGCAGATACATACGCACACACAAACAGAGACATACGCATGTGTACCTATGAAACCCGTGGTGGAAATATATATCTGCAGAGGAACAGCAAAACTCCACGTGCCAGCCTGGACATCCACGCTGTCACACGTATATCCATAGATTTGTGCGGGGAAAAATTCATGTGTGAGTTTGTGTACCCAGCCTACGGAGGCGTGTCCGCATATTTGCACCTCCATGCCCGCATGAGAAATCTGAGTGGGTCGAGAGACCGTGTCTCTGCATCGGTGAAGTGGAGAGGCGAGACCCTGCCGGCGCAGCCCCGCTGCCTCGCGTCCTTCCGTCCTTTTGTGTAGGCGTCTCCGCGCCGTTTCCACGTCGAAGCAGGCTGCCTGCCCTGCTGCGCCGCAGCATTGCTTCTCGTGTTGAGAATTCTGCGTGCAAATACCAAAGTGCGAATTTTTGAGCGCGCGGGGGTCAGGTGCGTGGGTGGTCCTCGAGACACCGGAGTGCAGGGCGGCGCGGAATTGTCGGCATGTGGAGAGTCGCGCAGAGAGCGGGTCCCCCATGCGTGCAGCGGCTCGTGCTCAACTCTGCACATCGCTAGCTTGTGCGGCTTCCATCCTTAATATATTTCTGACGCCTTGAGCGTGAGAGAAGGCGTCCTCGTGAATTTTGCGTGCCACTGTGTCTCCAGAAGCGTGGTGGCGTCTCGTCTCGCCCCGCCGCCCGCATTCCTCCGTGGACCGCGAGAACGCAGGGAGACACGCGCAGCTGTCTACACCTGCTGCGGAGGTCAATAGTTACACACGTGTGTATACGGGGGTACGTATTCATGTTAAACATCCATACGTATACATGTGTAGGTATAGAGAGGACGAAGCTGCTTTCGTATAGAGAGTAGATGTTCCGGAAGTAGGAGGAAGCCCTTCTGCGTCCTCGGTGGTGCTTCACGCGCGTGGGGCTGCATTTCTCCGCAGCTGGCAGGAGCTTCGTTTCTTCTCCTCGGTCTCCTCGTCGTCGCTGCAGACACGGAGCAGGCCTGCAGCTACGGATAATACTTTCTCGTGTTTCCGTCCCAGTTTCTTTTGTGCTTCGGGTCTTTGAAGAGAGTGCGGGCGCTGGCGGCAGCACCGAGCGTCTCAGCAGTTTCTCCCTCCCGTTGGCTGCTGCCGGAGAGAAAGACTACCCATGCCCTCTCTGTTTCTCTTCACTGACAAAGCTGGGTATATGCATCTGCACGCCTCTACTCACATATGTGGGCACATGTGTATGTAGGTGTGTATGGGTATACATCTGCAAGTCTCTACTCATACATATATGAATATATGTGGGTATGTATGTATGTGGACGTATATGCGTGTGCACGTATTATGTGGTGTACACAGAGACACCGCGCTTGCATAGCAGCAGATGTGTTATGCGTGCGTGAATACGCGAAGTAATATTCGCAGAAAGAAGCGTTACGTTTGTAGAAGCAACAGGTGCTGGCTCTCTGTTTTCCTCGTTTCCTCTGCTTTCCTCTCAGTATATGTGCATATGTGTGAGAAGATTGGCCGTCTAACAGCAGCAAGATGATGGAGGTACCACGTGACGCGGACGACGCTGCTCGGCTGTCAGCCGCAGCAGCACCCATACCGGCAGCGACGAGAACAGACGCAATGACGGCAGCAGCAGGACTGCTTCCGGCAGCAGCCCCTGCTGCAGGAACAGCAGCAGCGTTTGTGGGGAGGGCCGTCAAAGGATCGCCGGGGGGGGTCTTCGCATCCAGGGACAACGCGGCTGCTGCCGAGGACCCCCCAACGCAGCAACGGCCTCTTCAGCAGCAGCAGCCTGAACAGCAGCCACAGCCTCAACTGTCGCAGCAGCCGCGTGAACAGCAGCAGGAGCAGCTTCCGAAGTCGCCCCAACAGCAGCAGCAGCGAAAAGTGTTCAGTTTCTTTAGAGTTGCGTTCCCCGGCGGCCTGTGGTCGTCTGCGTCGCGCGCTGCGGCGGGACGGTACTGCAGCGCGAGGAGAAACGGCACCAGCAAGCTGACGAACCTGGCCTGGCGCAGCACCCACGGGAGCAGCAACTGCAGCAGCCAGAAAAACAGCGGCAGCTTGAACTCGAGCGGAAGCGGCAGAAGCAGCACCAACAGCAACAGCAGCAGCAGGACGTTTTTGTCAAGCGTTGGTCCCAGCAAGCAGCTCGTTGGCAGCAATTGCAGCGTCTTAGAGGTCGGGGGCAGGCAGAACGATTCACCGGGCGGCAGCAGGAGCACCAGCAGCAGCAGCGAGAAGGGCGGAGAGGACGGGAGGAGCTGCGCTGATATGAACTCTGGTGGTGGAGCAAGCAGTGGCGTTGCTGCTGCTTCTGCTGCTGCCGAAGCAGGGGGGCAGGGGCGCAGCAGAAGTGCCGCTGCTACTGCTTCTGCTGCAGGGCGCGTGGCCGTATGGAAGCCGCTCTTTGCGCAGCAGCTGCAGCTGGTGGAGCAGCGGGCGCTGCTGGAGCCGCTGGTGGGACTTGCGAGGGAGTGGGGTGCTGCAGCAAGTGCATGCGGATTCTTGGTGTATCCTGCGCTGCAACACGCTCAACAGCAGCAGCTGCAGCAGACCCTCCAGCAGCGACAGAAGCCGACGCAGCAGCAGCAACAGCAGCAGCAAGACGACCCCCTGGGCGACGAGGAAAGCCCGCAGCAACAACAGACGGCAGGCCAAGAGCAGCAGCAAGAGCTGCAAGTGGCTGGTGCTGCTACTGTCACATCTGCAGACTCAGCAGGGACACACCTGGTTGCGGGCGAAGCTCATGCTGCAGAACGCAGCAGCAGCAACAGCGGCAACAATGGCAGCAACCTTATCCATAGCAGGGTGCAGAGCCGGAGCAGGAGCGACAACAGCAGCAGCATGAACTGGGATGGAAGCGCGTTGCTGCGCGTGGCACTTGCAGGAGGCTGCGCAGGTGTAGCTGCTGCAGCAGTACTAACAGGGTCTGCCCTCCTCCTGGCCGAAAGAGGGACAAGCAGCGTCGCAGACTACATATTCGAGCATGCATCTTCTCCATATATGAAGAACAATCTGGGAGAGCTGCTGCTGCCGGTGGTTCTCTGCTCTGCCGCTGCAGGGGCTGTCTGCAGTGCTGCTGCGGCGGTCGGAGTGGCTGCTGCTGCCGTCCTCTTTGCTGCTGTGGTTGTCTGCCAGCGGAAAGTCTTGCAGCGTCTACGGCGTGTGGCAGAACTGCTGCTCATGCACCAGAAGAACACGCGCGATATCCTTCGGTAAGCGGCAAAAGACATGCCAGCAGCCGCAGCAGTGGCGAGCGCAGCAATAGCAGAAGTAGGAGCAACAGCAGACGTAGGAGACACAGCAGAAGTGGGAGCAACGGCAGAAGTGGGAGCAACAACAGCAAAGGCGGCAACGACAAAAGCAGCAGCAGCAAATGCGACAAGAACAAAGACAGCAGCGGCAACACCTGCAACACAAGAGGCAGCAGATAGAGAGAGGGGGCAGCGGGAGAACCAGTAGCTGTGGGCGGGAGTGGGTAGCGCCGTCTCAGAAAGCAGAACATCACGAAAAAGAGGAGGAACAGCAGCAGCAGAAGACCGATGATGATAAAGCAGCAGCAGCAGCAAGGGAAGCCTTTGCAGGAGTATAGAATGTAGGTTACGCAGCAGCAGCTGTATCGAGAAACTTACAATAGCGATGAGTTGTGAAGGAGCAGCACCGTCCTACCCTGCAGCAGCAGCAGCAGGGAAAGGCGCGTGGACAGCAGAGGCAAACAGAAGGTGGCGATTTCCGCAGGAGGCGCAGCAAAGGGCAGAGGGGTAGCAGGACGGAGAGATGTACAGGCAGCAGCAACACGGATGGAGTCCACCACAGCGGATGTACGTCAGCAACGGCGCATCGCAGCTGCGAGCAGCAAGAACAGCGCTCGGCTGTAGCAGCCAAAGGTGCAGCTGCAGCAGACGCGGGAGGTCTTAGTGCCGCAGGTGAAGGGCGACCTGCATGGCCATGACATGCTGAGGAGGTTGTGTGCAAAACCAGTAAGATGTAGAAATTCACCTGTGTCTCCGGATAGACTATTAAGCAACTCTACGAGAGCCCGCTGCTGCTCCTGCACCTGCTGCTGGTATATGGGTGGCGTACATGCGTTGAGTCGTGCTGCTGCAGCCGCCTCCCTACGTGCAGGTTACAGTGACGTGGGTGCTTCGCTGTTGCCGCCCTTTGTGTTGCAGTCGCCGTTGCTGGTAGCAGTGGTGCGGATGTGGCCGTTGCGTCTCCGCCGTGGTTGTGTCCCTGCGCCTGCTCCTGTGTACGAAGGTGTTGCTGCTGCTGTTGCCGGGGCTGCTGCTGCTACTGCTTCGCATGCGAGTGCAGCTCCTGCCCCCGCCGCTTGACTGCTGTTGCTGCTTGGGGTTCTGCGTTGTTGCGCCTGCCCAGATGGACGCAGGAAGTTGAGGTACTTCGCCACGTCGTGGACCGCGAACGGCGTTGCGCTGCTGCTGCTGCGCAGGAAGCAGCGCGTGCATCCTCCGCGAAGGCGGCGGACGCAGCAGCAGCAGCAGCCGAATCAGCAACAGCAACAACAGCTGAGCCAGCACCGGGGGGGAGGCAGGGAGAGAAGTTGTTGGCGACCAAAGGTAGCCCCCTTTCTGAACAGGAGGGACGTCCGGCTGCTGCAGTTCGTGCGGCTGCTGCAGGAGCTGCAAATCCTCTTACCGGAGGCGACCTCGCTGCTCCGTCACTGGCAGCTGCCGCTGTTTCTGTTGCTGCTGCAGGCGGAGCTCCTGTGGTGACTCTGGAGCTTCGCCTTATCTTTCTGCAGCAGGTGGCGCTACTGCAGCAGTATCTGGAGGACGCTTCTTCCATGCTGCTGGTGTCTGACTCGCTTAGCAGTTTACCGAGCTCGCGGGGGGCGGGCAACAACAGCAGCGGCAGTACGCTGTGCAGCCTCGGGAAACGCTTCTGGAGCGGTCTGTGGGATTGCCGCAGCAACGGGACCAGCGGCAGGGACAGGAGGGGAGCCAGCAGCGTGTGGCGGAGCAACAGCGTGTGGAACAGCAGCAGCAACACCGCGTGGGGTGGGGGCAGCGTGTGGAGTCCCAACAGCAGCACGTGGGGTGGCAGCAGCAGCACGTGGGGCAGTAGCAGCCTTGTGGGGCTGTCAACGATGAAGGATGCGGCGGCAGCCGTATGGACAGCCGAAAGACGCTTCTGCTGCTGCGTTCAAGCAACGCTGTTGCAGCTGTCGAGCGCGGCGACACGGGCCTCTCTATGGGAGAGCTGGGTGGTATCTGCTCCTGCTGCTGCGGCAGCTGAGGGATATTCTGTGGGAAGGCCGTGTGGACCTGTCGCGGTGGGACAGGCAAGCTGTAGACAGAAGCAGAGGGGAGACGCGCTGTCGCTGCTGCAGCAGCAGCAGCAAGGAAGAGACGCAGCAGCACTGAGAAGAAGAAACAGACATAACACCCGCAGGCCTGCGTGGAGACAGGGTCCCCAGGAAGAACTGCCGCAGCAGCAGCTCCCGCAGCAGCGAACGACGAAGATGGAGATTAAACAGCAGCAGCAGATCCCGCGTACTTTGGACGAGGAACTGCGGGCCTGCAGCAACGCAGCAGCTGCGTGCGGAGGGGTCGAGAGAAGCCTTCAGGCTTGCTGTAGTCGGACCAGTACCAGCAGCAGCAACCGAGGCAATGCTGGACAGGTGTTGCATGCTGCTGACAGCAGCGGAGGCAGCCGTGGCGACGGTCACCACCATTCAGACAGAGAGCCTGGCGCCAGCACCACCGTCGGTGGCAGCAACAGCAGCAACAGCAACACCCGGACCTCGATCCCCACCAACAGCAGCAGCCGCGGCAGACACAGCAGCAGCAGCAGTCTCAGCAGCAGACGCAGGATACTCAGCGGGGGCACTCAAGAAAGAAGCAGCAGCAGCGGCTCCAGCAACAGCCGGTTGGTAAATGTGATGAGCGGCTGCAGGAGGATGTGGCAGTGGCTGCTGAGCAGCAGCAGCAGCAGTGGATTGTCGGACGGCGCCCAGTGGGCGTGGGACCGCTTGCTGCGGTGTATTCAGACCGCAACCGTAGCGGCAGAGCTGGTCGAGAACTGTTCGTGGCAAGTGCGACAGCTGCTGCTGGTGGAGGAGGCCCTGGACACTGCGGAACGGCAGCTGGATGTCTGCGTGACCTCGTTGCAGCGGGCGTTGCTGACCGAGTGGGCAGCAGCAGCAGATGCTGCCCCGGCGTGCAGACTCGTGAGCGAGATATTGAGCATGCAGCCGCACAGCGTCGCCGCAGCAACTACAACAGCGTCGCCTGTGTATCACGGCGGAGCGCCAGCAGCAGCGGCAGGTAGCAGGGCGGAACACGAGAGAGCAGAAGACGACGCTCATCGAACAGCCGGTGGAGAGACCGCAGCGGAAGGAAGAGGACTCGGGACTGCCACAGACGTTGCAGGAGCCGCAGCGGGCGCTACGGAGGCTGAACGTCCAGCCACAGGGGGTGTGGAGGAAGGAGAAGAATTAGGCAGCGCGCAGAGCATGAGCAGCAACAAGAACTGGCAGCAGCCGCTGCAAGTGCTGCTGGCAGCGATGCGACCCCCGGCCGTCTCTCCTCTGAGTATCAACGCAGCGGGCCAGGCAGCTGATGTGCGTTTAAGTGTGGGGAGGCTGAGCCAACATATCGGCGCTGCGCTTGCTGTTCTGCGTGTGGGGTCCTCGGAGGTCCCCCCCTACTGGAGCAGCAGCACATACGGGAGCAGCACCCACCGCAGCACCAGCGGCAGCACGTACCCCAGCGGTGGTAGCGTCCTGAGCAACGGCAACAGCAGCCCGACGGAGGACCCTGGAAAGGTGCTGCTGCTCAGCGGCAGGGACTTGGGGGGACTCAGCAGCAGCAGCAGTGACAGCAGCAGCAATGGCGCACGCGAGAGGGTCGGCGGCGGCAGACAGACACGTGAGCGGTGGATGCGCTGGGTAGGGCGCTTGGTGTCTCGACTGGGCGTCGGAAGAGTCGTGGGGATGGGGCTGCTGCTCGGAGACGAGACACCGGTCGAGGACCAGCAGCAGCGGCAGCCAGCAGCGGTACAGCGATTGCTGCAGCAACAGGAAGAAGACGAGTTTCTTGCTGCCATGTGGGGTGTGCTGACGGCCACACAGCAGCAGCTGCTTTTCGCCCAGCAGCAGTGCGAGGTGCTGAGACAGCAGCTGCAGCAACGTCAGCAGCAGCAGCAGGGAGCAGGACGTTCAGGAAAATGCAGCCCCAGCAGCGGGGGGCAGCAGCAGCAGCAGGTAAGGGCGGGCGGCTGGGTGCGACAGCAGCAGCGACAAATCGAGGAACGGCAACAATCTCCGACAGATGGCACTCTCTGGTTTGCTCCCCCCGTCCCGCAGACGATCTTGGAGGAATATCGAGGGAGAGGAGACGAGACGGGGAGACGAGACAAGGGCACCTCAAGCGGTCTTGCATTCAGTGATTTCTACACTACCGACGCCGGCGCCCTGGCATGCGGGCGTCACACTTTAAAAGAGTTGCAGCAGGTGCTGCAGCAGCACCCGCGGTGGCAGCAGCAGCGGCAGCAGAAGCGGCTGGTAAAAGAGCTGCTACCCTCCGGAGAGCTTCTTCTGCTGCAGGAAGCAGACCTGGAAGAGGAGCAACAGCCTCAGCAAGAGCAGGTCCAGGAGCGGCAACACTCTGATGTTGACGGGCAGCACCAGCAGCTGCAAGGGGAAAGGCAGCAGCTCAGCAGCAGTGGCAGGGGCAGCAAGAGCTGTGCGTTTTCGTTGCCGGTTCTGGAGCAGCTAAGTGGTGGAGACGCCAGCAACGGCGAAGGCCCCAGCAGCAGCAGCAGTGGCATGGAAAGCAAAGCAGGCGGAGAGCCGACCAGGGAAAACAGCAGCAGGAGCAACAGCAGTCTTCCTCTCCACGAAAGCAGCAACAGCAGAAACATCCCTAAGGACAGCAGCAGTGAGCTGGATGCAGACTTCCGTAGCTCCTTCGGTGCCACTGCAGCTGCTGCCGCTGTTAGAGGAAGGCAGCGCCTGCGAAAGGTGCAAGAGCTCCTGCACCGCAGAGAACAGCCGCCGTTGCCGGCGGTCGGCAGCAACAGAAACAGCAGCGGCAGCAACTACCGCGGCAAACAGCTGCTGGGCACGGTGGTGAAAAAAGGGACGAACACTACTTTTGTGGGCCAGGACAACAGCGACAACAGAACCGGCGGCAGCAGAAACAGCAGCGGCAGAATTAGCAGCAGTAGCAACAGCAGCAGCAGAACCAGCAGCAGCAGAACCTGCAGCAGCAGAACCAGCAGCTGGAGGGGAGAAGTGAGCGTCGCCGACCAGGAGGGCGGTGGGGAGGCGGAGAGGTGGGGGCAGCAGCAGCGCTCGAAGAGACGGCTGCTTCACCAGCAGCGAGGACGTCAGGACGACCCGGCGGCAGGTAGGCTGCACGATCAGCAGCAAGAGCAGGAGGCGCAGCACGCGTCGGCGCAGCAGGAAGAAGCAAAAGAAGAAACGCTGCCATCACTCGCGCCCCAGCATTCCACAGAGGAAGTGGATGACCTTGAGGACGAAGAAGTCTGGGTCGAGGAAGAGGAGGAGGAAGATGCGTGGCAGCCGTTGCTGCAGGAGGAAGAGGAAGCAGCGGAGGAGGAGAACGGGGCAATAGGTGCGGAGGGTGAGGCTCCGCTTGAGTACGAAGTACCAGCAGCAGCAGCAGATGTTGACGCTTTGTCTGGGGCTGGTGCAGGTGGCTGCGCAGACTGGGGAGGGGGGCCCTGGTGTCTGGAGGGCAGCAGCAGCGAAGGCGAGCAGGCGGCAAGCAGCAGCAGGAGGAGCCGTCGCAAGACGATCAAACGTAGGGGCAACAAAAAGCACAGCACCAGGAGTGGCGTGTAGAGTCTCCGTCGCCCCAGCGGCCACAGCTGCGTTTGCTATGAAACAAGTTCGGCAGCACTGCACCTCCGGCGCAACAGCGGAAAAGCCGAAATCTGCAGGCAGGCACACAACCGGTACGACGCACCGAGACCACCAACAGCTGCTGCTGCTGCCGCTCGTCCTATGTAAACTGCTCGCCCCTCTGCTCGTTGAGGTCTAAACTAGGCATGAGCAAGAAGAAGAAAAGCCGCTACAGGAGACGAGCAAAACCGGTACGCGTTCTCCCGACTTCGAGAGCGACACACAGCAGGCTCTTTGGGGAGTGCTGTGGTTGTGATCTGCTTTTTCACTGGGTCGTCCACAGCAAGTATTCCTTCTGCAGATTACCTAGGAGCTCTGCGATGTGTGGGGTCCCCTTACGGAAGTAGAAATCAAGACGCGTTGACACCGCGCAGGACGAAGCAGAGAAATTATCGAAAGTGCAACCGCCCTCGCCGTCCACGACCCGTTTGCTGCTGCTGCTGCTCTTGCGACTGCTGCTGCTCTGACCACTGCTGCTATTGAGGGCTAATAAAAAAATGTGCCCGCTTCTTTTTCTTCGACGCTGCAGACGGTAGTGCTGCGCTGTTGCTACTCTGACGTGCGCTTCCGCACTACTTTTGCTTCGCCGTCGTACGGCTGCCTCAGCACACCAGTGCGTGTCTCACCTTCATTGACTAGGCAAACACTGCATATGTGTCTGGCTGAAAGTAGAGGCTCTTTTTCCCAAACACAAGGACACAAGCTACGGACGGAGAAGTGAAGCGATTCTCCGACTTTTTTCCACGCACGCAGTTTCAGCGTCATTTCTGTCCGTTCCGTAGGTACGCGCACAGAGATGTTAGTAGGCCCTTTCGTTCGTGTCGGCGGAGCGACTCCCGCTGTTCCGGTTGCCCTGATTCAGTGGCACACCTCCGGACGGCGCCCGGTACTGTGTCGGCTACTGGGTCTCACGTGGCCCATCCCTTCGTGCACCCCTCGTACTTAGCAGCTGCACCTACTCCGTGGGTCCGTGGCGTCGGCTCCGCCCCTACCCTGTGTGTGTCCTGGTCGCCATCTCCACATGTACTGGCTCGACACGTTGATTCGACGCGCAGTGGCGTAGGTTCGCAGAGAGACATAAAAGCGTGTGCCCGTAACTGACCCTCCTAGGGCTCGCTGTCTACGTTTCGTCCTCGTGAGGCGTCGATTGCGCGCTGCCTCGGCAGGCGCCAGATGTCGCGAGCTTGCTGCCAGAGTCGGCGTCGGCGTTACCTAGTGTGTCGGCTGCGCCTCCTCGGAGGACGGGGTCTGTGATCACCCCTCCCACCTGGGCTGCTGTATCGACCCTCAGCGTCGGCAGCATCTCCTGCATCCTCCGTCTCTTCTGCTACTTTCATGCGGGCGGCGCGAGCATCTTCGCTGCCGCGCATTTGCGAAATACGCCCCTTAGTGCGTACACCGTCCTTTTGCTCTTATATTTGTCGTTGGGGCGCAGAAAACATCAACCGCCGCTGCGCCGACTCCACATTGACACATCGACCTCGGGGGGGCCTTCTGCATCACTTGACAGTGCGTCTCTCGCATTTTTCTTGATTGTGCGTTTCTCTCGTGTTTGTCGACAGCGTCTGCTTGTCGACCGCGTCCCGCTTCGTCCTCGGTGGCTGAGGGCTCGCTTCGACCTCGTCGGCAGCGTCGCGCTGTCCTTCGCAGCTGCGCCCGCGATTCGTTCTCGTACCTCACTTTCTCGTTTTGGCAGTGTTTGGCCTTTGCCGGCTACGTTCATGCTACTATGTGGTCGGCACCGCCTCCTTCGATATTTGCTCCGCGTCCCGCTGTAGTTGCGACAGCTTGTCTCATCATCGTCCCGTGACGCGTCGTCACTAGTGGGCGCCATACGGCGGAGGCCGACCGGTGCTTTGCACGTCGTACTTGCACTCCAAATGTCCGGCGGCATCGGATTGCAGCACTAGATGCTTTCTCCTCTTCGTATTAGCAACGATGTTGATTGGTTGGATTCAGAATGCACGTTCGTTTTCTGTGTTGTCTACGAATCGTGAGGGTTCTCGATTCATCAGAGTTCTCCCTGTAGCACTGCTCTATACGCGCACAGCTTCTGCGTCGGCTGGCTGCCAGAAGGAAGAGTCGCGCAACGCAGCGACGTATCTGTTGATTCTTGGGCCGTAGTATTTGGGCCTCTGCTATGGTAGTTGTGCAGGGCTGGAATTATAAAATACCCCGCAACGCGAATGAACGCTTGTTACAGTCGCCACGCAAAGAACAAAAGCGAGATCCATTTTGCGGAACTCTTGCACGCCGGGCAGGCTACAGGGAATATCTGGCATTAGTACGAATGTGGGTGACGGCTGTTTCACGCGTAGACGCATGGATGTGTAAAGGTTAATTTTCTTTGACAAATAAATGTGTATGTGTGCACGTGCAGATATGAATATGCGTAGTGTGCGTACCGACGCGGGTGTCTCGTGTGGACACTTGCAGAAGACGACGTCCGTGGACGATTTATTCTCCGTTTCTAAAGGAAAACAGAGTAATTCTGGAAGGGGGGGGGGGAATCAGCAGAGCTTCGTGTATAGCGTGTCTGCGAAGACGTGTGGAATCAAATGCCTCCGTCCCACACGTTGGTTTTTAGCGAGTAAATATATGTGTTTGTCTAGCTGTATCTCTGCATGAGCGGGGGGAGATGTGGGAGTGTAAAGCGCTAGCAAGAGTGGTGGTAGAGTATTCATGTTGTGCATCTTCCCCGCAAATGGGAGCTTTTTCTTCCGTCCACTTCTCTTCTCGACATACACGTAAGTAGATGGGGTTCATATTCCTACCTGTTTACCTCAAGTAGACGGTGGAGGTGGCAAGTCCTTGGAGAGAGACGCACTGAGCAGTTTCGTGGGTATCGAAGCGACCGGTGAGTAAAGAAATATACGTGACACATGGAGACTGCGTCGCATGGTTGGGTGTAGCCTGGAGAGGAACATTGCGCGTCCTCGTATGTGTGGTAATTTCTCTATGATCCCGCAGCAAGTGCACATCAATGGAGAGAATAGAAGTGTGTCAGTAAGTATACGACCAACGCAGTCGTTGACTGTCACGCAGTAATAGGGGAGGGTTTTTGTCTGGGCGAGCACAATTCACCGTTAGATCAGGAAGCCACTACGTTGTAGTCACCAAGGGTGACTGAACAACAAAGGGTGTGTAGCTGAGAGACAGAGCGATGCAGGTGATCGTGTTGCATAGAATTCTGCGACGTCATGCAGCAGTAAACCAACACGGTAGTACGTAGTAGTGCACAACGGTGTAAGCGAAGGCAGTTGGATGGGGCCGCACTGATATATATAGAGATCTGGAGCGTCACGCAAGGGGTCAGGTAGGCAGCATGATCCACAACAGTGGTATCGCGACCAGAAGCGTGGATGTGTATATCTTCGTATGTGGGGACTAAAAGTCAAACGTCCACAAAGGTGGAGCACTGGTATATTGGGAACTATCTTGGGTGGAAAAGCATTAGTACCTACGTAGCGTGATATGTGGCGCCGTGGTGGTGGGGCGATGCACCTCCACACACGTGTAGAAACGGGCAGATAAAACGGTGGTAAAGTAGCACTTTGGTAAGTACGTAAAATGGTACGTTGCACCGTTGCATGAAGTAAACAATGTGCCGCATTCGCAGAGCAGGATAGCGAGGGCGATTGCGAGTCACGCTCTAAGAATCTGATTAAACCATAGTGCACGCGTTCGTTTGGGCGGGCTAATGTGTGGCACATGGGCATGAGTAAGGTGCAGAAACTTACCGTTTGTGGTAGCTGGGTAGACAGATTGTAGGGCAGAGGAGATATGCAGCCTGGTCTACACAGGGCACACGGAAGAAAACGTGCTGCAGTAATACAGGGGTCTGTATAAAATTGAAGTCAGGAGGAGTGAAGAGGATTTGGAGGGCTTGTACGGAGGTAATGAGCAGAGGGACGCGTTGTTCTAGATCATGAAGTAAAGCGAGTGAAGGAGCGGGAAACAAACTGGAGCAGCTGGCCGCAAGATTGTAGTGAAGAACTCTGGAGACGCATACGCGGAGTTCCTTCTGTAATCGGAGCCCCGTCTTTCATACTTCTGCCAAGTACGTTTGCGAAATATTTCACATACGTGCACGTATTGGCTCATGCAGAGTTACAGGCAAATCTAAGTGGACCAGGGGTACGGGGGAGGAGGGGGCTGACTGTGAGCAGCAGCTGGTCACTGATGACTTCTTTATTTAGACTGCTTTCTGCGTTTGAAGTAACCATGGGTTCCCGTAGATGGAGAAACATACTACAGAGTGAAGAAGCAGTTGCACCCGTGTTTCTGCTTTTGTGCACCCCTCCATACCCGTGTGCGTAGTGGCACACGTAGCAGGTGCTTGCATGTTCGTGAAGACCCAGACATCTCTGTTCTATTCGTCGTGTAGCCTATGTAACTCTCGAATCCATATCTGTACTAAGAGGGGTTCCAGGAGTGTGGGTGTCGTAGTCCTTTATGTTGTTGTACATGTGTTTCGGAGCGTGAAGGAGGGTGCAGATCGGTTGTAGAATGTGTAGGGGTGAAAGTGGGGATCTGCCATCTAGGTGGGTAGGTGAAGGGCAAAACCACGAGGCAGGTGTGAGCAGAACGATTGACATGTGTGTGTAAAAGTGAAAACTTGCCATCTAGATGGGTAGGCAAAGGGCAGGACCGCCGGCCATGTGTGCCCAGAACGATTGACACGTGCTGCTCTGGTGCACCTGGGTGCATTCGTGGCTAATGGATGAGATCCTCGCCTTCGAATTCCTTCAGTAACAGATATCCCTCGTGATCCTGTCTGCCTTGAATAGGATGTACCAGCGCATTCATAGGGGGGGAGGCAGGGATATCCGAATGTGCACGTGCGCCCACTGGTGCAGGTGTGCGAAGAAAGCAAAAAATATTCTGCGCGTGACGTGTGGAAGGCGGTTTCCGTCGGCGTGTAGGCAGTCGGCACTTGTTAGTGGTTTGAATACATAGTCTGGAATGTACTGTATTACAGTGTGTAGCTGATTATATGTTTCCCGGTAAATACAGACTCGTGTGTGCCTGCCCACACATGTGTGTCTACACTTTTCCATACCAAACATCAGGGCAGAGGGGCGTGTGCGCCTGCGTATTACTATGACAGTATGAAGTGAACTGTTTACAGTGGAAAAGTCATCTTCGTGGGTTTGGGCACCTTTCTCTGGAATTAGCTGAGCGGCCTTTTGTAGAGGCATGTTTCATTTTTTCACCCGCTCTATCCGTGCAGGAAGTTTTCACGAACAGAGTTCTTTCCTGTCGTCACCGTAGCAGTCTCCGGGCCATCCGCAGGATCGGAGGAACTAGGGGAATATATTTTCTGGATGTTCTCTACCCAGAAATGCATTTGTTCTCGAATCATCATTTCCCCTTTTTTAGTTCCAGCAGTTGGATTTCTTTATAGACCAACAGAGACTGTAAGAAAATTCGCCGGAGGTGCAATAAGGGAAGTAGTTCAGAATTCAGCTTTGCGACTGGATTGCTTAAGAAATGAGAGTAATAGTTCAGATTTCAGCAGCACAGCTGGAACGCCTAAGGAGGAGGGTAGGAAACATCAGAGCTGACGTGGGAAAAGGCGGTTCCACGACGGGGAAAATAAACTTCAGGCAAACGTTTTGAGGTTAGTATTTGGTTATTCTATCCGTCATAAACGCACCAACACATACACATTATGCACATATATATACATGTATGTATTGTATGTACATGTATAGACTACGACACAGAATTACGTACACAGGTGTTTCAGTGCGTTGCTGTCCGTTATTTCTGTGCGTGTGCATGAAGGCGTGTGAATGTGTATATGTATATATATATATATATATACATATATATGCGTGCGTGTATGTGCCTACGTGGAGTGGGTGAACTTGACGGAAGACGACGGAACGGGTGGTGGTGTCTGCACGGGAAGCACCAAGATTCGATGTCCAGTTGAAGGAGGAGGACGAAGACCGTTCCTTTTTTTCTGATTTTCTCCTCCAAGGAAGAACGTCTTTTGGTGTGAACCGCACCGGAAAGACGTCGGACTGTTCGCGTCCAATCGGCAATGTATACCAAGTACCGAAAAAAATACCGTGCGTACGTCCGTGCTTGTGAATATGATACGCATCTTGTGGATGATGTTTACAGCATCGGCATGAGTCCACTGTAGAGAGGGGGTATACGCTCGTGTCTATCTGAACGATATAGCCTATCTGTGCACGGGAAGACGTTTTTACGGGGCGTAGACACGTCATTACAAGGCTACGCTTTAATGATGTTCGTGCGCGCCAGCCCACCTCTGCACACGAAAAGGATAGTAGAGGCACGGATAGAATACAGCTTTCACTGTACGTGCGTGTCGCCAGTGTGTGCCCTTGTGGTACGCTGCGAAGAGGAGTACCAGTTCTTTTCAGGAATTGTATGTGATAGAACATATCCATACCTAACGGAACCTGTTTCCGCAATACCAATGTCCAGGGTGTCTGTGCTCAGTGGACCTTTTTATATACCTTTGTGTTTTGGTAGAGAGTTTCTGTACGCGGTGGAACTCCGTACAGCACCCGTTCATGTGATGTACACATATTAAAAAATCATTTTGCTCGCGCTGTTGCGGGTGACACCTCAGTCACGCAGACGTGAGGAAACAGTAGTGGATGCCCGCGATGTTTATGCATAAAGGACCTTTTGGTGGGTGAAAGAGTTTTTTTCTCTAGAGAAAGTTAAGGATGGCTGTGAAGGAACAACTCCAGCCTTTCTCCGCATGTGACAAACAGTACCTTTGGCGTTGGGTTGGCCGTTCGTACATTCCGAGGTAACAGGTGCATAAGTGCTTCTCTCTTATCTCGAATTTCGGGAGAACACATGTGTCAGCTTCTCTGTGGGCGCGTCGTGTCCAGCGCTCCGGCCCTTGGTGTTGCTTTTTCGAGAAGAGGGGGGAAGACATACACACGTGGTTGATTTTTTCCGCCTTCGTGTTACGGTGAACGGACATTGCGAGAGTTTTCTTCAAAAACACTGCGCCTAACTATTAGTTTCCCGGTTCAAAACCGAAAAAATTCATATTCTTCTGTCCTGTGTGCCGAATGCGTGGGAGACTGGACCACGTACCGTCTAGTACCACTAGTATGTACTCTTCCGTTGCAGTGAGCAAGTAAGCACTTCCGTCACGCGCAGCGGAAACTTACTGAACAGTGACTTTTCAGACGGACTACTGGAGGGCAAAAAATATTTTCCGAGCATACTTTCCGGAATTAAGCACAGGCACACTGCCTTCATAAACCGTTACTCTCCAGAGTCAGGATAAGCTTGCGTCGAGCGCGTCAAGATATGAAGCCTGTCCCTTTCCAGTATACTTTCAGGAATTTAGCACAGGCTTCCTGCCTCCGTAAACTGTTACTCTATAGTCAGGATAAGCTTGCCTCGAGCGCGTCAAGATGTGAAGCGTGTCCTTTCTTAGTGAAGCGGGGGAGAACACGTGGCGTTTGCTGCAGCCCTACCAGAAGCACTCTCGGTGGCTCTTCTCTCACACGTGCACATCGCACACGCGAGCTCAACTTTCACAATGAAACACGTCTTCTCAAGGTAGTGCTGAAAAGCTTCCGCTGTGAGAACATGAATAAGGCCGTGGACGCAAATTGCCTTCTACAACTGGGTGTTCACGGCAAGGACGACCTGATCGTTCCGAGCGAAACGCCCATTTTATTTGACACGCTAATAGAGAATTAAACTCTCAACTGCTCATTCAAGTCCACAAGGTAGTTCTACACATATGCTCATCCTGCAGAGGGTAAAAACTGAAGGGTACGTTGTTTTTCGACAGCTTACGAAACTCTCAAAATGCAAGTGTAATGCGCCTCACATATACACTAACATGTGTATATAAATATGTATGCCTTTGTCTGTGAACCATCGTGGCTTGCTAAGGCATACGGGTATTCTTATAGATGTGGTGCATGTACCTGTTATTCGCATCTATATAGACGTGAAAAGGGTAGTAAAAGACCGCAGAGAACTTCTAAAGCTGGATATTCTAGAGCTGTTGTGAACAGGAGTTCTTCGAAGTCCAGGTTCTGCTGGGGAATTGGTAGCAAGCCCTGAACATTTCTACAGAAATTCCGAACGGAGGCGTCGTGTGAGTGTCAAGCGACGTAGTCGGACCGTCACGACTTCTCTGATCTCGCTGACGTATCAGCATCTGCACTGCAGCAGCAGCATTGTTGGTGCCCACACCCGTAGCAGCACCAGTGGCAGTAGCAGCGGCGACAGCCGCAGCCCCGCTAGCAGCACCCGTGACAGCAGCCGCAGCGTCAGCACCGTCAGAGCACGGACAGCAGCTGCAGCGATAGAAGCCGCAACAGTACCGTCAGCAGCAGCAGCAGCAGCGATAGCAGCACCAGCGGTACCAGCGCGCGTTGCAGCATCAGCAGAAGGCGTGTGATTGCCTCTGTGCGCACACATGCGTTATTGTGTCGTCGCTTGAAGACGCCCATACGCCTCCCCACGCGAAGATACCCCCGCCCTACCCCAGCAGTACTGTGCAAGTGTACATATTACGTGTATCCCTACATACGCACATGCAGATACGTCACTTTCTTCGCATCGTATCCTATTAATCACTCTATACGCAAGTGTATACCCGTGACACCACAGCACAGAGGAATGCGCCGTGACGCATATCTGCGCACCATCCGAGAAGAAAAGCGACGTCAGCAGAGTACGCCGAAATACTGTCGCACACTTGCAGCTCCCTGCGTGTTCCACCGAAAGAAAAGCGAACACCTCGGCCGGCACACACACATGCGCGGGGGCGCACCCATATCCAGGCGCTTCCCGTATACGTTTTGTGCGCACACACTCAAACACATGTATATACATATATATATATATATTTACATGCGTGAATGTCTCTACACGTACTTGATACTACAAGCAGGTCCCTGGACCGAAGTGTAGTGTTTTAAACGCTGCAGTCCTCCACCGCAGAAGCAGCGCACGCTCATCCACCCACGTCGAGCGTGAAAGTTTCAAAAATGTTCACTAGAAAATAACAGCCGAAGAACCACGTGTACACACACATACGTAGTTCCGCCTGGGGAGAGGGAAGGTGCGTACAGACGTATTGATAGGTGGATGTCTGTGAGCAGTGCCAGCAGCTTCGGAGTATCGACAGGAGAATCCAGCTGAGCCGGTGAGGCTTGAATATGCATTTATACAGACGTAAAGACACTTCATCCACACACACTACAAACAAATGTATCTATTCACATGCACTTACATGCACACATGCAAACCCAGCAAAACAGACAGGTGTACATTTGTCACTTGGTTCTCATTCCCGTAGGAGATGGCCAGCTTGGCCTGGCCCCTTACACCTCCTGCGTGCGTGCAGCACATGGAAGTGGCAGGCAGAGACATGTAGAACCAGCCAGCTTTTCCTAAATACATGCAGAAACGTTATACACATGTGCAGCACGCTGTTGCATAAAATGAACAGTTAAGGTTTGTATCTAAATTCGTGTTTTAGCAGACTGCGGGGCTTGCAGTCAACAAGTAGGCAGAAACGAGACGGCCGGGACGCGCGAGTCTTCTTCATAGGAGTAAACGGTTGTGTCCCTTTTCCCAGCAGGCACTACTCTGGATATTCACAACAACGTCTATAGGCAGCTGCTCTTTCTATCCCGATATACATATATATAATATACGATGATCTTTACACATATATATATATATATATGAGAACCATATACTGAGATAGAAAGAACAGCTACGCATAGACGTATTGAGAAATGCATACACGTCTGTGTATAGGTGGACACGCATGCATATGTATATGATGATCTTTATTACATCTATATGACTTTGGCCATACGCATGGTAACCATATATCAAGATACACGGAACAGCTACCTATAGACGTTGTAGATAGAGAGATACACGGATGCTTACTTGTGTGTAGCTGGACATATACGTATATATACATACACATGTTTATGTAAGAACTACATATCGAGATAGAAAGGCAGGCCACGTGTAGACGTTGTGCATACAGAGATATACAGATGCCAACGTGTATGTAGCTGGACACATATAAATATATATGTATACGTATATATTAGCGGCACACAGGGCTATGCGAGGCTTCAGCAAGCGGGAAATAGGGGGACGCTGCTGCCGCGTAGACGCCGGAGAAATTTTCGTGCGACAAGAAATGCGACGCCACCCTGCGATGACATCAAATACACACCTCAGCAGCCGTTCTCCTATCAGCCCGATGCATACACATAAGCGTTGACAACCAGAAGCATACATACAGTTACGTGCGAGATTCACGTATATACGTATATACTGTTCAACGTACTACACAGAGAAACGCAAATACGTATCTATCTATCTAAAAAATATACCTTTCTGTACATAGGATATACGCACACACACATATATAGGTATCTGGAGTGTACGTACACCTGAAATGGATGCGAAATATGCTGCACAGCCACACATACATGGGTATATATACGTATATGTGTGAATGTGTACGAGGATAGTGATGAACTCCGCGATGTGGCGTTCGCCCGTTCTGACACGTAGGTTCAACAGGCAGTACGCGTATGCCTCACACACATGCGTATAAACCTAGATTCTGCTATACACAAGAGGAAAGGCAGAAATGTAAAACTACACTCTCACGAAAGCAGTAACAATGGAGTAATTCCCAAATGCATGTCTGCGTCAGAAGACAAAGAGACAGAAAGAGAGAAACAGAGATCGACGGATAAAAACACTCAAGTGAATGTGTGTCTGCGCAACAACGTGTGCAAATGCTTGTGCGCGCGTGTACAGTTGGATCCCGAGTGTACATACACCTGGTACGTGAAGATAGAAAAGACACGCAGAAAGGTAGTACACTGGTCCTCGACACACTACATGTATCTACATATATATTTACATATCTGCCCATATATATGGGCGTCCCTAGACACGTCTATCGAAAAGAAAATCTCTTACTTAAAAATAATGCTATGACGATGCACGACGTCTCGGATATTCTTCGCATACCCGCCTCCGATAACGCAGCAAACACCAAGTCTGCTGCCCAAGCAGCTGCCTTCCGCCCTGCAACCCAAGGCGCTTCCTTGCGCGCTGCTGCTGGTGGGGGTGTTGTCACTGCTCCTGCTGCCACGGGTGCTGCTGCCCGCGCTACTGCTGCTGCTACTAACTCTGTTGCTGCTGCTGGTGTTGCAGCGGAGAGCAGTTGCAATCCGTTGGTTGTAGTTTAAGCAGTGCTGCAGCACAAGTGCGTCTCGCTGATGCAGCGCCGCATCAGTCAGCAGCAAATTTCCCAGAGAATCTTCCGCGTGTACGTCCACGCCTGCAATGTAGAACATCAACGACGGTTGCACTTCCCGAAGCAGCCGCGGCAGCAACTGCGGCACAAGATGCACCAGCAGCAACACCAGCACCAAGACTAACACCGGCAACATCCACGCGCAGCCGCAGCAGCAGCGGATCCCAAGCAATCACCAGCAGCAGGCATTCCACACCCAGCAGCAGCAGCAGCACTTCCATGCCCACATCGCAGCGGCAGCAGCGGCCGCACACCACAAGACACTGAAAAGAGCAGCAGGCCGCCCTATTATTACAGCAGAAGCAACAGCAGAAGGGACACGCACCAACAGCCGTCCAAATGAAGCAGCAGCAGCAAGCAAGGAAGTGGCGGGCAGACGCACGGCGCACACGCGCATACTCTGCAAATAAGTACGAAGCAAACAGACAGACAGGCGTACGTTAAAATGGCTGTGCAGGTATACTTCTGTGTACAGCTCTCGGGACAGAGTGGGCACACCAGTATAAGTTGCCGAACAAATACATAAATATATATATGTACACACGTATATGTAGGGAGAGAGATACACAGATATACGCGTGTACGTCCTCAAGGCGTACGCACGTACGGGCGCACGAATACACTGATATACAAATGCATACATACATATAAGTATACCATGTATATGCCTCGTGTGTGTATGCTTATACATGATATGACGGACATACATTTTTTACATATACATATACGTATAGACGTGCACCTCTGTATACGTGTACAAGGTGCACTGATGTACGGATGTACAAGTACGTTGATATACAAATGTACGTACACACACACGTACGCCTCTGTGCGTGTTTATACGCCGGACTACGCACAAAGATATCCATATATATATATATGTGTATGCTTCTTTCTGTCTCCCTCCCTCTCTGTATACGTATATATGCGTGCGTGTCTGTGTACGAAGTGTATGCATTTACGGACGCACAAATACATTCATATAGAGGTGTATGTACAGACACAGGTGTGTGATGGATGCGCCTCTGTGTGTTTGTGTATATGATACAACGTATTACACGCATACACGAATATATGTATGTATGCGTCTCTCTCTCTCTATAGATGTATCTATGTGTGCTTTTCTCTGTACGTGTAAAATGCGTACGCATATGCGGGTGCATGCAACCACTGATATACAAGTGTATATACATATACATACAGACAGAGAGGCATACGACGTGTACGCCTTTGATGGTAGGTATGTATATGGTACGATAGTTATCTGATTATCTGTCTGGCCTCTATATACGACGCGTCGACGTCTCCTACTAGAAAGTTCTTCAAATGCAGACGTCTCGACGGACATCTGCAGAACTTCTCAGATCCTCGTCCTTCGCGCTGGAGCTCCCGACACATATATACGCACATGCTTACTACACATAGAGAGAGACAGACACTGATTTGTTTGCTTGCAGATGACAAGAAATGGGCACACGAAGCGATGCAGGAGGTCTACAGACACTCGGAGCAGAAAGACGGAAAAGATATACGCGACACACTTTTGAATTAGTGCCACTCCGCTACAGAGACAGAAGACATAAACAAACACACCAGCGGACCAGTAAATGTTGGCAATACATATACAGATATGTATATATGTATGTGGAAGGAAAGGTATATGCGTCTACACGTGAGAAGAGGGAGTCTGTAACGTGACGTCCTTTCTTTTGAAGAAAAGAAGCAACTCCTTCTGCGAAGGGGACGCAGGTCAACAAAGAAGGAAAAGAAAGCTTCTGCGAAGGTGACACAATTTGTCGACAAAGACGAGAAAACTGCCGGCTAGGTGGTCACCAGAAGAAAACGCCAGCAGCTCTTGCCATGGTGCTGCTCGGCTCTTCTTTTGACTTTCCATGCGAATGTAATAAGAAAGCAAAGAAGGCTGCTCGGGGGAAGAAGGAGGGGGGAAAAAGTGCCTAGAGCAAAGCAACAAAAAACGAGGTGCTACCTCATCAAGAACACGGAGGTATTGACAGTCTCCTGTTCCAGAAGGCAGCCCCACGTCGACGTCAGACCTGCGCAAGCCAATTATTCACATATATATAGAGAGAGGAAGACAGACACACAGAGAGATACATATACATATATGCATATATATGTATATAGAGAGAGGTAGATAGACACATATAGATATATATATATGAATATATATAAATATATATGGATACATATATATGTGTCAGACACACAGTCCCCATACATGCCTGCGTTATAATTAACAAGTGGAGACACACACGTGTGCTGCACGTAGAAGCCGTCCCCCGTATCTCGGCGTCGGTAACTCTGCAAAGAGCGCCCGTCCCTCCTCTACGTGGAGAGACATTTGATGTGGGCGCCTTATAAAGCGACCTGCCATCCACCTACGCGCAGCTCTCCCGTCATGCACAGGGAAGGAGGGCAGAAAGAGGCACAGCGGCAGCCAACACACGCGGACAGGCACTTGGGTCCACGTTTACAACTCAATTTATATGTGCACCTTCTCAGACATGAAGATCAAGTATGCAAGTACTTAGCAATCCTTCTACACACGTGGTTCGACCTACACACAAAGACATATCCACGCACCTCTTCAGCACACACATACTCGCATATATGTAGTGACAGAGAGAAAAACATAATCTTCCATATAACTGTCTTGCTAGAGGCGTCGCCTTATACACACAGATGCGCACGCACCTCTCCAGCACACACATACGTTTACATACATATGTATATATACATATATATATATTTATATACACATATATATACATATAGAGAGAGAGAGACGGTCTTCTATGTAGCTGTCTTTCTATACGCGTCGGGTTATACGCACAGATATGCTTGCACCTCTCCAGCATACACATGCCTTAATATATATATATATATGAAGAGAGAGAGAGAGACGGTCTTCTACGTAGCTGTCTTTCTATACGCGTTGTCGTATAGACACAGATATCTGGATACATATTTGTATAGATATATATGGATACAGATACGCGTGCATCGCCTTTCAGCAGATATATATTTGTTTACAAATATACATATATAGATGTATATGTGAAGAGGTCTGCTGTACACCTCGGCACACAGACACGCGTGCGGCTGTACGTACATGTGAGGCATGCCCACGTCGACTTACACATTTGTATAGGGCAGAGAGAGACAGAGAGACGGAGGAGGACAGGGCGTGTAGAGAGGCGTGCAGCATACACGTGTGTACACCCATAAGTGCATATACGCAA
The DNA here is from genome assembly GCA_000727475.1 of Sarcocystis neurona. Classification (NCBI taxonomy): domain Eukaryota; phylum Apicomplexa; class Conoidasida; order Eucoccidiorida; family Sarcocystidae; genus Sarcocystis; species Sarcocystis neurona. Next base: position 2,507,529 of record KL647297.1, read on the forward strand.
GCTCCAATGAAGACGTATACACCAATACGTATGCATGCACGTAGCTCGGGACGTATGGGTTTCCCGAGGGCAAGGCACCTCCGCGCATGCTGAAGAGAGGGAGCGGAAGCGAAAGAGAGAAAAGCGATCGGATAGATGGAGAAGGAAGACCGCACTAAAGGGCACGTATGTGTGCGTGTGTAGCTCCGCAGGAACAGAGACCCGACGCACATATTTACATTGCTGGGCATCGGGAGTGTGGAAGGGGGAATACTACGCAGGGAGCCTTCGTCAACGGCTGCTCCACAGATCGACTGCCGGTCTGGAGCTGCATCTGTGTGAAAAAGGCAGCCACGTGTATCCTACGTATTAGCAGCCCGGGTGCGTGTGTATGTAACCTCTAGAGACACGAGGTGTGGGGGTGTGCGGGGGTGTGTGAAGTGTGGTGATTCGAGTGTACGTACACCGCCTTGTCAAAGGGGAAGTTGTCCTCGCAGTGTACAGACACCGTAGTGACCCGCGCGTCGTTCTTGAAAATGTCCGCAGTGCCGTCTCCCTGGTGCACGTCCAAGTCCAACACCAGGATCTTCCTACAAACAAAGACGTGCCGGAGAAAGAAGACCCTGTGCTCTTGTCCTGGTGTGCTGCTTTATCTGCATTTCTTTTTTCTCTTTGCTGCTACTGGCCAATGGTGCTGCTGCTGCCGCTCTGTCTTCCTCTGCGTCCCTTCTTGCTTGTGCTGCTTCTGCTGCTCTGGGTCGTGCTTGTGCTGCTGCTGCTGTTCTGCGTCGCTGCTCCTGCTCCGTCTGCTGCCTTGGCTTCTCGGCTGCTACGACGCCTGCCTCTGCTGCTGCTCTGGCTGCTGCTCGTGTGCCTGCTGCTGCTCCGCTCCTCTCCTCCTCCTTTTGCTTCTGCTATCGCGGTCGCTCCTTCCGTTGCTGCTTCTTCTGCTGATTACCTGGCTCGTCCCTGCTGCAGCGCGAGAGCAGCAGCAACGGCAACGTCGTTGAAGAGACAATACTTTCCTCCTTCTGCGTATTTCGCATGGTGAGTCCCCCCTCCCACGACGCATGCAAGCCCGACTTCTGCTGCAAGCGCACTACCCAGAACGGTGCAGCTCACCTGCACGTGAAGCAACAGCACGGTTAGGACCTCGTACACACGGTCGTGTGGTGCAGCACACGCAGCAACGGGGACAAGCAGAGCACAGGCGCAAACACATCGGCAGCACCAAGAGACTGCACACGCTTCCTACCGCACCAAAGGCAAGATGCAGCAATACACAGCAGCAGCAGCACTCGCGAAAAGACGGAAAAGAAGCATACGACAACAGTAGTAGCTTCCACCCTTGCTGAAGGAGCGCCAGCAGCACCAATAGCAGACGCGTGTACCTGCTTCTGCATCTGGAGACGCAGCACCTGCCCCGGCGCCGTCCATCGGCAGCTGAAGCAGGTAACACATCACAGCGACCCGCTCCAGCTGCAGCAGCAGTGCTTCGAATACGAGAGAGGTCCCGAGCGACAACTCTGCCAATACAAATAGCGACGAAGAGAAGTAGAGGCGTCCAGCGAAGCAGCCGCGCCAGGAAGCAAAGAGACGAAACAACGTGCAACTCGCTGCGGCATCAGCGGCAGCGGAGAAGAAGCAGAAGAGGAAAAAGAAGAAGAAGAAGCAGAAGCGGATGCGATGATTTTCCTTCGGCAGCACGGCACTGGCAGCCCCAGCAGCAGCACCAAGGGAAAGAAGTTTGCAGCACGTGCAGTGCAGCACGGTCAACTCCTGACAGTAGCCGCCCCTTCGGGGCACCAGCAAGCGCACCCTGTGAACGTCTTATTCACAGGAAGAGCAGGCAGAGCAGTGGACTGAGCTTCTGCAAGCCACGTAAAGAGATATGCAAACGTCTCAGGGAAACAGCGGCAGCAAAGTAGACATACAAATATATACATACGTATGCACACGAGCTCGAAAACGGAGCTCCAGATCTGCCGGGTCTACATACACCTGAAAATGAGCGTGTGACGCCCGCAGCAAGCGCATTTCCACAGGCAGTCGTGTTTGCTGCAGACGAAAAGCAGCTTTTTTCACCGGATCCTCCGAGTGCAGTTGCTGGTCTCCCGCGCTACATACACGGGCAGCGGCAGCACAGACACGGCGAGCCCCACGTCTGCAGGGAGAATGGGCCCAACGAACAACGTCTCTTCGTGCACGAACAAACGACCGTCAGAGAGCCAGGGAAGAGACTCGCACGGCTGTTTTTCCTTTTTTTCAACATTTAATAGGTAAAGAGGGAAACCAGGAGACTTCCCATCCTTTTTGCCTGTGTATACACGGGCGATACGTAGTTACATAGTGTGCGTCTCTCTCTCAGGTTTGCACGCGAGTTGAACTGCGGCCGAAGATGGAGAAGTGCAGTGCCGAGCGACGCTCCACTCCCAGCAGCGACAGGCAGCAGCTATGACTCCACCGGTGCACCTACCTACGTTCAAGTGTACGTACAGCGCGGACAAAAACGAAAGTGAGAAGGGGAGGGCGAAAGAAAGAAAGACAGCTACATATATGAATATGTGTATAGGCATATTATATACACGTACACGTATACACACAGAGAGAGAGAACGGACACTCGCCGCGCATACTAATTTGAGTCATACATATAAGACAGAGAAAGAGAAAGGACGAAAGGAGGACAGCTATGCATGCAGACATTGGCATAAGCTTATTACACAGACATACGCGTATACGTAGAGACAGCGAGAACGTACATTGGTCGGTTTTAATACTGCTACTACAGTCTCGGGTAAACTTATCACCCAGCAGGTGCCTTCTTCTTCCACACGTATACACCCTATCTGCTCTGTACACATACACGTAGCATTTAGGCGTGCATACACAGAGATATACTACGCAGATACAAAAGGAGATACGCAGAAACATGTTGGCATACAGATGTGTTCATGAAATGCGTATGCGAGTGCCACAGGTGTGTACGAGTGTGACGCCGTGCGGGTAGGAGCAGCCACCTTCCGCCGCCGCTTTTTTGTGCGCCTCCACCACACGGTGTACCAGTGCATACACTAATGCGTCACAAGAGCAATATATATATATATATGTATCGCTGCTGCTATATATCGTATATGCGGGGTCCCACGTCCAGCGATATGTACTGACGGAAATGTATCGAGTAGCTGCTGTTGCACATACAGCAGCATCACTCGAGTTCAAACGGGCGAAGAGCCACAGAGAACTGTCGCTGTCCCCGCATATATACAGGACGGTAATACTTCGTAAGAGCAATACACGTCGGTGGCAATACACACATATGTAGAGAGAGACAGAAGTGAAGAAGTAGGCCACCCGCCGCGGACGTTGCCAACAGCGAAGGCGAAGAATCCTCGCTGACGCCCACGTGTGCGGGCGTCTCTCTGCGTCTGGGAAGATACAGCAGAACGCGGGTGCACCCATCCACCGAAGTGAAAATATTGCCCCATACAGAAATAGACGTATACGTACAGAAATATAGATCCACAGAAATATACATAGTACCCGACCCAGATGTGTTCTACGACGCTTGGACGTGCAGTCCAGGGGCCAGACTCAGCTTCACAGACTCCACGCATAAATGTATACATATATCAGGAGCGTGCATGAGCGTGTGTGTAGAAAGAAACATCAACCCACGAGGAAATATGGACTGGCGATGTGGACACGTCCGTAGAACCCAAGCGTCACAGCTTACTTCATATGCTCTATACGGCGTGTATACATATATATATATATATATACGTAAGTAGCGTACGCATGGTTTACGTGTGTGTGCGTGTGTGTGTGTGTGTGTGTGTATGTGAGGGAGGGAGGGGGTGACTGCCCTCCACCGTACATATTTATATAAACTCCTGGAACAGGTGAATGAACTGTCTTCTTATATCACATATATAGATGCATCTGTTTTTTTAGACGCGAACGAACAGGTGTATATACAAGTCGGGACAAAGCAAGAACCACGTACACATTTTCATTTGCTGGGGAAGAAGAGGGATGCAGGAGTGATGCAGAGGGTCGCAAAGGTCTACGCTGCCCTCTCCACTGGTAGGTGTGTGTGTGTGTGCGTGTGTGCGCGAAGAAGTGCTGCTTCTGCCGTGCGGCCTGCCCCCCGCTTGCCCCGTGGCCAGGTAGAAATTATCTGCTGCTCTCCCGAGAAGGAGCGGGAGAAGAGAGAGTATGGGCGCCCTCACCTCGGCAAGCGATCTCCGCAGAAAATCAGACGCAACCGGCAGCCCAATTTTTCTTTGCTGCTGCTCCGACAACGTGCCTGCAGCTGCGCTACGTACATACGCAGGGGCATGCACCTGACACAGCCACTGCAGCACCGTCTGCTCGTCTACAACAGGAGAGAACAAAGTAAAGCGAGGACGCCGCAGCCTCGTCAGCTGACTGACAGCAGTAGCAGCATACAAAGCGGAAGAAGAAGAAGCATCAGCAGCAACAGAAGAAGAAGACGCATCGCCAGCAGCAGCAGCGGCAGTGGCAGACGCAGAAGCCGCAGGCGATAAAAATGAAGAAGAGGTAGCATCAGGAGTGGCAGGAGACGGCGTTGCAGCAGGCGAAGGAAAAGAAGCGACAGCAGAGGACGGAGGAGAAGAAGCAGTAGCCGCAGCAGCGACTGAGGCAGAGGACGTCGTAGGAGGGGAGGGCGAAGGGGATGAATATGCAACAGCAGAGAAAGAAGAAGCTTCGGCAGCTACGGAAGCAGACGATAGAGACGAAGCAGCGCCGGCAGAAAGCGGCGGAAGAGCGGCGGAGGAAGGAGAGAGAAAAGGCGGTGCGGCTGCAGCAGCAGGAGCAGCAGGACCAGAGGGAGCAGTAGCAGCAGCAGAAGGAGCACGGGCTGCTGCAGGGAGAGAAGAAGACTCAGCAGGAGTCACCGGAGGAAAAGGAGACGGAGGGCCAACAGCATCGGGAGCAACGACAGGAAGACGAGCTGCGGCAGACGGAGAGGCAGCAACAACAGCAACAGCAGGTGCTGGAGGGGATACAGAAGCAGCAGAAGACTGCAGCGCGGCGAAGAGGAGCGCGCACTTTTGCGGCTGCAACGTGTGCCCCGCAGGAAACGAGGCGGGCGTCAGCAGCGGCGTGTACACAACAGGCAGCGCAGCCGGGGAGTTCACTTCTTTTACTGATTTTAAATCGAAGGAGCTGCTGCTCTGCTGTTCTCCCAGTCCTCCTTCGCCTGTGGTTTCAGCAGCAAGTCCCTCTGCGGTGTTTCGAGCTGTTGCTGTTACTGCTGCTGCTGCGCGGCTATCACACGCAGTGTCGTCGCCAGCAGCAGACAGGCGCTGCTTCTCCGGTACAAAGTTTTCTTGCCGTTGCTGTAGGGGAGGGAGGCAAAACGGCCGTTGCTGCTGCTCTAGAGAGCGGCGGCACAGCGGCCTTCTCAGCAGCTGTCCTAGAGAAGGGCTCCAGCAGGGACGCTGCTGCTGGTGCTGCTGCTGGTGGCAGCGAGTGGGCTGCTGTTTGTGGTAATGCGAGCGCCGCTGGGAACGCTGCTGCTGCTGTCTTGGCGATTCACGACGGACGTGGGGCCGCTGCTGGACGAAGGGGAGGGGCAGACGAGACGGCAATGAAGCAGCAGCAGTGCGGACGCTGCGTACGTCGGGGAACCGCAGCGACGGCCCCAGAGGAGGAAACCCAACTTCTGACGCAGGCTGCTTGACGCACCAGCGGGGAGACGAGAAGGAGGCAGCAGCAGCAAAAAGACGCCCATCAGCAGCAGCAAAAGCGACGGTAATGCCAGCAGCACGAGACGACGCAGAAGGCAGGGAGACACTAGACGCAGGAAAACCCGTGGAAGATGCTGCAACAGAAGCAGGAGACGACCCGGCAGCAGCAGGCGGTGGTGATGGTGACCCGCAACGGCGACACGGTTGCAAAAGAGTACCTAAGTAAACTGTTGTAGCGGGCACCCCTCCGGTCTTTTCCTGCTGCTCTTTGAGCTGCTGTTGCGGCTGCTCCACCTGCCGGAGTTGTTGTCGCTTCGCGTCAAGCCCGTGCTGCTCCGTCGTCTGCTGTTGCTCCTTCGGCCTCGTCGCGTGCTGTTGGTGCTGCTGGGATGGCGGGACGCTGTCGAGCGTTGCTCTGGCACTACAACAAATGCAGAGAGGACTGGCCACAGCGGCTCCTTCGTCTTGTTCGTGGTGCTGCTCGCTGTCGAGGCAGGCGGATAGCAGAGGAGACGGGAGTAGCAAGTGCGCAAGCTGCTGGCGAAAAGCAGGGTGCGAGGCATACGTACACACACGTGGACGCAGCGTGCGAGCGTTTTTAGCAGCAGCAGTAGCAGTACCAGCAACACCAGCAAAAAGGCGGGGAGTGAGCTCTCGTGTTGCACCAGGACCTGCTGTATCGGGGAAAACAGGCAGAGAACGAAGAGCGAGGCAGTCAGATGGTGCTGCAGCAGCAGCAGCGGCACCAGCAGCGCAACACTGAGCAGCCAGAGGCAGAGACGTAATACAAGCAGCAGCGCAGTCAGTACGAGGAGGAGAACCACCACGAGGAACAGCAGCAACGACACGAGCAGCACGAAGGAGGGAAGAAACTTCCCGTCCAGCTGCAACAGCTACGGGGAAGGAAGTCCAAGGTGTTGCGGCAGCCGTTCTACTGCCGCTTCTTTCCTGGCGGGTTAAAGATGGAAGGGCAGACGAAGCACATGAACTCACGAAAGAGGAGCAGAAGGTAGAAAAAGAAGAAACAGACAAAAGCTGGGCTAAGAGGTTTCGCCTTCTAAGTAGGCAGCAGGTTGTTTTAATCGCTGCCTTCTGGGGTAGAGAGGTCCTGCTCTCTGCGGCGCCGTAGGGCTGTTGGAAGCTGCAGTGCGCAAAACCAGGAAGCGGCAGTGGCAGCTTTCTGTTGACACCGGTGAACTCTCGTCCTGCAACAAGGTAGACAGCCGAGACAGCTTTTTGTAGCCACACCAACCGCAAAGATATTCCTAGCAGAAGCGAGAGCAGCAGCAGAGGCGAGCCCATTTGCTATGTCTGGTGGCGCGCGGGAGCCGAAAGGAAGTGTCCGCTGCAAAGGTTTTGGCTTGCAAAGAAGCTGAGGGGGAAAAGTGTTTGCGAGCGACGCATGCACATTGTTTACGCGATGGGTGTGTTCTGAAAACGCCCAGGTCACTCTGGGTGCTGGTGTGCGAGAGACACACAAGCAAACGACAAGAGAAAAAAAAGGCGGGCGGCTTCACGAAAGCGGGATCCCTTGCTTTACCGTGAAAACAGCTCCGCTGCTGTCTTTCTGCAGCCGTCTCCAGGCACAAGCAGATAATGTGTGATGCAGCTAGTCGAGAAAGGCGGTAACAAAGAAAGCGGAGACGCTCCGAAGTGAAGGAATTAACATGTAAATCTTCTAGAGGCAGCGAAAGGAAAGAGGAAAGACGTCCAGCTGCTCTCCGCGGGACACCATACGAAAATAGTGTAGCGTGTTTGGCAGCTTTCGGCGAACCCGACGTAGAAAGGTGCAAACAAAGTTCAGAACGGGTGAGAAAGAAGGAAAGGAACCAAGAGGAATCGTCCTCGAGGAAAGGAGAGAAAGAAGGAAATGTGGTCACAGGGGCTGCAGATGTGTATAGTGATCGAAGAGCACATGTTTGCGGACGAGTTAGGGAAGCTGCAACGGTAAAAAAAGTACGCGATAACCAAGTATCAAGAAAGGAGAGAGCATCGAAGATAACCGGGGTCTCAAAGGGGCGCCGCCTCGAAGGAAGCGGAAGAAACGGATGGCTACAGGGTGGAAGGGCACCACCTCAGCTGGCAACGTAGCACCGAGTAAGATGTGGCGGTGAGCGAGGCAGATGTGTACAGTGATCGAAGACCCAGGCTTGCGGAAGAGTTAGGGAAGCTGTAATGGTAAAAGAAGTACATGATAATCATGATACCAAGGAAGGAGAGAGAATCGAAAATAACTGGGGTCTACAAGGGCCGCCGCCTTGAAGGAAGCGGAGGGGACTGGTGGCTACGAGGAGGAAGGCAGTATATTTCTTTTGCGTAGCAGGCTGGTACGCCGTGACGGACATAAACACATTGCACGCAAAGAAACGTAGACATAAGAAAAGCGTATGCGGAAGCAGGTGTGCAAGTAGTGGTGGACACCGTAGTCCGTGTGCACACAGCCCGGGCAACAACTGACAAAACCGCCTTACGGACACGAGCGCACATTTGTGGATTGCAAGACACGCGAAGGGCACTAATGACGTTGCTGACTATAAGCACATCCCAGCGGCAGAAGAATTCGCTCGCGTAGGAAGCCAGAGGCCGAAACCGAATCGCACACGCGACACAGGGTAGACTCAGGATCGGGACGTCCACGTCGAATTACGACCGCTCCTGCTTTTCATATGCAGCGACGACAAAGTATAGACACGGGAGGATATTTGTCTCCATTTCACGCAGGAAGAGGTGTAGTGGCCTCGAGAAGAACGTTAAGTAAAGAGTGAGTTCTATAATACAAGATACATTACAACAAGTGAAGGCGCATTTCGTCACCTTTCAATCTAGTCGTGTTTGAGCGTACTCGTTGTGCTTGGAAAAGGGGTTCTCCAATACTACACGACAAAAAAAGGCTTTTAGACACGAGCGCACTTCCGATATAAACTGACATGCCCTGCCTGAACACTCCTGGAAAAGTCAGGTACGTCGCAATACGTAAGCAGCCGGCTTGACTTGCACAGGAGGCGAAGGATGGAGCAGGGAACGACGCTGATGGATTGGAAAGCGACTTGTTGCTTTAGAGCCGCACAAGTGTCTCACCAAAGATGCACCCAAGGATGTTGGTGAGGCGTGAAAAACACGGAGCTGAGGAGGTAGACGGGCACACTGATCGGGTGAAGCGTGACCGCGACATAACGACGGTAAAGAGCAAAAATGGGGGAGTTAACAACAGAGAGGTTGAGGACTTCGGATGTTGCACTGAGACGAACGCGAAGTAGTCAAGAGAGGCGCAGTGATTTACAACTCCAGAGCAGAAAAACAACAGGGCTACGGTCGTGGGCATTGAGGCACCGCCCTCACATTCAATCAGTTACGGAGGTGAGACAATCTAGTAGGGAAAATAGCAAAGAAAGCCCAACAGGTCCTACAGATTGGGCGGCTGATACTGCAGAACAAAGTTTTGTGGACAGGAAAACGAGGGGGTAGTTGGTATCTGAAGGGGCACTTCGGCAACAAGTGTGAGCCAGCACTGCAGCACATTGGGGACCAAGAAAGGATGCCCGCCGTGTGGTCGCGGGGTCTACGTATCATGATAATTTCCCCAAAGCACGAATCGAGACTTAGCCCTTATTGAACTGAAGACGCTGCAGCGTCGTTTGACCAAGTGGAACACCTGTAGAGAAAGCGCGAGCTGCGTAGCTATGTGTTTTCGGTTGCAGAAACCCACATTACAGAAGGAGATCAGTAAAAAGACGGAGCACCTTGTTATTCCGTAGTTGGGCTTCACACCAGTATTCTGGTCGTCCAAGTAGCATGCGTGAATTCGCTTGCGAGAGTGCGAAGGTTCACTTGTGGAAAAAGTGGCAAAAACATTTTCACCCCTGCCGGATATCCGTTTACTCTTGCAAGACTTTTTCTGCCTCGCCATGGAGACTCTACGCTTTTTACTTGCTGCGTAATCACTTTTGTGTGCTTCAATGGTGACGCGCGCCAGCGACGAAACCGCATCTTCCACCGTTGGAACGCATGCCTTGTCTGTAAACGGAGGCCACCCTCAACTGTATCCTACGCCACCCTTTCTTTCGACCAAGCTGCTTGCATTCAACGGTGCTGCTGGGTGGAGAATGGCAGTCGGGCACTCACAAAGGGTTTGGCTTCGCACGGATACGTATGAACTGTGCGGTCTTGCTGCTCATTGTAATACAAGTCTCCCCCTGCGACTACGTTTCTATGGTTTCGTCTGTGGAGCCTACGGACAACTCTGCAGCACAGAATGTCCTCATCACATGCTACACAGCTATGCATGACGACGCCAAGGATGCTCTCGCTGGGTTCCATGTCGTTTATACGCATATTCTGGAACTCAGCAGAACAAGTCGTAGGGGCACAAGGGGCTTTCTTTTTGCATGGATGTGTCCGTTGACAGCACCGGAAAAGTAAGGCTTAGCACCTGTCTCCTCATGCTGAGGGAATTAGAGGGCACCAGAGAATCACAAAGTATCCGACTTCAGGGAGATGAAAAACTGGGGTGTCTGACACGCGTTCACAACGCAGGTGCGGTAGACGTCGTGTGTCTGTCCGGAGTCAAGGCCACATTCGGGAGATCTGCAAGCAAAAAAATGCTCTCTCAGTAGCATACAAGCTTGAACTTTGTTCTTCTCCGTACCGGAAAGGCAGCCCTTCAAGTAGGTTTCTGTGTATCCGGTGGAAAACCTGATCTTCTAGTGTGGCATGTTCTCGTTGCAGCCAAACAATGTCTTCCAAAACGAGATCTTTTCAGTGACTACCTTACTGGAACTCAAGAGGCCGATCTCATGCGTTTCACTCCTGTTCCTCTGGACATCCTTCACAACTAGAAAGAGTGGACGAAAAATTCCATCAAAGAATTGTCTGCCTACCGCCACTGCGGAACACATGTCAGGTCTTGCTTTCCCCCTTCCGACCTCGGAACACGATAACGCCTCACTCGTGGTGGGGATGTTAACTCCCTATGTTTGCAGGGAGCAAAGGCAATCCGTCGCTCCGCGCACCCACCCCCTCCTTTTGCGCGCAAGATACGGACTTGTGTGCGATACTCAACCACCCCAAGTCCTTGTCTTTCGCGGTGCCAGATAGCGCCTGAGAAATCCGACGGTGAACCCAGTTTTGCAAGTCGACACCAATGATCCAAATAACGCTTCGCGGAGAGGCAGCATGTCGTTTGCCCCATTCGCCGGAAAGCCAGAATGAGTGTTTCCACAACATACTCGTGACGCCTACCCATATATACACATATGTACACATATGCAGTCGTGTTGAGACGGCTGTGTTTCCAAATTTTACACAAGTTATTGCTCTTTCGTGCTGTAGTGTCTCAATAGAGTACAGGAGTCTCGCAACAGTAAGTAGGTGTTTCTTTGGATGATGTCCAGGTAAGCAGTAAGGGAATGTGACTCCGTCGTCTTCGGAAGGTTTTAGCGCACATATAGTGCACCGTCGACGAGTGTGGCTAAATTCGTCTGCAACGCATCATTGCGTGTCACTACACGTGATGTGTCAACGCGGTACAGTACAGACACATTTTGTAAGATCGCCGAGAGCAACGCACGTCCTCTATGCGATAGAATGTCCATTACTGTTTGTTGGTACGTGTACTGAAGGAAGCGTGGGCACGAGCGGATGGGAATGGTTTTATCATTGGTGAGAGAGAAGACAACAAGCGCACCACCAGGCGCCGTGTAGCTCGCTTTGTGAGCTCACGGGCGCTGGCAACAACTAATCCTGTTTTTTTGAAGGCGAGTTCGTGGTAATTTCCCCCTCTGACTCCAGCGCAGCGGCCGAAATAAAGAAGGGATTGTATACCAGTGCAGAAGTCCCACGGTGGACCAGCGTGCCGCGTACGCGTTGAGCTGATTCGGCGTCTCTCTGGGGAAATGCCTGCAGCCCTGGTTTTCAAATTCGGCTCAGTGTTCCCTCACCACGGTTGAGTCGACCTATATATTGAAAGCGTTGCACTGGTAGATGCCCGTTGTACGGGCTGAACGAGCCTCTCTTCTGTATGATGACAATAGCAACCCGTCTATGTACAAGTGACGACCGACTCAGCTCCACGGTTACGTCGCTCCCTCGTGGATTCCGTTCCGCTCACAAACAGCCAGTGAGGGTCGCCTACAGTGCTCGATGTACCTCTGCAGCACGCTTCCCACGTCGACACACACGGGGTGCTTTCTTGCATGTTGTTTGCTTTTTCCCTTTCAACCATGTTGCCATGCAATGTTTGCGAAAAGCTCCCTCATCGGGCAGAACACCACGGTTTCAAAACGCACGAGACTTCTTCTGTGACTCTTTTGTATGTTTCTAGTCTCTGTGCACCCCATTTTTTGCCGTGCGCTGATGACACCTCTGAATGTCCCTGCCCAATACACGCACTGCCTTCTGCATTGCTATATCGGATCTCTTATTACCGACTGCGAAAGCCTCCGCCCACTGTGACGTATGCAGGTTGATCGGAACTGTATTTGGCCCTGGCAACGCAGATTGCTTCCAGTGATCCTTGCAGAATCACACAAGATACCGGTACACCATAACGTGCGCACTTGCTCCTTTTGCTTCGCAAGCGTGTACGTACTGGGTTCCCCACCCACCAGATCTGGGTTTGCTTACGACGTGCACGTCTCTCCTCAACCCCCTATGGGGTGCGATCTTCCTCAAATGGTTTCTTTCTCGAGTACTCGAAAATTTACCTTGTCTGTCGTAAAATTTTATGAGAGAATCGCACTATGTTTAGTACGAACAACGCGCCTTCTCCTCCAGCCGGAGCACGCTACATTTGCCTTATCAGTTGCTCGTCCCGACACTTCAAAAACTTGCACACCGCTGCGTAGTCTTCATACATCTCTGAGACATAAACCCTAGTCATCTTTCTGCAGATGACTTCGTCACTCTTCCACATCCTGCCTTGCTTTCCCTTCCGACGTGCTAACAGGTCCGCATTTCTGGGCTTCTCACTCCGTTATGGTATCGGTCCTATACGTGCACTAGGAGGCGACTGTGGTCGTACCTTTCTTCTCTACCCGATTCTCGCCGTTGACTCCTCGTCTGCACCTTCGCGGAAAAGTCAACTCTTGAATGCCTTTGCAAAGTGTAGCCACACTGAACGCGCTATTTTGGAAGCTCTGGCTGCAGTGGCCTCGTTTGTGCTCTCGGTACGTGTTGTCCTGGACACTGTTCCACGCACAGTGTCCTACCCTTGGAGACAATCCATCCTCATGGTGACTTGCTGCGCACGCGGAACGACAATGAATGCTGTTGTCGTCGCTAGGATTGTATCCACTCGTCTACCAGTCTCATCACCTGCGTTCTAAAGTGGTACATAACCAACGGTTGCTGTTGTGAAGCAGATGAACTGCGCCATTACTGAGAAAGTCGGACACGGGTAATGACGTAGCCTACGGACCAGTCTCAATGTTGTGGCAACACCGACGAGCGAGAAAAGTGCACAAAGAACTTCGAAGTAGTCCACGTGACCTACGTGGTGAGCCCCGAGTCATTGCCTCTGCAGTGTGTTTGACTCATGTACTGGCCACCGCTTTCGCTCCACAAGTGATCCACTCGGTCCTACTTCCATTTGTAACTGAAAAGACTCTTCGACATCCCGTACGTTTTCCACTGCGTGGTACTCGGTAGTTCTCCTCCTCTTCCATTTCACATTTGTTCGCTGCAGTTGCCATCGGGAATGACACGGAAGGTGACGCGCTTCAGGACGACGAGCTTGAGCCACATACCGTTTAACCTCACGTGACTGCTTTTCTGAGCTAAACATGATGTGTGCTGTTTCCACAATGTTAGGTGTGATGTCTACACTGTTGCCTGCCGTTCATGAAAAAAGACAGACGAAACGTTACACGCTGCTTATTGTTAACACGAGTGTAGCGAGTGGCACGCCGCCGCTCTGACGTAGCCACCATGCTCCGGATCATGGTGGTACGTATAAGGGGCTGCAGCGTAAAGAATTCTGCCTCTTTAGAAGGAATTGCGTGTTTAGGCTTCGTCGTCTTTTTTGGAACTGTTGTGTCAAACTAACACGGTAGACAGACTACACGTGAGAGATGCGCATACGCCGAGAGCGATATGACAGGAAAGCACACTTGCCGGGGAGGTAACGCTGGACGCAGCCCTGTGTTGACGTTCACAACTGTGCGCCCAAACCACCTAGACTCACCGAAAGTGAGGATGATTCTGCACAGACCGGAGAAGTGAGTCCTAGTCGACAATGTCCAGCACAGAGGCATCGTAAAAGCAACCCCTCTTTTCACAACCGGACGGCTTTCCAGTCAAGAGCAACGGCAGGAACACTCCGTCTGCCAATGCACACTAGGGTAACCTTTTCTGGACCAGCAGCTAGTTGCCCGTTTCACAGATTGTATGAAGAATCTACCACGTTTTTGACTGCCGCTGAAGCCGCAGCGAGCTGTTTGCTTCATCAAGTTCACGCACCTTACCGGATAAGCGTGCCTTACAGAAGGGCAAAGGCCGGCGTACAAGCACGCTTTTTCAATCATCTTCTACGTATGAAAACGGCAACAGGTTACGAAAGGTCAGAAGAGAAACGCGAGGATTATTGTGTACCGTTTCCACTGAAGGCGAAGTGTCGAAGGGAACTATCTCGCCGAAGAATACATAACATATCAATAATTCTTATATGATTATATCCGTCGGCACCTCCAGACGAAGCTAGTTATATGTTGTTCGTTGCACGATAGAAATCTGCCTACAGGGCAGGAGGAAGTCGCAGCGTTCCTGTGCTGTGGAATCATAACATGGGACAAGGCAGTCGCTAAAGTACAGGACGTTCTCTGAACACGAGTCCACATAAAATTCCATCCCTACCACGCGTTGAGGCTTCCGGCACGAAAACTTTAACGCGCCCATTTGGTGGCCGACTTCTCCTGTTGAACTTTTCTTGCGCGGTTTCAGGAGTATTTAGGTGCCCTCACCTTGCTCCGTGTACGTGGCCGTTGTTTCCCTGACCAGTCGAAAGCTGACTTCTCCTCTCAGCGTATCTATATTCCGACCCCGTGGTTATTAGTCGGAGCTTCGTTTTCCGTCTCATGGTGTTCCGCTTTTGAGCTCCGTCGGCGGCATACTTTGGTTGGTGACACTGATTTCCTCTCTAATTCTTGCGAGTTGCCCTTCTTCGCATGTCTTTCAGTGTCAGTCCTGCAACGGTGACCTCCGCTCACTGAAAGAACTCTTCCGTCGTCTCTTCACGGTGCTTCTGCAAACTCTTCTGAGGTTGCAAAACAGCGAACTTCCTGAACCATTCATCCGTCTGAGAGGTGCTGCGAGCCCCTCCCATAAGAGGAGTCGGCACTGCTTGTGGACACTCCCATACGATTGATTGCTGTCCTGTCTGCTGGGCGTCACCTTGGATCATCGGTTGATGTCTATGTTTCTTCCGCGTCTCCGCCGCCCTCTCTCCTCAGCGGTTTCATCCGCTCTTATCACGGCTTCCTGCTCACCTCCGTTCGGACCTCCTTTTCCTCTTCTCTTTCTTCTTTTCCTTCGTCTTCTTCTTCGTCTCTTTCGGCCCCTTCTAGAGGTCCCCTGCCATCTTCGTTGTGACGTTGAAGCCGCCTTGCGCCATCGCTTCGTGTTCGTCCTCTTCGATTTCGCCGTTGCCGTTGTCTTAGAGGCCACATATATCTTGTCAAATCGTTGGTTCTCCTCCATGCTTTCATCGTCGAGTC
>KL647297.1:2523362-2539085 GCA_000727475.1 Sarcocystis neurona
TTTCAAAGTGCTCTCTAATCTATCTGTTCCTTTCTCAGCACCGCTTGTTCCGCTTGATCTGGCCGCATAGACGTTTGGCCACACTCCCCCTGCAGCCCAGGCATAGTCTGAATCCGTGTCCTGCAGGTAGTCTTCCGCAAAATTTGTCGTGACTGAATTTTCTGCATGGTATGTAGTTTCGGTCTGGGGGGCCTGTTCCGGTGTAGTCTTTTCCTCGTCGTCTTCACTACGCAAGTCATCAAGTTGGAATGACACCTTACGTGCGCTTGTCCTCTTCTGCTCAAAAGTGCGTTCAGGTTTTAAAATACCTACAGGGATGTATACGCCTTTTTCTGCAAAGGAAACCCTAGTGTGGTTCCCCATCTCCCCCCCCCCACCTGCAAGGAGCAGAACTCCAGCAAAGAGTGGGAATCGCAGCCGGCCCTTTGTCCGCCAAGGTGTACGGCGTAAGCTGCGCGGAGTCCTCCGAAGGAGAAAAGGAACAGCGTTTATCTTTTTCCGGTTTCCATTCTGAGTCGAGCCATTTCCACGATTGAATTTCGCCATCCTGAGTGTTCCCAAGGGGTGACGTTTTAGAAGTAGTTGGCGCCTCGTCTGCTAGTCCGCTGGCGCAAAAGCTAACACTCGGAATTACTATCAAGCTGTGAAACGACGCATCACAGCGTTCACAGGGCGTTTTTTCTAATTGCTTGAGCAAGTTTCGTAGTTCCTGAACGCTACGTGCTGGAGCTGTACGTGGCAAAAGTGCCATGGCAATCGCAGCGTTGCGTGCTATAAGGAAATTCTTGACCACCGTTCAACCCACATCCCAATTGTACTTTTAGCGTGGCAATTTTCCATCACTAAAAAATGGCAATTTGTCACATGAAGCAAGCGAGGAAACTTATTGCGCCGCACACAAAGAAGCAGTTTTGACATGTCTGAGCACCAGACGAGACACAATCCAGCGCCGCGTTCCCCCTCGCCGTCAGAGGCCGACTTCGACAGCACTCACCGACTGCCCGACAATACGTTGGTAACCATACGCGTTTAAATGACACTCAAGAAGTCCACTGCTCAATAAAGGAACAACAAATGTTAGCCGTGCTGCCCAACATGTCGCGGCTTGATGTGTTGTGTACACCGTTTCAGCAGCCGATACCAGCACGAAAGACGCAGCACAGGAAGACCGTGTGTATGTTATTCGCGAGCCTCGCAGCAAATCCTTTTAAAAAAATCATGACGGGGCGTACGGCAGTTGACAGTACAGCAACGTCGGTGCGAGAACACGCGTATGTGTGTCTATAGAGTGTACCCGCGATGGGTATACCGCGCTCTTTAGGTGCTACATAGATTTTCTCCTCTGTCTTGTTGACCACGAAAGTACACACATTTGTGCCTTTACCTGAATGGGATGCACTCCTGCGTCTCACTTCAGCAGTGTGTTTGTTTAGCACAGTCTGCGCACAAGGAGCAAAGCCGACTGACCCGCTCGGGCTGGCGCAGCGAGCACTGCTCACATCTTCAGAAATCAGTGGACATGCACTAAACGGAGTTGTAAACGGCAGTGCACGACACCGACAGGCAACGCAGCAAGCAGACCGTCTCCTAACTTAGATCGGTGATTTCTTCTTCTGCGCCCACATGACGAACAAGGGAAAAGTGGAGACAGGATCTGAAACGCCTGTCTCCTGTGCTACACGCGTCCAGCTTTGCTCGGGCAAAACTGAAGAGATTTACCGGCAGCGCGTCCTCGCACACATCATCGCACGTGCCAGTGAAAATGTTCTGCATGTGCTGCACGAGTGCCGCTGGCAACTGGACCACCTCTGGAATCTCCGTTGTGATCTTAAATCGGCATTGCGCGTCCTCAGCGACCCAGTACTGTGGGCAAGGCAAACGCCCGCCGCAGCGGAGGCGCACCTGAACCCCCGTGCGGATGTTTTTTCCGAACGCGTTCTCGTTATTCGCAATGCTTCAGCCAAAATACTTCCGAGGGTTCCAGAGATAAGGGCTGGTGTGGCCGTCTATCTGATAGAAAACTACCACCTAGGAGTGTCTGTCCTCTAAGCTAAAGATCCGTTTGTGACGGATCTCCCTTTACGTCACTAGAGAATTGTACCGGATGAACTACTAGTCTAAAGTGCTGCGTTCTGAGCGAAGAACAGAGTGCATGTGAGCCAGTGCGCTGTCGACAGCAGCAAGGATCTGCAAGGACTCGAAACCCCTTTTAATATAAGACGCGTTAACCCGATTGAGACGCACACTCCGAGGATGAATCAACAGGTGACTAAGGTCACCACCTTACCCCGTTCCTCCAGCAGCGGACGAATCATTATCGGGATCGTTCATATACATTCATGCGTTACGCAGAGAATACGAAGAAACGGTAGGACCACCGTGGCTCGCTAGCTGCTTCTGGCCACTAGCGATCCCATTTACACGCAGGGCTGGCATCTGCACACGGACTGTGATTGCACACATGTATGTGTGCAAGTGCATGTCGGACATTTTCTGCGGCCTCCCCTATTTTCACAGCATGCACGCAGCCGTCCCTGCGATGTTTCACGTGGCCAACGACATTTCGACACGGCTCGTAAAAGTCTAGACTCTCAGCCAGACTTGTTTATGAGACTGTGTCTCCTCCAGTGGAAACTGCGGCTCACACGCATTCGCGCCCTCCGACCTCAAGTCGCCTTCAGTTACAAATTCAGAGCGTATGCAGGTATGTCTCAATTCCTCCACTATGCGCTAATCAACTAGTCATGCGAACACATCGTGTCACGGACACCTTTTGCGCCCTTTGCTGGCTGCAGCCTCTCGTCGGGTATAGTTCCAGATCCCTACTCGATGAACACGGCAGTCGGCCTAACTTCCGAACTCGACCTCGTACATTCTTTGCATTCGTATCCAAGGCGTGATAATCGTCGAGTAAACTTCTTACTTATACCATGGTGTATTGTGTGTGTTCTTGCTCTATCCTTCACCACACCACCTCATTTCCACCTTACCTTTAAGAAACATGATATGGTCCCTATCCTGCTTGGAAACCTGCGTATCAGGTCGTAGTGGGTACGTAATTGGGGGAGGTGCTGATTGACTACTAATTAGGAACTAGTTCTTCACGGATGTGAAGTCAGAGGTTTCAAGCCCCTCCCGCCCATCCATTCATTTTGTCCGCTCTTCACCCTGCAGCGACTGGATCGTCGATCTTTGATTTTCTCTTGAAATGCGTGGCAGTTTCCAGAGGGCGCAGACAACAGTTTGCTTCGTGGGTTCGGATTGTATGTGCACCTAGGGCCCACCTGAAGTAAGAGATGCACCCGCTTGCGGACGATGTGCCGTTGGATCGTCAAAACGGCAGAGGCAGAGGCACGGTTCAAGTGCCGCTTTCAGCGCTCGACTTGAGCATCGTTGTCGTGGACCTCTCAGGATCTCGACCACTTCCTTTTCTCCTTCTTCGTCGTCTCCTTTTCCTGCCTCTCCGCCCCTTCGTCCTGCTCCTCCTTCCGGTTATGCCTGTCGTCGTCTTACGCTCGTTTCTTCTTCCGGTTTTTTGCATTTTCCGCACCCACCTGGTACTGTGAGTCGATGTGCGAAGCCGGCCAACACGAGTGTTGGCCCCATTTTCTCCCGTATACTGTTGACGAAGTTCCCCAGGTCGCTCTTTGTGTTCTGTCGGGCCGCTCTTTTCCTGTCCTACTTTCGTGATACTTGAATTGGCACTTGTGTGTCTGAACTTCGACGGGCTCAGAGTCATTCCGCACCGGCGCTGTGCCACAGCAAATCTCGACGCGACAGCAGCGCTCGCGACGTCGCTTTTCCGCCTGGATCCTTGCCCGGTTATGTCCTCCTGTGTACTCGGGGATACATTTTTATCAGCTACGCCGTCCCCCTCTTTATCCGCCTCGACGGAAACATCTGTTTCTGTTGCTTGGTTGAGCAGAAGTTCTTCAAGCTTCGTTGCTTCAAAAGTACGTGGAGGCTTGAGTATCCCCTTAAGACTTCCCACGGGTAACTGTGGGGAGGAGAAGCTAACACAGCTGTTCATAAAAAAAACTGAAGCGACGTTCAACAGCTGGATACCAGCAGCGGGCAGCAACCTACATCGCGCCGTTCCCCTCGTATGAATGTTTGGTCCACTCCGCCGTACTCCATCGTTTCTAAGGGGCGTGCAACGCATCGCGTCTGACCCTCGCTGCTACCTACACGACTTGTCATGGGGTTCCAACGAATCCTGTCCTGTGGTGACTACGCAGCAGTAGAAAGCACACACGAGCATAAACCTGTTGTAATTTGTGTAACAGTTTGGACGGCAGACGTAAAAAATTACGCTCGAACTTGTCTCTTGAACCTGGAAGGAGGTGTGTTTGAAGACTTTCACTTTATGCTCTCGAGTACAAAGTAGACACGACAGTCACCGCTCCCAGCCGGGACTACGCATCAATTAACACAGCGGCGGTGGTGAGCCGGTCTTGTTGTGCCCGTGTTTTTCGTGCTGATGCTGAGCTCTCGGAAGCAGCAATATGGACCACCGCAATGACAGTGCTACAACCACCGGAAGGGAGAGTGACCAAGCGGGAACAGCGTGAAATGACGCCCGCATGTGGCATTACAGTTACCCTTCAGACAGCAAAAAATCAGGGTAATGCGTCTTCACCACCTTGACCGTGACATTTTTGGAAGTTGATTTCGGGCACGGAAGCAAACAGATACGTACTCCGGCGGCTGCTCTTGATGCCACTTCGTCGGTCCAGCGAGCGGCGCTTGATACTGCTGTAATGTGTCCTTTTGTGTCTCTTTACCATCTGTCGATGGATTTGGAGAGGATATTCGTAGATCACCTGCTCGTGTTCTTGCAGTAGCCCATTGGAGCGGCTTTGATGTTGCTGCTCGGTCTGCTACAGCGTCTGCTTCTGCTGCCACTTTTCCTGTTTTCACTTTGTTTTCCCGTGTCTCCTGGTGACGCACGTAAGGAAAACGTTATACTCTTTTTGTACTGGAGAGGCGAGCTACGCATCCGGTAAACACAAACACGAGCGAGCGCTCACGTGTACACAATTGCCGAAGTACTGTGCGCCTAACTCTTCATGTCCCTGTGTATGTTCGTGACGGTATGCCTGTTAAGGACCCGAATTAAACAGAAGTAGAAGGTCGTTTCATCTCGTAAAGCATGTTCAGGAAGTGCACACTAAATGAACGTATTAGCTCCCACTCGGTGTTCCTGTAAGCTGCTATCCCCCACAGGTAAACCACACAACTAAATAACTCAGAATAAATATTCAGAGTATCCTTAGGTTACCACTGGCAGTCCGCAGGTTTCTTGCTGCTGACGCGGCGAAATGTAGGCGTGCAGGTGCCCACGACCGGCTGATGAGTGTCGTATGGGAGAGTCGGCAGACGAGGTAGTGCGAGGATGTCATATCTGCGGCCTGATCACGAAGGTGGTACTGACTGCAGGCGGTCTCCTTGCTGACAAAACGCCGGTTGCACCTGCTGGCCGCTGTATCAAGGAAAATCCTGTAAACTTGAATGAACTGAGGCAGTGAGCAGCTCAAGATCCAAAACTACATGGACTCACGTCCGCTTAATTCACTGAGCACACTGTGAGAACTGCAGACACCACTGCGTATTCCAGCGTACACGTGCGAACTCGTACTCATGCCATGACAGTGAGAAGACAGACCACGTGACGGTACTGCTACAACCTTCGTCCATCTTGCAACGCGTTACAGAGACCAAAAAGGTAAGGGCGCTTGTGCATCCGTCATGGAGTATTAAATTACATGCGGCGTTTTCCCGTATATAGCCCGTGGTGTATGTAATAGTGGACAGTGTACTAGATGTATTGCTTAATCACGCATAGAGTACGTGTGTCGCCAGTTCCTCCTTGCAGGGAAAAGCATACCTACGTTCCAACTGTGCATATCCGTAGGCTTGCCGCACGCCGCGTAGTTCAATCAGATAACCCTGCGAATCACGGGGTATGTGGAGGGCGCAGACCGCCTTAGCAGTAACCTCAGCAACAGCTCCAAATGTCCTCTGCAAAGTGAGGACGCAGTAGTGTGTAAACGTGCGTTGCACCCAGGGCGAGACTCGCGCCCGTACGCGGACGCACGCGTGCAAATATGTGTAGGGAGACTTGTTCTGCGGCGGGTTACATACGGGAATGCATATGTGTACACAAACAAATATGTAGTAAGTAAGTAAGGTGAAGGAGAAGGAGTGAACAAGCGTTGTACACACGAAAGTGTATACATGATTACAGCTAATATATATGAAATTATTCGGTAAGATGGACAGGGTGGCAAAGCGTTGCGTAGAATGCGTCCACTGGTTTGCTTTGAATGTCGAAGTATCGTACGTGCCAGCGTTCAGGGAAACCGGCCGATCTTTAATGATGGAGGCTGCAAATGTAAATGGGTGCGCGTCTGAATTGGTAGCTGCGTGCACACGCGTAGACGCGCGGAGGCAAGAGAAGACCCACAAAGGAGATCGAAAGAGCTTTTACACACGTCGCCGCACACAAAAATTTATACAAAATTCTCTGCAAAGGTGTACAGCCAGTGGTGCTGCGACGGCACTACCAACCAGCGTGCAACAGAAACAGCAACAAAACCAGCTGTACTCCGCTTGTGTACACCGTCAGGTGAACGAGGTTCTCCACTATGCAACAGTGGCAGAGTACGCGTACCTACCCAGTGGTCTTGTCAGAATACTAGAGCTACGCGCGCTCAGTTGTTTCAACGGAGTAACTGATGTGCCTCCGCTCATATTTACCGGCTGAGTGCTTATCCTGTGTACACGAAGACCTCTGTGGAACTCTTTGTCTCTCCCTTCCTCCATGTCAATCTGTAGATGTGCATACGCATTTGGATGAGGGTAGATTCGAGTAGTCGCATCCGGAGCAAACGTGGTAGATACTATATCAACCGAAAACCATCGATCCCCGAAAAACAGCAGCAGCAACTCCTGCATCTGTACTGCAGGAATCCCAGCACTAAGTCAGCAGCGGCAGCAGTGACGAGGCTTGAACCAGCGGCGGCACACGCACAGGAAACACTTCAAAACAGCCGCAGACACTTATGAGGGGGCGTCAGTTCGTCCAACAAAGGAGCCAGCTGTCACGAAATGCAGCCGGTAAGAGCAACAACAGGAAGACGGAGCAGCAGAGCTGGTGGGTAGCCGCACTGTCAGTCAAGCAGCGCAAGCACCAGAAATGTGACCGTGACAAGTTCCTCCACCTTGTGTGTGAGAACTGGGGGCAGCAGATTCTACACTAAATGCAGCATCACCACTGGGAAGCATCAACCCCACCAGAGCGAGACAGGTTGCACGAGTGTCAGCAGCAAGCGTCCAACAGCAATAGCAGCCGAATCGGGAAAGGAGCCGGAGAAACAAATAGGTCCTGCAGCAGCAGGTGTCGGAGCAGGCATCGAGCGGGCGTGCAACCGGTGGAGAAAAACGAAGCAGCAGAGTAGTAGGCCGGCGGCCTTGACAGCTGAGACCAGGCGTCGACACCGGCAGCAAACGAAGACCGTCACAGAAGGGGGAATAACTCGGTCCGTTCCTGAGCAACATAGCACAGGAAGAACCGGTAGTTCTGATTTTCTCCTTCAGTTGATCACACCTCCGGCATCTTTATTAGTTACCCGGTAACACATAGCGTGTCCCTCGACCGCTACCAGGAACACACCGCTACGTTGGCTCCACTTGGGCACTGTACGCCGTGCGCTTAATAGTTATAATTACTACTGATAATGAGAATAGTGATACACAACTACACACGTGTATATGTCTACAGGAGTAAATGCAGAATTTTCGGTGTCTGCTGCGGCGCATGTGCTAGCCTGGACGCCTACCGCTCGCTGCAGGAGCTGCAACTGCGGGTGGGGGTCCTCGTGGGGGGCATGCGTGTGTGCACTGCACGAAGAGAAACTCAGAGAGCGAAATGCCTCGTCATTGTCGTGCTTTTCTCATCACACCTTCTTCCGCTGCTTTCTGGGCAGCACGCCAGGTCCCACCCGGAGAGGCAAGACTGTAGCGGTGCAGCAACTCCTACGATGTACGCAGAGAGTAGACGGCGGCATTGAGGGAACACTGATGGCAACAACAGCTATCTGTTGGCTCCCTTCTCTTACTTGTTTTCCTTCCTTTGTCTCTGCAGAGCGCGGACCGAGCAGACCCACCAACTCTGCTAGAATCATACATATCAATGTTGCCGCCCACACAACGGCCGCATGCGTCCCAACCCCCCGACGAAAAACTGCTGCTGCACACCGCAGACGGACGCGTACAAGTCTACATAAGAATTCAACGGTGCACTCAATCTCCTTTATATTTGTGACAGACATATCTTCCTCTGTCTCCCTGCACCCGTGTACCTGAGTTTCTCTGGACCCATGCATAGACGGTCGAGTTGTAGAACTCGACCTGCATACACCCCTATACACATGGATGTGTCTGCCTCTACAAATACCTGTTTCGTATGGCAATTAAGTAACATCCTCCTTGAGGGCTCGACATCGCTGTCTGCGCTTAGACGTCGAGACATAAGCACCTCTGTGATGAAGACCAGTCATCAGCGGTAAGGTGCGTCATGCCACACGTGTACATATTTTAGACACACGTAACAAATACAGGCGTACGCTTGTGCGTTACTCAGGCATTGCAGTCTCCACTACTTTCTAAGCTTCATCTCAAGGGGCTGCCCCTTGGCTTCTCTGGACCAGCGTCTCATCGCAGGATGTCAAATGGTCGATGTTACATGCGGAAGGTGTGGTTGTCGCTACAGTGTTGCGGCTCCTTTAGCGTTTCAACCGCAGCAGCAGCAGCAACAGCCTTCCGTGGACAATATCACATGTACGTATATCTATAATATGTGTATATCCTTGGATGTACGTAAGTTTTCAGCTAGTAGTTACCTGCAACATCGGCTCTACTGCGGCGTGCTCCTTTGGTAGGAGCAGCGCAGGAGACTGCGGTGTTGCTGTTACAGCAACAGTAGTATCTGATACTGCAGCGGCTCCCTGCAACGGCGGTGCTGCTGCTGCGCCCTGGTTAGTGCCGCTGCCGCAAATCCGGGCTGTGCTGCTTCTTTGCAGCAGTCTTCCTCGTAGCGCTGCTACAAATGCTGAGACAACGACTCTTCCTCTGCCCCTCGCGGCTGCTGTAGCTGCTCCTGTGGAAAGCGGTTCTTGGGGCGCCTGCTTGAAACAGGGAGATGCGGGGTCTGATGCGTGCTGCAGTGCAGCTTGGGCTGCAGGAGACGCGTGCTGCAGCTGCCTGTCGGGCTTGCTGCTCTTTCAAAGGAGCGTCTCACGCCCTTCGCTACGAAGCGACAGCCGCTGCCGCAGCGAGTGCCGCAGCAGCAGCAGCCGCAGCACTGCATGCGGCTGCGCCAGCAGGAGCCCCAGCAACAGCAAGCCCAGCAGCATCCGCACGAGAAACAGCAGCAAGAGGGTCAGCAGCGACACCTGCAGCGCTAGAAGGGCCTGCAGCAGCGGCAGCAGGCGCAGAACGGGCAGCACCGCGGGCAGTTGCAGCAGCATCACCAAGGACAGCAGCGTCAGCACCGGCACCAGCTGCTGAAGCAGCATCCCCAACAGGGCC
Organism: Sarcocystis neurona; assembly: GCA_000727475.1. Classification (NCBI taxonomy): domain Eukaryota; phylum Apicomplexa; class Conoidasida; order Eucoccidiorida; family Sarcocystidae; genus Sarcocystis; species Sarcocystis neurona. Next base: position 2,532,954 of record KL647297.1, read on the forward strand.
AGAAGCAGCAGCAGCCCCAGCAGAGGCAGAAGCAGCACCTGCCCCAGCGAGGGCAGCAGCAGCATCAGCAGCGCCAGCGACGGCCGCGGCAGCAACGCCAGCGAGTGCAGCAAGAGCAGCGTCAGCAAGGGGAACACAAGCAGCAGCAGCTTTAGCGAGGACAGCAACAACAGCAGCAGCAGCACGGGCGGCACCGTCAGCAAGGACAGCAGCATCAGTATCATCAAGGACAGCAGCACCAGCAAGGACAACAGCAGGAGCACTCTCAAGGGCGGCAGCAGCAGCACCAGCAGGAGCAGCACCAGTACCAGCAGCAGAAGCACCAGCAGCAGCAACACCAGTACCAGCAGCAGCAGCAGCACCAGTACCAGCAGCGGGCGCACCAGGAAGAGAAGCAGATGCTCGGGTGTACTTATCAGAGAGATGCTGGCATCGTCGAAGCAACGACTGGGATTTGATGACGCACAAAGGACCGCATGCATTAGCAAAGTGTATAGAGCTGCGTGCGAGCAGGAAATTAGATAATCTGACTTGTGCCACCTCTGGGCTTTCGAGCCGCTGCAGGAGCGTGTGTTCTCAGGGCTGCGTCCCCTCCTGCGGGCGTGGTGGCGTCACGGCCACCTGGAGGATCCCTTGGAGCAGGTGCAGCAGCAGCAGCGTGACTCAAAGCAGCAGCAACTGCAGCAGAGGTCTTCACGGGACGGGCAGCAGCAACAGCAGCGTCTGTAGGGCTTCCAGCAGTCGTGGTAACACCAGCTGTGAAAGCGGTGCCGGCCGCAGCCTCAGCAGGCGCTGCAGCTCGTACGTCTACAGCAGCAGCAGCGGCAGCGTCTGCTCTGCCCGTGGCCGCAGCAGCAGCAGTTTGGTGGGAAGCGAGGGACGACCGAGCTGCTGCAGCGGCACCAGCAGCAGATGGGCAACAAGTGAGCAGCGTCATTTTTTACTGTCTCCTACGCAGAAGAGAAAGCTGCGAGCTGCTGCTACTGTTGCTGCTGCCGGTGCTGCTGGAGACGCGGCCTGGCGGGCTAGCGCGGCAGCAGCTACTGACGAAGAGACAGCAGTTCTTCCCCCGGTGGCAGCCACAGCCGCATCCAGACAATTTTGTAGAGAGGGTGAAGCACTGCTGCATGTGCGTGCCTTCTTCCTCACCTCGTCTTCGTCTCCCTGCTCTCTGTCCCCGCCTTCTTCGACTGTTTTCTCACCCGCACTTTCTGCCCTTCCAGCCTCCTCTTCTTTTTCTGCTGTTCCTGCTTCTCTTGGCGTTTTTGATGCTTCTGCCTCATCTACGTATTCCTCGCCTTCACACAGTTCTACGTCATCATGGAAGAAAACGCCATCAGCAGCCGCTGCCAGACTTCGCGTGCATCCAGTTGCTGCGCGTCGGGTTGCGGCGGCTTCATCTTCCTGCCCTTCTGGTGCACTTGCCTTTGCTGAGGAAATTTCTGCCCCTGCCGCGGGCGATTTACTACTTCTAAAACATACGTTTCGAACGCCTGCTGCAGCAAATTTGGGTGCTGCTGCTCCTGCTGTCTGTACCACTCCTGCAGCCTTTGCCCCTCCTGCTGCCTTTGCCGCTTCTGCTGTCTCTGCCGGTCCTGCTGCGTCTGCCGCTTCTGCTGCTTCTGCAGCTCGTGCTGCCTCTGCAGCTCGTGCTGCCTCTGCAGCTCGCGCTGCCTCTGCAGCTCGCGCTGCCTCTGCAGCTCGCGCTGCCTTTGCGGCCCCTGCTGTCTCTGCCCCTCCTGCTGCCTCTGCCGCTCTTGCTGCGGCGTGCGCTGCTGCTGCGTGGGCCTCCGCTGCTGCGTCGGTTTCTGCGACTGCATCTGTTGCTGCTTCTGCATCTGCCGCTGCTGCTGCTGCTGTACCTTGTGATGCCATTACTGCCGCATGCATTCCCGGTCCTGCTGCTGCGTGCGTTCCTGCTGGTGTTTCCACAAATCCTGTGCCCCGTTTTGCTGCTGTGGGGTCTTTCCCGTTTCCCACTGTTGTTGTTGTTACTGTTGGTTCTTCGTTATCAGCAGCACCCCAGCCGTTTTCCTGGGGGCAGCAGATCCGCCATTTTTGTACTGTAGCAGCACCATCGCGTGTAGAATCGCGGCGCGCAGCAGCAGCAGCAGAATTACCTGAGGCTGCTAGGTGGCCCGGCCGGAATGCTGCGCGCGTTTCCGCTGCTGCTGCTGCTGCGCGCTTACCTCCTGTTGTTGCTGGTGTGTCGCCTGTCGCTGCAGCAGCAGCAACACGTTTATGGACAGACTCTTGTCTAGGAGCTGCGCACTTTTTCTCCCAGGAAGAAGCAGCGCTGTACATGACAGCAGCCCACGCCCCGGCTGCTGCAGCAGCGTCAGCAGCAGGCGGAGGCGCAGCACCAGACGAGGACCGAAGAGCACAGGAAGATGTTGCCCGCGCAGCAGGAGATTGCCCACAAGCAGAAGTAGCAGCAAGCGAGGCAGCAGAAACACCAGCAGGAGAGGCACCAACGGCTGCAGCAGAAGAAGCAGAAACAACGGTGTCTCACAAAACAGAAGCAGCAGGAACCGCGACAGGAGCAAGAATAGGAGGCGCTGCAGCAACGGCGGCAGGACATGCAACAGCAGCCGCGGCAGGCAACGCAGGAGCAGCAACTGCAGCAGGATATGCAGCAGCGCCAATTTCGCGCAAGACAGAATTAGGGACTGCAGCAGATATACTTGGAGCAGCAGCAAGAGGCTCAGGGGCAGCTGCAATCGGAAACGCCTTAGGAGGAGCCGCAGGAGATGCACCAACAGCAACAGAAAGAGGTGCAGCAGCAGCAGCACACGCAGTTGCAGCAGGACGTGGTGCATGCGTTGACCACGCAACGTACGCCGCAGGAAGTTATCCGGGGGAAGCAGTCGCACCAGTTGTTGCAGGTCGATCAGCAGCTCTTGCTGCGGTACCGGAAGCAGCAAGCGCCGCCTCCACGGCAGCAACAGGCGTTTCGCCAGTAGCAGCGGCAAATGTCTCTCCACTGGCAGCAGGAAGCGTTCCTCCTCTCGCAGCAGCAACCCTTTCTCGACCAACAGCAGCAAGCGTTACTCCAGCGGCAGCAGCAAGCGCTTCTCCAGCAGCAGCAGGAGCCAGCGTTTCACCAGTAGTAGCAGCAGCAGGCGTTTCACCAGTAGTAGCAGCAGCAAGCATTTCACCAGTAGCAGCAGCAGGAGTGAAGAAGACATTGTCCGCAGCGTTTGGCAGTGGAGGAGAAGAGGAAGGCGCAGCAGCAGGTGTGAGAAACGCTTGCCGGACGGGGCCAGCAAAAGCAGCAGGAGAGTGCGATGCAGTAGCAGGAGCAGTAATTATGGAGGCGGCCCGAGCGGTCGCAGGAGGAGAGGTGGGAGGAGCAGCAGGTTACGGAGCAGCTGGAGGAGGCGGCGCAACAGACGACGCAGCACGAGCAGCACCACCAGGCGGGGCAGCGACAACAGTAGCCGCACAAGGTGCGCTAAAATCGGCAACATGTCGTTCAAAAGCAGCAGCAGCAGGGAGTGAAGCAGCAGCAGCAGGGGGTGAAGCAGAAGCAGCAAATCACGCAGCGGCAGCAGCTGCGGCAGCAGCAGCAGGTAATCGAGCAGTAGCAACAGACAGATATGAAGCGGTTGCATCGCAGGGTGAAGGAGCAGCAGTGACGGGAGCAGCAACCGCAGCAGGACGTGTACCGGGAGCAAGTACCGTAATGACAGCAGTTCGTGCAGCAAGAGATTTACTTGATAAAACGAGGATAACAGAAGACCGACAGCCGGAGGACGCAGCCCCCGCACCGACCCAGCTCCACCAGAAAGAAAAACTGCTGCAGAGAATAAATCAGCGAGACGATGAGAGGTACGTTGCTGCACCTTATCTGTGCTGCTACTGCTGCTGCTGGCTTCCATTTCCTTGCTGCTGCTGTTGATGGCTTCCACCTTCCTGCTGCTGCAGCAGGCTTCTCACGGTGTGCGGCTCGTGTACCACACTTCCTGCTGCAATTTCTCGCGGCTACTGCAGAAACTCACGTCTTCCTGCCGCTGCCTGTTTTCATTTTCCTGCTGCTGCTGGTGCCTTGGTCCCCTCTCTGAAGCTGCAGCAGGCCCTGTTTCAGGGTGATCGCATGACAGCGCTGCTAACGTGTCTCACTGAGCGACCGCTGCTGCGCCGTGCGGGGAGTGCACGCGTGTATATGTGTCTGTCTCTTTTGCTCAGGACGAAGAACCCACCTTTATCTATCCCCTCCCTCTCTCTCGTGTACCTCAAATTTATACATATGTACAGAAAGTCAAGATGCTGTATGTACACGTATACATACATACATATATATATATATGTAGATACGTGTGTACGTACATACGTATACACGTGTACACGTAGGCATGCTGAAAAAACCGTGGGACTTACTGATCCTCCGTTGTCCGAATATTCGGCGAGCTCGGTAATCTTTGCGACCACGCATGTGTACTACTGCAGCTTGGGATGCTGCTGTTGCTGCTTTAAGTGCTGCTGCTGCTTGACGTGTTGCTGCTGCTGCTTAGGGCGCTGCTGCTCCTGCAACTGGCGCTTCTGCTGCTGCCTCCGGTGTGGGGCCTGGTGTAGATCTGAAGGCCGTGCTGCTGCCGCTGCTGCTGCAGTTGCTTCTACAAGCTTCTTGTACCGCCTGGGCTGCGCGGGCGCGACAGGGCGCAGCAACGAGCAGTGGGTTACGTCTCTGCGCTTCTTCTCCTGCAGTAGCACCTGCTGCACCTCCTGCTGCTGCGCCTCTTTAGGCAGTGCCGCTACCTTTTACATATACCCATCTACACATATATATGATTATATACCCATGCAGGTGTCTGTGGAAGTATACGTTTCCTGCCGGTACTGGCGGGGTTCCTGCTCCTGACGCTGTGATGACGCTGGCACGGCTTGTCCTGGTGATGGATCTGCTTGCGGTGCTGCGGCGGCTGCTGCGGTTGTTGTAGTTTGACGTTTATCACTGGTGCTGCAGCAGCTTTTCCATTCCTTGTGTAAAGCGAGAGAGCTGGACTCTGCTGCTCTCGCTGACGCTGGAGTCTCACGACGTGTTTCAGTAGTAGTAGTAGTAGTAGTAAAAAGTGCCGCAGCAGATTTTTTCTATCCTGTTTAAAGCGAGAGAGCTGGATTCCTCCTACCGCTGACGCTGTAATGTGCCACGTGTCTTTCCCTGGTGCCTGCTGTGGACGCCTGGTACTGATGCTCCTGGTGCTGATGCGTCTGCTGCTGCCGCTCTGCGTGGGTCCTGGTGCTGCTGTTGTTGCTACTGCTGCGCTGAAGTGGGTTCACGGTCTTCACGCTGCTGTTGCTGCTGCCGGTTTTTGCGCTGGGTCCACAGTCCTGTGCTGCTGTTGCTGTGTTGCTGGCGCACACGCAGGTATCTGGCGCAGCTGACCCGCGAACTGCAGGCGATCGACGCGGAGCTGCTGCAGCCCGAGCCCCGGCAGTTCATTCAAAAGGCTTCGCTCCTTTCTGTGTACGTCGGCCCATGGTTCTTTTTTCCTTCGTACGAGCAGCAGCAGCAACAGTCACAGCAACGCAGCAGCAGGAGTCACTGCAGACGCACACTGTCCTCCATGCCTCAGCAGCTCTCGCAGAGTACTGCTGCTGAAACTGTCGCAGCTGAAGAATCTACTGCTGCTGCTGCTGCATGTGAGTGCTTTCGCAGCGCAGCACAGAGAGGCAGGGCTCGCCACACGATGTGCGTCCCCTATGGAATAAAGCTAAACGCACGTTGCTGCGGTGAAGCGCGGCTAGGGTAGTAATCGTCGTTAACCTTTTTTTTGTTCATGCTGCTATGCTTGCTGCTGGTGCTGCTTTGGTGTTGCTGTTGGGGTGGGCCACTTCTACGATTACCTGAGGACGCGGCAGCTCGTCGTGTGGTGGCACTCCTGCGCTTTGATGTGCTGCTGTCGCTTTGGGGCAGGGTGCACTGGGTGTGATGGTGCTGCTGCTGCTCCTGCTCCTGCTACCAGTGCTCTTGCTGCTGCTGCTGCCGCTGCTCCTGCCGCTGCTCCTGCTGCTGTTGCTGCTCCTGCTGCTGCTTCTGCCGTTGCTTCTGCTGCTGCTGCTCTGCTGCTGGTGATACTCTTGCTGCTGGTGCTACTCCTGCTGCTGGTGCTGCTGCTCCCGCTGGTGCTG
>KL647297.1:2539648-2578872 GCA_000727475.1 Sarcocystis neurona
CTGCTCCTGCGCTGGTGCTGTCCCTGCTGCTTCTGCTGCTTCTGCTGCTGCTGCTTCTGCTGCTGCTGCTCCTGCTGCTGCTGCTCCTGCTGCTGCTGCTCCTGCTGCCCGGAGCGTTACTGGTGTGCTGACGCTGGATGTGCTAAACATGCTGCAGGGCGTGCTACTGCTGCTGCTGGAAGCATTCTCGTTCCGCTGGGTATGTTGGTGTTCCTGCTGCTGTCGGTGGTTGCGTTCCGCTGCTGCTGCTGCCGCCGAACGTGCGTTGGACGCTTACGATGCTGCGGGATCTGCTGGTGGCCTTGCATGCAGATTGAAACCCCTGCTGCAGCGGCACCTTGGCGGGACGCTCGTCCCCTTCGGCTCTTGCGCCAATGGCTTTTGGTAAGCAAGACTGGTCTTGCTTTTCGCTGCTGCTACTGCTGGCTCATTTGCTGCTGCGCCTGCTGCTGCTGCGACACCTGCTGCTCCTCCACCTGCGGTTGGTCCCTTTTGCTCCTGCTCTGAGCCTGCTACTGCTGCTGCTGCTGCAGGTCCTGCCTCTGCTGCTGCGACTGCTGCTGGCAGCTGCACAGCACACCTGCTTTGCAAAAAGCCGGCTGTCGCTGACTATACTGAGGACTGCTACCTCTGTCTGCTGGACCTGCTGCTGGTTCCTGCCGTTTTGGCGGTGGCTAATCTCTGTAGAGCTGCTGTTGCTATTCTTGGCTGGTAGTGCTGCTCAGATCTGCTGGTACTTTTGCTGTCTTCTGCTTTTGCTGATGCTCTTGTGTGCTGCTGGCGTTCGATTCTCCCCTGTTGCTGCCTCGCTCTTCTCATCCTTCCTGCTGCTGCGCTGTTGCTGCTGCGTCTCGCTGTCGCTGTTTCCCGCTGCTGCTGCTTCTCGTTGCTGTTGCTCCTCGTTGCTGCTGCTCGTCGTTGCTGCTGCTTCTCGCTGCTGCTGCTCCGACCGCTGCTGCGCCTCGTTGCTGCTGCCTCTTGCTACTGCAGCTCCTCGCTGTCATTGTTTCTCGCTGGTGCTGTTTCTGGCTGCTGGTGCTTCTTGGTGCTACTGCTGTTTTTTGTTGTTACTGTCCGGCACTGGTGCCGCTAGTCTTTGCTGCTGCTTTGCCGTTTGCTATCTGCGCTGTTGCTCTTCTGTGACGCAGCTGTTGCCCCCGGTCGCTCTTGGTTTTCTAGTGCCAGTACGTGCTGCTGCGCGGCCCTGCGGCGTTGCCGCTTCTAATGACTGCTGCTGCTGTCCCCGTGTTGCTGCTGCTGTGTTGCGGTGCCGGTGGCGCAGGATAAGAGGAAGTGACATTGATTCTTGTCTTGTGCTACCGGAGTGCGAAGGCCGTGCGCCACAAATATCCAAGCTTCGCGTGGTACGGGAGAGCAGCAACAACAGCAGCAGCATGCCAGCAGTGCAGCAGCGGCAGGGGCAGCCATGTTGCTGCAGCAACAGCAGCACCAGCAACAGCAGCACCAGCACCAGCAGCGGCAGCAACCGCAGCTGCAACACGCCAGTAGCGCAGCAGGGACAGCAGCGTTGCAGCAGCAGCAGCAGCACGTCAGGAGTTCGCCTGCATTAGCGGCAGCATGCCAGTCACCTGCAGCAGCAGCAGCATCATGGCAGTACCGCAGCAAGGGCGGCAGCAGGGTTGCTGCAGCGCAGCAGCAACATGCCAGTGGCGCAGCAGGGACAGCAGTGTTGCAGCAGCAGCAGCATGTCACGAGTTCAGCAGCAGCACCAACGGCTTGCCAATAGTGCGGCAGGGACAGCAGTGTTGCAGCACCAGCAGCATGTTAGGAGCTCACGTACATCAGCAGCAGCATGTCAGTAGTTCACCAGCAGCAGCAGCGCCAGCGGCTTGCCAACAGTGCGGCAGGGGCGGAACTGTTATCGCAACAGCAGCGCGCCAGTAGTGCAACAGGGGCAGCACTGCTGCAGCAGCAATAGCAGCGGCAACGGAGACGACGAGGAGGACGAGGAGATAATGAGGGAGGAGCGTTAGCCGAGTAGCGCGAAGCGGCTACGGCAGCATCAGAAGAGCGGCAATGCCACCGGACAGCAGACTAGCACCAGAGCAGCGCAGCAGCTCAGCGGAGCAGAGCCGCAGCAGCAGGAACACACCGTAGCCACCGGGCAGTACAGACAGGAAAAGCAGCAGCGGTATGCGCAGACAGAGTGCCGCGGGACGGCAGCAGGAACAGCAGCAGCAGCAGCAAATGCTGCATACTAACCGTAAGCGGCCGTCAGCAGCAGCAGCAAGAGCGTGTATACCAACCGCAGGTGGTCGCCGACAGCGGGAGCAGGGGAACAGTAGCCCTGCGAGTCCCAGTAGCAGAGACAGTAGGCGCGTAACTCAAGTAGCAGCGACCTCACAGCAGCACCAGCATAGACAGCGATTTTGACGCGGGGGACTGGCTGCTGCAACCGTAACAGCACCCAGGTCGTCGCGCAACAGGAGCTACACGGCAGCCGCGCACCTGCAGCAGTGCAGCAGCAGCATCCTCCTGCGAGGCGCAGTTTCACAAGAAGGGTGCACCGCGTAGAATCAGCAAGAAGAGCAGCTGCAATAGCTCTGCACCTCCATATCCAGTCGAAAATATAACGCGTGCTGCGTTTTTCTCTGCGCGCGTGCTGCAGGTGAAGGAGCTGATTGAGAGACACGGGATTGGCAAGGCAGTTGTGGTACCTGCCCAAGTACCTATAGCCAAGGTAAGCGCCAGGCTTTTCAGAAGCACCAAACCTGGCTGCTGCTGCTGCTGTTCTGCTCCTGCAACTGGTGGCGCTCTCCGTTGGGTACTGCTTCTCCTGTTGCTGCTTGGTCTGCTGCGGTTGCTGCTGCTGCCGCCCTCGCTGATGCTGCTGTTGTCGCTGTGGCTGCCGCACGTGGTGTTGGAGCGGGTCTTGGGGCCACTGCTGCTAGTAGTGCTGTTGCTGCTGCGTCTGTCACTTCTGCCGATACGTCTCAGCGAATACTCGGCCGCTTCTACTATTTTTTACCGCTGTTGGTATCCTACCGCTGGAACTGCTATTGCTGGTGGGATTGGCGCAGTTGCTGCTGCTATCTGTCACGTGCCCTGTGTGAGTCGTGCGAGGGGTGTGGTCGGCAGTGGGGTGTCTGTACACCGCAAGACCAGTAGTGGTGAACGTTTCGTATTGGCTTCATCACAGACAAGAGTCAAATTCTGCTAATCTCCTCGTGGAAAGAGAGGGGTTGCTTCCTACTCCCCCGGTAGCAATATCCTGCTCTGGCCGCGGTCTGCGTCAGGGGACGTGGTGCTCTGCAGTGTACGTACACCTGAGTTGACTGTCGGGGGGCTGCGTGTATGCGAGACTCACTTCTTGCGTCGACGCAGCTGTCTACAAGTCGGTGCTAATGTAACAAAGAGACATCGTAGAGTTCCAGCAGGTTCTCTCCATACGTACATATATATATATGCGTATATCCACATACATATCACTGGTCTCTGTAGCTGTAGTAGTAGACACGTATGAAGCATCTATATACCTCTATATTTCTCTGCCATTTGTTGCTCTACTAGTAGACGTATCTGAGGCATCTGTATACCTATACATACATACATACGTATCTGAGGGATCTACACACCTATACGTTTCTCTGGCATTTTTTGGTCTACTACTACTACTATTACTACATTTCTCCGGCACCTGTTGGCCTACCTGTAGACATATCTTAGGCATGTATAATAGACTTATCCATTTCTCTGGCATTTGTAGGTGTTGTACTCGTCGAAGTATCTGAAGCGTTGGGTCTGCGCCGCTTCCCGGCATCGGGAATGCGGTGCGCAGCAGCTACCGCGCTTTGGCGGCGAGGGAACGTCGCGTCCTTTTTCTGCTGTGGGGTGGTGCCGCATGCGTGCACGGTTGGGGTGTCTGTACACCAGGTTTCGCAGGAAGAGGGGGGCAGCAGCTTAATCGACATTAGCATTAACAACTGCGCGGCTCTTGAAAATTCGCTTTTCGTGCAAACGCTCGGTTCCCTGGACTGGCGTGTGCGCCCCCTGGGACGCTTCATCAAATTTTGGGCGGGCCGCAGGCAAATAAACAACCGGTAGGAAGCGTGCGTCTCTTGCTGCTGCTCCGCTCCTCTCGCCACGCGGAGACGGCGACAGCAGCAGTAACAGCAGCACTGCGCCGAAGACGAACTTGCCCAGCAGCAGCAACAGCAGACCCACCAGCTGCCACTGTCCCTCTCCGCTTGCATCTCCCGTCTATATACTTCTGTGTAGGTATCCTTGACAGACACCTCGCGCATGCACCGCACGTATCCACACACACTTATCTGTATACACACGCATGCACATATGTACCGGAGACTGCGGAAACCCGACGCAGCTGCTGCTCGCTTCTTAGCTTCTCTTCTCTCTCTACGCAGACAGACACGGGGCGCGCGCGACGGGGAGCACCCGCTGGTGAGTCGACTCTTCAGGCTGCAGTTAGAAAACACATGTGCATGCGTCTTATATCGTCGGACAAATAGACGTCCACGTGCCTCGTGGAAGGCGGTGCATGCGTATATGTTGTATAAGGATGTGTGATTTCTTGTTCGATCCCTCCGTGCGGCCAGTCAGCGTCGTCGTCCGTCTGACGCACCGCTGCCGCTACGGATATGCGTAGTAAAAAACCTCATCGATCAGCTTACGTACATTCGAATAGAGGAAGATTACGTGCATGCGTCTAAGTAGATCTTCTCGAAAGAAAGACGGAGAGGAATGTCTCCACACTCTTCGTGGAGAATTTCCACAAAGTCACACAGGTAGACCAGAGGCGCTCTATGCACCACCACGCCGGTGTATACGACGGAGAGGTGCTGCTGCTGCTGTCTCTCTCTGCCCCTGTTTATACGGACATATCTTTTGGTGGGTTTAGACATAGGAGTGGCGTAGCGAGTTCTATCTGTAGTTGTGTCTACACCGCCTTCCACGTTTGAACTTCTTGTGCGAACGACTACGCTGTGGACGGGAGAGGAGCGGCCACATACATGTATATCTGTACATATGTATATACATGCGTGCACACTGGCATATATACGTATATATGTATATGTGTATGTATATAGACGTTTGTATGGTGGATAGATTGGTTTGTGTCAGTCTGAGTGGACTGGTGTGGATAGCTGCTCTTCGCGTCTCGGTGTGTGTGCGGCATAACATTGCAGCCTGCAGCTGGGGACCTCCTGCCACATTTCTGCTGCTGCTGGCCTGTCACGTGAAAGTCTGCAGTCTTCTTTTTGGTGGCTTCTTCTTGCTCTTTGAGTTGCATGCAGCGCCGAAGGCACGCTGAGCACGTACACGCTGATGCTGCAGCTGTTCTTCTTTCTTCAGGCCCGCGACCCGCCGATCCTGCCCCCCTACACGTATGTTTTCTCTCCATCTGCTGCGCTGCTTCTGCTGGCAGCTGTTCTCCTTGGCTGCCTGCATGCCGTCTACTCGCCTCTGAGTTATTCCTCTTCTTCTTCGTCTTCTTCTTCTGCTTCTCTTTGTCGATAACGCAGTGGCTCATTTTCTTCGCGGCCGTCTCTCGACGTGCAGCTCCTCCGGTGTTCGTGCTTTCGAATGTGCGGCTGCCCAGTTTGCTCGCAGGGTGCCAGCAGCACGCCCTGCTGCACTGCTGTTGCTTTGCTCGTCTTGCCGCTGCTAGGCGACGCTGCCGTTTGCAAGATGCTTCGCTGCTGCTGCTGCTCCTGCTTTTAAAGTGTTGCTGGGACAACTGCGCGGCTCCTTGAACGGGTGCTGCTGCCGTCTCCACACGCGCAACGCCGCCGCTACGAGCCTCTGCTGCCAGGCCCCTTCTCTTGTGACGTTGCTTCTTGTTGCTGCTTTGGCTGCTGCTTTTCCTAGTACAGACCCTGCTCCTGTCTGTGTCCCGGCTACCGCTGTTGCCACTGCCACTGCTGCTGCTACCGCTGCTGCGCCTGCCACCGCTGCATCTTGCTCTTCTTTGCTGCTGCTTGTGCTGTTGGCTGACACTGCTGCCGCGTGAGTGTCACCTGGAAGGCTTCAAGGACTTCTGCTGCTGCTGCTGCATTTGCTGCTGCTGCATTTGCTGCTGCACCTGCACCTGCTGCTGGTGTACCTGCACCCGCTGCTGCTCCTGCTGCTGGTGTACCTGCACCCGCTGCTGCTCCTGCTGCTGGTGTACCTGCACCCGCTGCTGCTCCTGCTGCTGTGCACCAGCACCCGCTGCTGCTCCTGCTGCACGTGGAGCAGCACGCTTTGTTGCTGCTGCTGCTGCAGTCACCGCACGTTTTGATCCGTACTCCCCCTTCAGCAGCATGTACGACTCTTCTGTGGCTGTTGTTGCGGCCGCTGTTGCTATTGGTGAGTCTGCTGCTGCTGTGCTCCTGACTTCCTGGCATTCACACACAGACGTCACTGCCGCTGCTGCCCTGCTGCCGCTGGCGTCGCGTATGCCTGCTCCTCAGGGCGATCGAGCTAGCACCGGACGGGACGCTAGGCCGCGGAGTTGAATTGTCCCGCAGTAGCAGCAGCTGGGGCGGCAGCAGCAACAGCAGCAATGTCGCTGTGAGCTGCTGCCGCAAATCCTGGAGCAAGGGCGACTCTAACGCGCACTCCTCTTTCTCAGAGTGGACAGCAGGAGCACCAGATGGTGACGCCGCTGCCGCTTCCGCGAGAACTGTAGCGAACAGTAGCTCTCCGTCGTCGCTGTCTTTCGCAGCAGCAGAAGCAGCAGCAGCTGGATCAGCCGAAGAAGCAAAGACAGGAGCACGAGGATCCCAAGCTGCAGCAGCAGGAGCGGCAAGAGCTGGGGAAGGAGAAGAAGCAGGAGCAGCTGCAGAAACTCAGAGGTGGGAGAACCTGGAGGAGAGGAAAACAGAGAAAGCCGAGGAGAGAGACCCTTTCGCTGATCGCAACTTTGACGGCCTTCCTCGGCCTCTGCCCTTCGCCACAGACGCAGCGTACGTCGAACCGCAACCAACTGCAGGCAGCGCAGCAGCCGCACGCAGCAGCAGCAGCCCTGCATAGTCGCCTGCTGCAGCAGCCACATGCAGCGGCAACCGCCAGCAGCAGCAGCAGCAACCACAGGCACCCGCAGCCGCACCGCGCAGGGGCAGCAGCCACTAGCAGCAACCGGCCGGAGCAAGGCGTGTCATAGGCAAGCCTCTCGCTGTTCACGAAAATTATATACGAGAGAACAGCGTCTGTTTGTGTCTGTGTGTCTGTCTGCATGCAACACCCTTTGCCTGCTTGGCCGTTATATAAACGAAAAAGCGAAGGAAACGCGTGCCGCTCGGCGTCCGCATCTCTGCAGAAATTGCGAGGAACAGAGAGAGAGGCTGAGCTCGCCTGCGGACGCCCCGACAAAAAGTAGCAAGGCTTCACGGTCTGCTTCTGTGCTATGGGTCTGCGTACATACATATATATATATATGTGTACGTTTCTGAATATACTTCTGTATTTGTGTGTGTCTGTGTGTATATCTGTACAGGTGCGTGTGTCTAGGCCGTCTCTCCACGTGAGTCTTTGTGCACGTTAATATATATCTACATGCATACGTATTCTTACCTGTACTCATACACACGAACTTACGTATACATATATATATATATATATATGTATGTCATGAATACGGTTGTGTCTGCAAGTGATTCCATTACGTAGACGTATTCGCACGCTTATCTCTGTCTCTACCTGCGTTTATATATGTGTACATAACTATATGTATACATATATATTAAATAAACGTATATATATTTGCCTCTCTGTTCGCTACATTCGCACACCGGCCCATATATATATATGCAGGTTCAACGCTGTTTGCCTGTATTCCTACTCATACACTCATATATCTATCTGTCTATCTACCTGTCCATCTTTCTATCCATCTATCTATCAATCTATATATATATATGTATACCTCCTGTGAATACGCTTGTGTCTGCATTCTCCGTGAGGCTGCGCGGGTGTCTCTCCGCCGTTTCGTTTGTATGCTCGTGACAACCTACACATCCCACGTATACATATACACATAAGTATATACAGATATATCTATGGCATATATATCTATATGTGTATGTTCCTCCATGTGTACAAGTTCTTATCTCACTGTTTGTATGTTAATACATCTGCGGATTATTAAAAGTACGCGTGTAGAGGTATGCAGTGCTCTCTTGCCGATCCATCTGCTAATATCGCTGTATCCCGAGTAAGCGCGCGAGCTTGCGGACGTAGCAACGTGTATATCTATAACGCAGCCTGTTGTGGTGAGCGTGCAAGGTGGGGTTTGTTGTATACAAACATGTCAGCAGCGAGACAGTGCCATGACGAGCAGCGGCGCAGCAGCGGGGAAGCAGCGGGGAAGCAGCGGGGAAGGAGCGGGGAAGCAGCGCGGAGGCAGGTCTTGTTCTGTATACCTGCTGGTCCAGCAGCGCAGCCGCTCTTTTTCTGTGTATGTGTACACACCTCTGAGAAGAGAGGCCGAGGTAAAAACGTGGGGTTTCGCTGCTGCCCTCTGTGCCTAGCAGACGTGGGGATGCAGGGGCGGGGTCGTGCCACTACCGGGGCGCTGGAAGTGCATGCGTCAGTTTTTCGGGGCGCGCACGTTGCGGACCCACGGCGAAGAGGCGTTGTTCTACGAGGGCAGGGGGGTATTTGCAGCTGCAGCCTTCTTGGAGTGTCAGCAGACATTTGTAGGAAGTTCCCTCGTGTGTAGGTCAAAGGACGAGGGTGTGTGAAGTCTGTCTGCATGGGCGAGAACAGAGCGGCGGACTTTTTCTGCTGTCCTGCGAGCCGCTGGTGTTTCTGCTGCTGCGGGCGCGTCGTCGCGTGCTGCGTTGTGCTGCTCGATCTGCAGCGCCATCCTCCGGGACCGGGCGATCAACTACGGAGCGAACAAAGAAAGCCTGGGCCAGCTGCTGCGCGACTTTTTCAAAGTATGTTTCCCCCTCGCGAATCAAAGAAGTAGCTGCTGCGCGAGTTCGTCACCGTGAGTGCCTTTCCCCTCTTCAGCCAGATAAAAAGCTGCTGCCCGAGTTCTTCAGCGTGAGCAAATTTCCGCTTTTCCTCGGCTCTCGCGTGTCTCGCGGCCTTGCGCCTCCCCGTTCGTCTGTCGTGGTGGTGACCCGCCCGTTGCGCGTGGCGGCTCTGCAAACGCATGCGCCGGTGCCCCTCGCCTGCCTGCGCCTACGAGGTGTCCTTCGCTAAAGCGTGTTTTGGTGGGCAGCCTGGTCGTAGCACAGACCCCGAGGACTCTAGGCACTTCTTCTCTCGCAGGCGGGGATTGTTCGAGAAAACTTCTGTGTCTGTTCGTTGCTGCTACCCTGCCGCAGCACGTTGGCTCCTGATCTGCTGCGCGCTGCCGTGCCGTGTGTGTGTGTGTGGTTGGGGGGGAGATATAACACCGACATTTCTGTTTTTGTCTGCTGCTGCGCATCTCGCCTTCGTGCGGCCCTCCGCTATATTATTGCCGTTTGCATGCGTACGTGCGTCTCCTATGTATACGTGTGTATGTGTGCGTCTCTCTCACCAAGAGGACATTTGGTGGACGTCGAAGAACTTTGCGAAGGATACGCGCCGTATTCACTTCTCCCTTCTCGCCCCCTCCTCTCTGTTTTTCCCCTGCTGCGAGTTGCTCGTAGACACGCACAGACCGACTAGTTGTGGGTCTGCATGCATGTGTG
Organism: Sarcocystis neurona; assembly: GCA_000727475.1. Taxonomy (NCBI): domain Eukaryota; phylum Apicomplexa; class Conoidasida; order Eucoccidiorida; family Sarcocystidae; genus Sarcocystis; species Sarcocystis neurona. The sequence continues at coordinate 2,549,299 of KL647297.1, forward strand.
TCCTCCTATAGACATGGCGTATACAGTGGACTACATCACGGTAGACCACTACTCCAAAGTGCAACATATGCGTAGTTCTCTAGATATATATGTACGTACATATATGTATATCTGTGCCTTGAACGAAAGTAGAACATCGGAATTTTCTGTACGCATACTCACCTGTATATATGTCTGGCTTGAAAAAAACGTGCAGCATCTGTGTAGTTCTGTATAAGCATATGTACATATATATATGTGTGGAAAGTGCAACGTCTGTGTAGTTCTGTATAAGCATACGTGTGTATATAGAAAGAAAGTGCAACGCCTGGGTAGTAGTTCCGTACACGTATATACATCCATCTATATAGAAAGAAAGCGCAACATCTTTGTAGTTCTGTATAAACACATCTTTGTGTGTATATACATATCCGCACTGGTAGAAAGTACAACGTCTGCGTAGTCGTTCTGTACACGCATATATATATGTATATGGAGAATGTCTACGTATACACCTTCGAGAGAAATGGCGCGCTGATACAGCCGTCGCCTGACAGACGACAGGACGCACAGGTTAGTGGACAGCAGCCACCACGTCCGTACGTATCGATCTGCAGCTGTGTATATATGTGTGCGGTGGCACCACCAACGTGTGCTTTTTAATACATGTAGTAGTTCCACAAGTCCACAGCCACACTATAAATTCGTGTACGCGCATGTTGTTCTACAACTGCAGCAGACCGGATCTGCATTTGTATACATGAATACACGCATATACGAGGCATCCTATACATACACATACATGCAATAAGATATATTCGTGTGATAGGCCTAGGACTGCGTAGCTATATTTACGTCTCTGTGTACAGAAAAATCCATATCTGTATATATAAGAGCCCGCGGCCAAGAAGGATGGCTGTCCTTCAAGGCGTCTTGCTTTTCCCTTCACCCAAGTGCACCTGCAGTGATGACATGTTTACACATATATATATATATATATATGTATTTATCTATGTGTGTCTATCTCTCTCTACATATAGGTGCAAACCAACATATATGTAGAAGGCTTCTGTGGTAGATTTAGATCGCTAGCAAGATACGGTAGGAAAACGTAGACATAGACAGCGGTAGTTTATTTACACGTCTGTGTGCGCCTATATATCAATACATACACGTGTGCGTGCACCTGCAGGGAATGGCAAATATCCACTTTGACGTAGCGCCCTGACAAAAATTCCCCTTTTCTGTACGTAAGGATACTTCGACGTGGACGTTACTTCTTATACCTGATCATCCGTACATTGCTAAACTCCACATTTCCACCTGTGTGTGTATTCGTGTCTACTTCTGTTCTGGTCGACTTTCTCTCCGCCGTGGCCCTCTGCGCACAACGATACATTTGTTTCCTGGAGGAAAAGCCAATTTACTGCTCGCCGCGTGTAAACTCCTACTTCACATAGCGCGGTCAGGTATACGAGCTGCACGGGCAGCAGCGTAGGATACGGCGTTGTTTCTGCGTCTTTTTTTCCTGTGGCTTGCTCATCCTGCTGTCCCTGCAGTTCTACAGCAGCAGCAATCCCCTGCTGGCTCTTCGAGATGGAGCACTTGTGTGTCTGGAAGTCTACGACGCCACGGCAACCGTAGCTGCTGCTGCTGCTGCGGAACCGCGGGTTGCCACGTCCTCTTCTGCCTGCTCCGTCCAGGTGCATGCGCAGGTGCTGCAGCAGGAAGGGAAACACCAGCAGGTGGGTGGAGAGAGTGAACAGCAGCAGCCGGACCCCCGGCGATCTGAGCAACGCCGATGCCTGCCGCAACAGGAAGAGAAGAGAGGGGACGCCCAACTGCAGAAACAGCAGCAGCAGCACGGCCGCTTCTGCACCGTAGCGAACCAAGATGTTGAGGATAAATTCTTGAGTGACACCGCGTTGTTGCACAGGCTTCCATAGATAAATACGCTGCAGAGGCGCCCAGCAGACACTGCTGTTGCTGATGTTACTGCTGCTTCACAGGAGCTGCTGCTGCAGCAGCCGCATTGCCAGGTGGCGGACGGACCGACAGCGGAAGGAGGGACGACGACCGGCTGCAGCAGCAGGCGGCTGCTGATGAGATGCCCTTTAACAAGAGCGGTTGTCAACAGATTCTCGCCGAGCGCGTGGGTGACTATTTGTGAAGAATTTGCTCGCGCAGACCGCCTACTGCGGCAGCACAACAGCCTGGCTGCTCTGTGTGAGCCGTGTCCCATCAACCACGTCCAAGCTCGGAAAAAAGGTAAATACAGCGGAAGCAGATAACGAACGCGATCTCAGCTTCGCTTTCTCCTTTGTGTAACTACACCTCTCTGCTTTTGTGTGCACGTGTACGCGTCTCTAGTGTGCATGTGTCAGCTGTTTTCTTCAGCTCGAAACTTGTCTTTCTCCGTCGTATGGCGACGTCTCTGCCTTTTTCCTGTGCGCATGTGTGTGTCTGCACGTTTAGCCCCCCCACGTGGACTGCTTCGTGCTTCTGGCTCTTCCACAGAAACAGCAGTCCCAGCGGCTCTATAGCCAGCCGTGTAGACTTCGCCATTCGCAGAACTCGTGGGGCGCGTTGCGTCCGAGCTGAACCCGCCTACGCATCTGTCGAACCCGTTTCTTGGCCACCGTGGACCTCCCCGCCGCGCGGACCCTCTCTTTATACAGCGATATTCACCATTCACATACATGTCTGCGCCTCATCCGTAGCAGCAGACTAGCCACGCACGTACGCATGTCTCTTTTTCTGTGGCATGTGTCTGGTCACGGCTGTTGAATTGAATCTTTGCTTGTTCCTCCTCTGTCTTTTCAGCCCTTCGCCACCGCAGGCAGGTGCCCGCCTGTTAATTTTTGCTTGTCCCAGTACAATCGCATGCATGCAGGGCGCCTGTTCCTCTCAGTTTTCGCGCCTCTACTGTGGGGGCTCACCCGTGTCTCTCTGCAATTTCTCTGCTGGTAGAGGGAGAGTTTACGCAGAACAGCAGCGGCAGCGGCAACAACGCAGATAGACTTGCCGACAGCTTGGCTGCCGTATGTGAGTGGTAGTGACGAGCAGGTGACGGCAGTGCGCGAATAGTAACAAAGCGAAGTAGGTAGTTGTGAAATATAGAGCCAAGGGGGGATAGGCGTCTATGTGTAAACGAGCTTGCTCAGACGGACGCAAGTGGTCTAAGACGCATACACACACATACGCTAAAGAGAGCTCGTGCAGAAGTGTAGGCGTGGCCGGTGAGTTGTCGCCGCTCCTGTAGAGCGCTATTGATATATCGAGCGCGGGGAACTCCCCTGCTGCAGGGGCGCACACCCGGCAGCAGTGTGTTTTGTGGAACGCAGTGAGAGCAGCAAGATCAAAATAGAAGATGCCGCTGAAGCAAATTTGTTGTGAGCCTGCTGCGATCTCTGTCGCTGCGGGGGGGGACCTTGGTGCCTTGCTGCTGCTGCTGCTCGTAGATCCGGGTGGTGGCCCGTAATGCTACTGACGCTGGTGCTGCTCGTGGAGCGCCAGTGGTGCCGTGTGGCTGTGTGGTGCTGCCTTTTTGTGATGAACAGCACGGCTGCTGAAGAGCCTGCACCTGCGTGCGCTGGCGGCCCAGCGCGCGCTGCCTCACCGGCAGCTGGTGCTGCTGAGGAAGGCGCAGGAGCGTCGGAGTGATGCTTCTCAGTCCTCCCCTGCGACCGCTGCGACGTTGGCTGCGGGCCAAGTTCTTTTACGTGGGGCGGCAGCGGCGGAACTCCCCCGTGGTGCTGTGAGTCTGTCCCCTGCTGCGGGCAATTCCTTCGTTCCAGCAACGCCGCCGCGGGCCACCCTGCAGCGCAGCAGTGCGCTAGGAACACCAAATCCCCGGCGCAAATTTCCAAGTAAGCTGTTGATGGCAGCCTTGTGGTATACCGCCGCTTCACCTGCTAATTTGTTTGCATCGCTGGGGCTGCTGAAGAGGACTTGCTGCTGTTGTTGCTCCTCGTACCATGCAAGGAACCGCTGGGGCTTTCTGCTGTCATTGCTGGCACTGCAGCTGTTGCTGCTGGCTATCTTGCTGTGAGCGGTTCTGCGGTGATGTCGGGAAGCCCGCCCACCGTCGTGCGACGCGCGTCATTTGCGTCGGTTGGCTTTTCCGCTTCTATCCTGCAGTGCCGCAGCCCCAAACGGGACTTCCCCGTCCTGATGTCCCTGCTGTCAAATCTCGAGAAGACGTAGAATGTACGCCGATAACAGCAGCAACAGGGAAGCTGCGTCAGTTGCGCGAGAGAGAAATCGGAGAAGGGCAGCTGCTGCTAGGCGGGGGCGGCGGTGGCGTACGGACACCTGAGCATCTGCGTGCGTCCTCCCCGTCTGCTGCCGCTGCTGCAGCAGCACCAGAATCTGTCTTCACATCTTCTCGTCCCATGACGCCAGTCGCTGGTCCTTTGCCGAATTTCCTGAAGGCGGCAGCTCCTCCTGCAGCTACGCCCGATCCAGCAGGCGCTACCGACGAAGCGTGGAATGTATGGCTGCGCAACACCGGCGTGTCCTCACGCGACTCGGCTGCAGCATCGCCTGTGTACGATTCCGCCAACCGCTGCTTGGCTCGTCCTTGGACTCCTCCCTCTGTAGTTTCAGGTGATCCTGCTGCCGACGCTGCCCCGAGCAAGCACTGTTTCTCGAAAAAAGCAGCTGCAGCTGGTACTAAAGCAACGCCCACAGTAGCGGGTCAGGCAGCTTGCAACACAACAGCAGCGGGATCAACAGGACAGGCTGTGGATGTAAGTCGCGCATATAGCGAGATGACCTTGCAGCAGCTACGGCGCATGCAGGATTATGTGCAGCAGCAGCTGTCGCTGGTAGAGATGAAATTGAACCGTCTACAAGAACTGCAGCAGCAGTCGCCTGCAGAGGTTGTGAATCGCGTGCAGCCGAAGACGCAGCAGCAAAGCGTACAGCAAAGCACGCTGCAGCAACGACAAATATTAAAGAGCGGAGGTTACGGTGAGCGACGACGGAAATCGGCGCCGCACGTCGAGGCTGCTCCTGCGGAAGTCCTTTCTGAACCGCGACAACAGCAGCTGCGATGCCAAGCTTCACGAAATGTCAACGGACAAATGCAGAGCTCGAATTTCGAGCAGAGCCACCGGCAGCAACTGCGGCAGCAGCAGGTCCGTCTCACATCCCCAACCCAGCAGCGGCCGCAGCAGCAGTGGCAGCAGCGGCAGCAGCAGCCGCGGGGCAAGGTTGGTGAGCACATACAGAAACCGATGTGGAATGAACCAGGAGAAGATGCTTACGCACTGGGCAAGAGCAGCACCACACACAAGCGGCGAGTTGCTGCTGCTGCTTGTTCGAAGGAACTGCCGCCGTCTTCCGCTGCAGACGATTCGCGCCGGTAGTTTGTTACCCCTCTCGTCTCGTCCCTCGTCCCCTGCGAGGCCCTGCCCTGCGCAGTACTTTGACCCGTATCCTTTCGTATCAAACACCGCACACGTAGTGCTGAAAGTGAAAAGTTGTGCTTGTTGCATGCTAGTAGCTTCCTCAGATCTGGACTCGACGACGACTAACGGAGGACACATATACACAGTGCCGAGAACACCTATGCGGTTGAGGAATGCACGTCGTCTCATCTGTGAAAAGAGAGCAGGGAAGCACTAACGAATTTAGACGACTTATCTGCTAGTGTTGGAGAACAAAACGTGTTACAAATCCACAGGGTGCATCCGCTAGTACCGCTGAGTCGTGATAACAACTCTTTTAAAATTTTCTCTGTGATGCGTACGGAGGCCGGCAACGAGCGGTTTGGTAAATCAGCGCGGAAAAACGACAAGTCAGTGCAAATAGTCACACACAAGTACATTTATATAGTTGCATATCACTATGTTAGTTTTGTTTACATTTACTTGTTGTACAGCCGTTCTTCTGCATATGTCAACATCCGGCTGGTGAGGGCGAAATACGTACACGTCTGCATCACATCAACGTATACCAGTCACTTCTATTCAAACACTTTGAGGTAAGCTTACACATCTTGCACAACGCGACATCTAACAAGTTTTCTCCTTGTTTTAGTTGAACCTTCCAGTGCAGAAGGAGAAAGCAGGTAACTTGTCTATGTACTCCATCATATGCTTCAATACTTCAGGTACACAAGGCATGGCTCTCTTGAATTAAAGAGCATTTCACATTTCTGTCGACGTGCGGAGTTGACCGCTCCTGCATAAACATCTGCAGAATTTAACGATCACGCAGCGACATTCGGCGGCATGGCCCTTTCTAACTTGCTCTGCCGTAGCGGCGACGCTTCCGCGACTTTATCACGCATATGCGCATACAAACATATGTATACATAGAGATGGAGAGGTTAAACCTCGGTTTTAAAGACAGGAACAGCGGGTACGTAGAACTGCAGCTACCTACACGAAGGCCTATATACATCAGGGTATGTATACGAGTTGGAGATCACAGTTGCTAGAGACAGGTGTTCCGGGTATTTCACATATTCGAGCGCATACTTGTGCGTCGATAGATATAAAAGTGGCTGTACGCTAATAAGTATGTATAATGTATATACTTATATACACACCCACAGTGATGTTCAAAAATGAAAGCCTACTGCACACAGTGACAAATGCGAGAGCGTGTGTATATATATACATATATGTAAAAATAAATATGCGTACCTGTATACATAGGTATATGTACCCAGTCTATACCGGCTGATTCATGCGCCGATGACATGCACAAGGGACACCAAATCATATTCGGGAAATCACATACAAACACGTATATTTGCATACGTATATTTTGATGCCCTGGTATGGCGTGGGGTCATATATATGTATAGATGTCACTGTCTCAGCGTGCGTGCTATGACGTCTGTGTGCTTATCGCGAGGCGGGGCAGCTGCTGCTGCAGGGGCCTTAAACAGTTCAGTGCAGCTGGAGCTCTCAGAATGCCATGTATGCTGGGCAGCTACATTCCCAGTTTTTGTCTTTGTAGAGCAGATGCCCTCTGCCTCAACTTTGAGAAGTCACCAGCACCTAACAAAAGCGGCCACCGATCAGTAATCATTTTTACCTCAGGGGAAGTCACCACGTGATCTGTACAGTCAATTTGCTGCATTACAGGGTTTTCAAGGCTGTGTCAAGGGAACAAGTGTACCGCATTAACACACTAGGACACAGTTTCATTCATCTTATCAAATGCCCTTGCAGTGGTGCTCACACACGCGAATAGTTTCATCGACGGACTGTATCGTAGGAATACAAGGAATCAAACGCGATAAAGCAGTTCCTGCTAATAGTTCTTACATCCTGCTACGTGCTACTTGACACAGTTAACGCGGGCGCAACAACATACTCAACTGCCAAACGTGCAGCACATCTGCGCGTGGCTCTCCAGTTTTGCGTTGTGTCTTTGTTCTCTGCAGGTGCAGAAAGTCTGTGTCTAGATGCCTTCAAGGCCATGATTCCGCAACTAGGGTGCACGGACATCAGGCAATCACGCATACAACTTGCAGTAGTACACCTGTAGCAGACAAGTTTTCAGTGTAAAAGACTTGGAAGCAGCTGCCCTTTTGCACACCCACTCTGACACAGAGCGATGCATGTGGCAAGCGATGAGAATCCAATTTCGGCAATGTGCTCTTACACAACGTATAATGAGAGAAAGCTCGTGTACGATGAAGCGACTCTCAGTTACACCTACGCAGCGCATTCTGTCTATCCCTCGAGTCTGAAACGTGGGCTCTTTCATGTCCACACTTTTGCCACGTACCTGATGACCCTACGCTTCGATCTTCGAACAAAGCGGCTGTTGCTGAAATGAATGTGGTCACCGTTGCCCAGCTTTGCACATCTTATACATAGGAGCACGCGGTTCGTCAGAGTGTTCAAGATGTCTGCAGTTTTGTACTCAGTGTTCCACAAGTGTCCCACATGCGCGTGCAACGACGCCTGACCGATTGGACGCACCTGTGCGTCATGCACGTTGAATGGGTTCACCAAACAACGCTCTTGTGTATGGTCCCAGCTTGATAGAAAGCAGCTGCTGTTTCAGTTTCCCACCTTTCTTTATTAACCTTTTCTCAAGCATGAGACAAGACCTGCGGCTTTTGTAATTCCACAGCAGTAAGCTCAGTGGCACCGGGTGCCACGACAACAGTCGCAGTCACGTGCTCGGATCGCGCGTGTTTTTCACACAAGAAGAGAGTTTTTATTTCGTTGTTCGCCCCCATGACCCTCCTCGACCAGTGCGCGCGAAAATATTCTCCTGTCGTAGTTCGCCCAGCTCATGATAGCATAATGTTGCCCCGAGCAGGAATTCGTTTTTCTCTTGTGTCGGGTTTCGCGACAATCAGCCGAAAAGGTTGCATTATGAATGAGCTAAAATCGTGAGTGCCTTCGACAATGTGTTGAAGGTGGGTGTCGGATGTTTGCGTGTCCCGTATGCATATGGTTGGAACCGTATCCTTTAGCGCGTCAATGGTAACGCATGCCTCACCAAGTGATTCTCTGCTCACAAGTGTCGACTAAATTGCTTGCAGTGTTTCCACAGGGAGTTCCCTGCGTTATCACTGCTTGTGAACAGCTGTCGGTATGGTAGGACGGCGCGACCCGGGCGTGCGCGTGTCTACGGTGGCCAGTGTTCCCTTCCCTCCACGCGCCCAAGTCGCTCCCCGTCTCTCCCGGAGGCAGTAACGTTCAAACATGTTCTCGACTCCCCACAGCATTCATTCTGCTCGTCTACGTGTCTACCTGTCATCGTTTTCAATGATCTTACTAGCGACGGCGACCGCTACCCTGACTCGCCGCGACGCGCTTGGCAAGAGCGGCGCGCGTCGGAGCGCACGCTGTGTACAACGACGACGACTTTCAGAATGTAGGGCTGCGCGACTTGCCGACTTCACGTTTGCCACATCTCACGGAAATCTAGCGATGTACGGTTGAAAAGCCCTGCCTGAGTGTCTGGCGCCGTGTTCCGGTTCTCATTTTAGCCCCATTTCATGCGTGGGTACAAGTGCTCGAAATTCCGAGGGGTCACCAACTCTACAACCGGTGCCAGCCAAGGTTTTCTTGAAGTTGTGCGTTTGCGCAGTATTAGAACTCCGCTTTGTTTTTGCAAGAGGGCGTGTATATACGCCGCAGGGTGTCAGGCGGCGTTGAGCTTTGGAAGGAAAGGAAACTCATACGTATTTCCTCGTGGTCCCGTGTCGCCTGCTGCGGAACAGTGGCTTGTCAACCGACTGCAGAAGAAACGACGCGGCACCACGTTTTACTGGCGCTGCGTCTCGTCGCGAAGGGCTACGAACCGTGCTGCACCAGATCGGGTTTGCTCTTCAGGTGACTGCGTTGGTCACCCACCTGTCTCGTGCATTACTTTTCCGCACTGTCAGAAACTCCTTTTCGCGCGCATCCTGTCCTGCAGTCTACCGAACAATCGCCTAGTGTTTAAGCAGCCCTGCTGTAAACCGGTGACTTCCTCCGTTGTCACGCGTTGCAGGAGAGTTGTGTCGATTAATCCTGGTTTGGGACTGGGTGTGGCAAGCCTTTTTAGTGTTATACCGTTGCATGTAATGCAGCAAAATTTGCGTGCACCCCCCTCTCCGCCGGGGCTTGTACTGACAACGTCACTTTTGTCTGGAAGCTTGGACGGTTGAGAATAGGGGTGCGTGATATAACACCGTGATCGTGCTCTGGTAACTACTTATTGACAGCTACCCGTGAAACCAACCGCGAGAAAGTGAGCCTGCAGCTTGCAGACCGTCCAGGCGTACGCGCTGTGGCCACTACCGCTAGGGCGTGCAAGTTCCCGACTGCGTGCGCCGGGACCTCTTGCTGGGCAGTGTGCTGGATTATACACGGACACAGACGTCCATGCGACAAAATACTTATTCACGTGTTCCTTTAGTGTCGTTTCAACGCCGTTGTCTAAGGTGACACAGCAGTGGACAACGCCCTTCTAGCGGAAAAGTGCTTTTTCCACGTCGATCCTTCGGAGTCATTGGCGTCCTTCTGAGGTGGTTTACTTTATTGACGTCCAGTTGCTCGCCTTTCCGTAGTTCTAAAAGGAAGAGCTGCGACGCATAGTGTGACTGATGCATTGTGCGGATATTCTGGTGTACTATCAGTGGGAACGATGTCATAGCGACGGCGTACCCCAGTACCAGCTTGACAACATAACTACTACTGAGGAAGAAGGGTGCTGCAATCTTCAGACACTTCAGGCCCCCGAATGAAACCCATGACGAGCGTGAACAGCTCTTTTCGCTGAGCTCTCACATCTGTCCACCTTCACCTAGAGGCCCGGACAGGGTGCGGAGGAATGGGCGGTCACTTCAGGAATAGTCACAATATTGACGGAGATATTCTGCGCATACGAAATTCGCACCTACTTTGCACTGAGGGGAGGAAACACTAATCAGAACTCGCGTTTTTAAAAGGTGGTCACTCTTTTTCTGCAAACGTACGCCCCGGCAGGAGAAGGGTTTTTAGTCGCAGACGACATTGGTGAAGGTGCCCTTACCGTCAATTATCAGTATTGCGGCCGAAGGTTAGGCCTGTTCCTCTCGGTAACAACACACGCTCGCCGACGTTTACAGCATCCGCGGCGCAAAATCGGCCATGGAGTGAAGACGCGCTGTACCGTCTTCGGCCGTGGACACACCTGCACTGGCGCCGAGGGCTTCGTGGCGTGAGCGGCGTGCTCCGTAGCTCCGTGGCAAGACACGATAAACAGGGAAAGTAGGAAGAGCCTTAGCAACAACATCAAGGCAACGCGGCACAGGGCAGAGACGTTGAAGGCACCAGCTACAATAGCGAAAAAGCCAGCCACACGGCAGACCGCGCTTTTTTCACGAGCACCGCTGAAGTGCATGTGCGGCTGGCGGTGACGGAGAGTAACTGAACACATACGAGAAAAAGAGCGGCCACGATGGAGGACGACGACTGCCTAGCAAAGGGGAGGTACGGGGTGAACACGCCGTATTGGGGGCAGCCTCAGCAGCAGGAGGAAAGCCAGAATTTGCATCTGGCTGAGGACTGCCCGAGAATGTACGCAGGGGATGGACGGAGCAGACCAGCAGGAGGTAGTAGAGAGGACGACAGCAGCGCAAAGCAGGTGGAACGCAGCTGCCCACCCTGCGAGACCGTGGTAGTTTTCATAGAGCACATGATAGAAAGACATGAAACACCAGGTGACGGCGAGAACTCCAGCTGCAGCGGCATTGCTGGTGACTACATTTTTTCGAAAGAGACCCTAATAAAGGACCTTCAAAACGAAGAAGGGAAAGACAAAAATGCAGGAAAAGACGTGCTTGCTACCGACAACACGTCGCGAATAGACCTGCCTGAGGCAGATGCAACCCTTCCAGCTGCAGCCCCACTCGCGGCAACTCCTCTTGCAGCAGCAAGGTCACCGGCAACGTGGCACAACGCAGCAGGGACCGCAGGATCAGCGTCTACTTTGTCCTCACGTCCTCCTTCAACAGCAGCAATAGAGAGTGCTGTTGCTGATGATGCGAGTGAAGCCGACGCTTTTACGAAGAACAGCAGGTCGTCGTGTAGTCATCGAATACGCACCCACGTCGGCAGCAGGAGCAGTCCCTGCGTTTCTGATGCCGCTGGTGCTGCTACTGCTGTGCGCTTCAGCAGCGTCAGGATCGACGGCAGCGGCTGCATTCCCCGTCCCCCCAATGACAGCGGCTGTTCCCACTACAGGAGCGGCAGGAGCTGTAGTGTGGGGATGAGAACTGCTGGCGTGTTGCATGGGCGGCGTGTTTGTTTCAGCAGCCACAGCAACAGCAGCCGATGCAGGAGCCGCAGCCGCCGAGCACTCCCTCACGTTTCAGCAAAGCAAGGCGCTGCATCTCGGTGGAGAAGTTTTTTGCTGGGGCCAGCCTTGCCGAGAAGAAAACGAAGCCGTAGTAGAGACAGAGATCATTACACGCTGAGAAGCTGTAGGATGGCTACACGTGCCGGCAGACGTAATGAAGCAGCTGTTCGTCGAGGATTCGAAGCAGTGCGCAGGAGAGTCGCGTCTGCCGCCACTGGTGATCCTCTCGTTGCTGGCGCGGGCGCAGGAACTACAAGGAACACGGCTGCTAATGTTTTATCTAACGGCAGCCTCGCTTCTCTGTTGCAGCTACGTGTGGGGGACGCTGCTGGTACTGGTGTGAAGAACTTGGGCAACAACAGCAGTAGCCCAGAAAGGACCTTTACGAGGGACAAAAGAAGCCTTAATGTTTGTCCTCCCGTAGGTGAGCTGCCTTTTGGAGAGGCAGCAGTGAAAAGTCTGCGGGAGAGGGCCCTACTTTCCAGACGCCTCTCGCGGGCTATTAAAGCAGCAGCGACAGCAGCGGCAGCACCTGCTGCACGGAGGGCCTCTGTACGCGCAGACGCAACAGCCGGGACTAGTGGCTGCGCCAGAAAATTTGCTGCTCGAGAGGCGACGATGCGCGTGACGGATGTATTACCGCGAGGAGCCAGTGCAAGGGAAACAGGAATTGCCGCAGCACGACGGGGAGATGCTGCAGGCGGCGGAACAGCAGAAGGAGGAGCTGCGGTAGTAATAGTACCACTGGGAGGCGGTCCAGCAGGAACAAGGGCAACAGCACCAGGGGGAGCACTAGAGAGAAGCAAAGCAGAATCAGTAAGAGCGAAAGGAGAAGCAGGAGAGGCGAGCCAGAAGCAAGAAGGACCACCTGCAGAATCTCTTGTTGCTGCGAGGGATTCTGCCGTGGAAGGGGCGAGAGGCCCGGGAACTTCGGAACGCTTCTGCAGCAGCACCCAGAACTGCTACAGCAGCAGCAGAAGCAGCAACCTGAGCAGCAGAAGCAGCCGGAGCACCAGCAGAAGCAGCAGCAAGAGGAGCAGAGGGGAGGAAGTAGCCGAAGGGAGATGGCTGTCGCTGCTGTCCTGCTGGCGACGGTATCGACCGATTCGCACGGCGCTGCGGGTCCTTCTGCCCGTCCCTCTACGCTTCGAAGATGCTGCAGATGAAGAACACTACACTGCTCTTACTCAAGTAATGGCTCTACTTAATGCGAAGACGACATATGTATATGTCTACGCATGAAGCCAGAGCAACAGACATACAGGAGGATAATACAGTTCAAGAATACGTATGTATGTGTGTGCGTATATGTGTATATATACGTTTATACAGAGATATATGGAGAGGGTTTGATGGAGGAACGCATACTTACAGATAGAGAGAAAGGCAAGGGAGAGGGAGGTGGAGGGGAGACACTTTTTCCCTATACGTGTACGTAGAGTGTGAAGGTTTTGCGTCTGCAGTGAAGGGTCCGACTCAACGGACGCAGAGTGCTGAAGCGAGAACTGCAACAAGAGAGAAAACGACTCCCCTCATGCACGTCATTTTTTAGAGAGGATAACGAGGGGCCGAGTGGAAGCAGCAGTGCGGAGTGTGTGAATTCTTGTAGGAAGAAAAATTGCAAGATAATATCAAGACAATACGCTCGTCAGCTGTACACGTTTGCGTAGAAACGTAGGACCCACAGCCTACGAGAGAAAACTTCACTGGCTATTTTCCTCGCCACAGACAGAGGAAGACACCACACAGCGAGAGAGGAGTGTCCCGGTAGAACGTATGTACACATACATGTGTGTGCGTTTAGAGAGAGGAAAGGAGAGGCAGCGCGCAGATGGAAGACGTGTACATACACGTAGGGGACGGCAAAACCCGCTTTTTGACGTGCAGTGGTGTGTCCGTGTAGGAGCGGTCGACAGATTTAGTCAGGGACAACTTCACAGAAGAAGAAGGCGCGCGGATCTGTTCTCCCTTCGCAAAGACTAAAGTCCGCACTGCAGGGGTGTATCCGTCGTGGTAGGTCAATGGTTTGGGTCGGTGACAACACCATTCTTTGAGAAGAGACCCTCGTCCTTTCTTTTCGTGTAGATACGCGTTCGGCGACAGTGAACTACAACTCGGTGTATGTGTGACAGGAGTAACTCAGGTGAAGAAGGTTCTGATTATGTGGCGGGTTCGTCGAATTCTGTCCACTCTAGCGACCGTGTGACCAGCCACACGTAGATCCATCAGGAAATTCACGGAAAGGAATCTTCGACATTTACACACATACGTAGAGGTCCCTGCAACACACTTCTCCCCCAGAATGACACTTCTGTTGTCCCCCTTTCTTTTCTCGAAAGAAGTCTTTTTTCGCGCGTCTCGCATTCCGTGTTTACGTATCCTTTCTCTCGTTGTCTTCCCGCTCTATCGTTCTTCATTTTGCCGTCCGTCTCCCTCTTTTCGGGTCTGTCCCTCTCCTTTTTCTCCGCCCTTTCGCGTCTCCTTCGCTTCCCTTGTGTTCGGCTCTCATCCGATCGGCTTTCTTCTCATTGTGTCTTTCCGTCCTCTCTGTGCGTCTCCTTCTCTTCTACGGGTCCACGTTTTGTTAGTGGAGCTTTACGCCTTTCGCCGGGGACGCGCACCCCGCGATAGCTCCCCAGGGCCTCGGCGTAGCGTTGGCAGAAGTTCCACGGCGTTTCTTGTGCTGCTGAGAGAAAAGCGGTGGAGAGCTGTGGATCTATTCGCTAACGCATGCCGGGAGGTCGCGCGTGCCGTGCCGGCTGCCAGCGCTGCTTCATCAAGTTGCTGCCAGTTCTGCGTGTCTGTGGAGTGGCACTACACCTGCGCAGGACTGGCTACACCCCTACGTACACGTTGTCTGTGTGGGAGCGCTCATTTTCCTGCGCACGTACGCGTGTGTGTTTACATATGTATGTGCATGCCGCCAAGAGCATGTGGACGGAGGGGAGGGGGCCGATGGTCGTGGCTAGGGCTCAAGAAAGGAGTCGGTAGGGTGGGGAGCTGCTCGATCGCGAGGAAACCTGCTGAAGGCTGGAACACGTGTGTGTCGGCATTTTTCTGCATGGACGCTTAACTGAAGAAGAGCTGCAGCGGCGCGTGCTTCCCTGCAACCTTTCTACTTTTCTCTTCCTCTCCCTAATGCTGCGTCTCTCTCGCTGGCGCCGTCCCTCTCCGTCTCCTTTTGTCCCTTTGTGTACGTGTCTGCGGACGCGGATTCACACTACTCGTGTCTCTGCTGTCACGGGGCGAAGACGCGACGGTGCTGCTGCATTTGTAGCCGGCAGACGTGCTGTTGGTGTGTCGTGTGTGTTGTTTTTCTGCAGCAACAACTGAGTCAGAACGTGGCGTGGATTGTCTATATTCCTATTTTGTTTTTGCTTGCGGAGTACTTGCTGACAGCTTTCACAACGGCAGGGTTTTCTCCTTTTCTCCGCACCCCGCAGCTCGTCTACACGTGTGGGACGTTTGCCCTGGTGGTGCTCTTTCTGCTGCTGGGAGTGGTCTCGCGCGTGGCCGCGGCGAAGCCGCTGCTCGAGCTGCTGCTCTGTCTCGCCGGGTGCACGTACACTGTAGTGCTGCCCTTCTGCTGCGACCATTTCCGAGTGGCTGCGCTGCTAGGCAAGTTTCCGCGCGAAGTTTGGCAGAGAGAAAACTTTTCCGACGGCCCGCTGCTGCTTGCCCTTCTCGTGCTCCTCTACGCCATGGCGCTCTTCCTTCCGCTCAGGTACTGCTCCACACACAGCAGCCAGAAGGAAACACGAGCGACCAAACAGAGAGAGAAGAAGCAACAGCAGCGAAAAGCCCGCAGCAGCAACGCCTGCAGCAGGGGAGGGCCGGCGACGAGCAGCAAGCCCGGCAGCACCAGCAGCAGGTGTGGCTGCTGCTGTAGAAGAAGAAGAAGCGGGGGAACAATAGAGCGTGAGACGAGGCGCTGTTGTAGCGGTAGCAGGAGTCGCAGCAGCAAAAACAGCAGCAGCGCCAGCAGAAAAACGCAGGGGGATGTCGGTTTTCAAGCGGAAAATATTTTCAGGTGTACCGACACTGCAGCAGCATTACACTTCCGAGTGGCCTGAGGAAGAAAAAGAAGAAACAGAGGAATTTCCTGCATCCGAATTTCGTTCAGAAAAGTTCACCGCTTGCTCACATCTTCTTGTTGCATAGCGACTTCCTTTGGCTTCCCTACTTCCACCACTTTCCTTCTCTCTCCACAGGCCTACTCCTGTTCAAACGTATATATGTGTATTTCTATACATACCCATACATTCGTTCAGGTGTGATGTATACATTCACGTGCTTCCACGTATATGCACGTTTACTCTCATATGTGTATATGTAAGTATATATATGTACACGTATACGTACGCGTGCACATACACCTATATATATACACGTGTGTTAGTTTGTACGTATATACAGACACGAAAACTCTTCTACTTGAGTCATTTCTCTCAATAAGGAGATTGTAGATGACATACAGGGAAAAGCTTCTCTTTTGAAGAAGTCCTTGTCCTTGGAGGTAATTTTGTAGAGGACGGCCGTCGGGAGGCCGGCGTGACTTGCGCAGCTCCTCTGCGTACACTTTAGCCTTTGCCCAGCATCAATTTTTTTCTTTTCTGTTCTCCGTACTAATCCTTCCCTTTCTGCTTTCTCTGCAACTTCTTCATCGTCACTTCTCCGTCCACCACTTCTCGTCCTGCTGCGTTTTCTTCCGCTGAACGACCGAGGACGCGTTTCCACAGCGCGCGGTGTCCTCCTTCGGTCGTCTCCCGGCAAAACCGATGACACTTTCAGCAAAGCGGGCCTCTTCATATCTTTCTCCTTCTCCCTTTCATTTGATATTTTCATCTTTTTAGGTACTCCTTTTTTTGAGGACAGCTCGTTCGCCAGCTTTTGGTTCGTCTTCCGTCTCTTCTTGCTGTCTCTCGCTGTTTAGCCGCTCCTCTCTTCTTCCTCCGCAGTTTTCGGTCTTCTCCTTTCGAGTTTCTCTTCTATTTCTTGCTGCCGCCCATTTCCTTAGTCGTCCGTCCTCGCCTGCCTTATCTCCCCCAGCATCGCGACTAAATGAAGAAGTCACTTCTTGTGTTCGGTTCACCTTCGGTGGAGTCTTCTCATATTTGTCTTCGTCTTCGCTCTGCTCCGTCGACGTGTATGTTTGCGCCACCGCAACGAAAGCGGCGGCTGCAAGTCCTATTAAGTGGTCTGCATTCCGCTTTCTTCTGTCTCTTGGTGAGTCGACTTCTCCTGGGAAGTGTCGTCGCCAAGCAAGCGCGCGCGACCCCCGTCGACGGTATCTCTTCGGTGTCTCCTTTGCTGCGGCAGCCGGGTAGTTTTTCAGCAGCAGTTGACGATCGTCCGTGGGGATGCCGTAGAAAAGCCCCCCCACTTGAGGCATTTCTTTTGAAACTTTCATTCTATCCCCTGTTATCGCTTTTTGTAGACATATGTGTATATTGACGTGTATATAGGTCTTCAAAGGAGCATCTGTTCGTTCCCCTCTATGTACACAGATATGTGGTCATTTATCTAATCATCTACTATCTATCTATCTGTGTCTATATCTGTATCTATCTATCTATCTATATCTATCTATCTATCTGTATCTGTCTATCTGTATTTATCCATCTACATACACATATGTATTTGTATATGTATTGTTCACACCACGTACACGCGTAGAGATAATACACTGAATAGGGAGCCATATATACATATAGATAGAAAGATGGATACATACATATAGCATATATATATGTGTAGATGTATATACGTAATTTTTTCTCATTGAGATACATTCTTTGTCTCTTTGTTTATATTTGGGGATGAAAGGAGCGATATCATAGTGACTTGGTTCGTTTCACTGGCCTGTGTAGGAGGAGAATATTCTGTCTCTACCTCAAGTAATTGGTGAACTATACACATATATTTGAATCTATATATTAATACGAACACATTTACATATATGCCTCTGTGTGTGCCATATCTTGCGAATTTCTACGGTCATGCTGCCGTTCGTTCTCTGCTTCCCTACATACATACATATTTTTCGTATGGTGGACTCTTCTCTATGCATATGAATGAGCCCCCCTTGTCTGCTTTAGGTATACATATATATATATATATCGTGATGTGGATCTTCGAATTATACATATATCTATCTATCTGTCTCTCTCTCTATATGTATATATATACAGCGAGCAGTCCTTATATATATAGATATGTGTTTTATGTTGAAATTCTATTCCACTTACGTACAGAAGGATGTGCATGCTTGCTGCTCCATTTACACCTTCGTTTTTGTTTGATTGTTCGCTTTTGCAGAGATACGATGTTGTGGCCGGTATGTGTGCTGGGAGTCTCCTCCTTTCAAGCAGCAACGGTTTTAACGGGAGGTGCGGACGGACTGCGCCCGAGTATTTTAAACGGCCTGCTGTTGATGCTTCTTGCTTATCTCGCTCTTGTTGGTAAGCCACTTCGTATTGCCGGAATCCACTCATCTCATATATATATACACTGAATATGTATGTATGTGTGTATATGTGTGTCGCCAAAATTCAGTTGTCATATATACATATATATAAATATATATATATATAGGGAGATATATGTCTGTTTGTGTATGTATAGGCACATGCATACATGTATAGATAGATGCGTGTGTGGACAGGAATATGTTCAGATCTCTGTGTGTTTGTTCCCGTCTGAATAGTGTAACACATGTGTATCTCTGTGTTTATCTGTGTATACATATATATTGTATCTATATATTCTATGTGTCTCTCTTTAATAATAGCTTTAAGTCTATGCGTATATATGTGGATATGTGTAAATTTATCTTTATCTGTCTATATGCATATACATATATATATGTACGTACATGTGTATATATGTCTACAGTATGCCCTTGTATATACTGGTATAAAGTTACTTTCATCTATACGTACGTACGGATACGTGTCTGTTTACCTGTGTACATGCACATATATATATGTATATGTATTCCGCATATCTGTGTATTGGCAGATATATTCTTCTGCACATGTAAAGATACGTAAAGTCCTTCATGTGTATTTACCACGCATGCATATATATACTTTTATATCTTACACCTATGTTCCTATTGAACGACCATTTATATATATATTTCCATGATCTACGTAAAAGTATCTAACAAATATGTGTATAGAAGATACAGATATACGTATACATTTCCGTCATCTAGGTAAAGCTCCTGTGCATATTTCACGGATGAATATGTGTATAGAAGATATATGCGTGTATATATTCATATCATCTACGTAGAGATATGTATATATCTGTAGTAAATGTGTGTCTAGAAGCAGTCGGTATACACGTTTGCAGACGAGTGTTCGCATCCTCGCATTTGTGAACATCTCCTTCATAGTTAAGCGTCTCTCTCTTCCCTACAAATACACATATGTATATGTGTGCGCATATTACTCGGTGTTACTCATACGTGTGCGTCTACCACATATCAGTGTACGTAAAGAGATTCGAATATCTCTGTGCTACTACCTTTTATCTCTCTGTCTACATTGACGTGTGTACAAGTATATATACCCATGCCTGTGTATGGAATGCTATGTTTGTGGCTCAATAGGACGCCGGGCGTTGGAACTGCAACTGCGTCTGCAAGTACGGGCAATGCTTGAGACAGCAGCGTCTTTGCGTAGTTTGCAGGAGAGGCGGACGTCAGATGTTGCAGCAACAGCAGCAGCAGCAGCTTCATCTTCGTCTGGCCTAGAAGCTCTTCTCAACGAGGTATCGGCTTGCCTTCTGCGGCTGGACAACGTCAAGGAGGCCATTACTGCTGGACGGCGGAGCGCACCTGTTGCTGCGTTGCCTGGGGCGTGTAAAGAAGCAACAGCAGCAGCAGCAAGAGGCCGCAGGACCCGAGCGGCAGCTGCTGCTGCTGCAGCCGGCGATGCCGCCGGGGCAGCCCGGCGCCAAGAGCGAGAGCCGAAACGACGCGGGAAGGGGACAGGGAGAGGAGGAGAAGAGACCAGGGGGAGGAAGAGTGGTGGAAGAAGTTGCGGAGAAGGCCGGAGAAAAAAACGAGCGCCGACAGCAAGGACAGAAGCCGCAGGAGCAGAAAGTGGCGACAACGAAGAAGCAGCAGACTTAGCAGCAAGAAAACAAAAGCGAGACGCCGGCGCAGCAGCAGCAGGAGCAGCAGCAGGAGCAAGGGCAGCAGCAGGAGCAAGGGTAGCAGCAGGAGCAAGGGTAGCAGCAGGAGCAAGGAGAGCAGCAGCCAGAGGAGGAGAGAAAGCAGTCGGTAGGACTGCAGCAGGATGCTGCAGAGGAAGCAACAGCAGGAATGGCAACGCCATGCAGCCGCGCATGCGGTGGCCGAACAGGGAAATCACCTCGGGGCCTGCTGTTGCGGGCGCAAGAGGAAACCGTACATGTACCAGCGGCTACAGGCAGCCGGGCAGCAACAGCAGAAGAACACCTCGTCGCTCTCTTTCATGTGCTGCACCCTCCTACTCAGAGCTCCCTGCTGCTCCCCTTGGTTCTGCTGACGAAGCAGCATTGCTTTCTCCTGCTGCAGCAGTGCTTATTCCTCGTTCTTCTTCTGTTGCCGTGACACTGCGTCCTACTGCCGCTGCTCCTCCTGCTCCTCAGATAGACGGCCTCGCTGCTGCTGATGTCGTAGTCGCATATAGGAGAGCTGCTGGGGCCGCACCCGACGCTGCTCGTACTGCGGGTTATCCTCCCGGTGCTGCTGCGTCTGACGCTACTGCTGCTGCTGCTCATGCTGGAGATCCTGCGGCAGCGACAGGCGCCTCTGGTGCCGCTGCTGTGACTCTTCTTGCTGCCCCGGCCGACACTGCTGGGGCTGCAGCAGCACATACTGCTTCTGCTCCTGGATCTGTTGCAGCGAATCCAGCTGCTGCTGCTGGTGAGACCCGTGCCACTGCTGCAGGCGACATCGCTGCTGTGGCTCCTGTTGCTTCAAGGAGGCAGGGGGGGCCTTGGTACTGTCGCTTGAAACGAGAGAAACGCCTCAGCAGCAGCGTCGCAACGTTGCATGGGCTTCAACGCAGCGAGGATGGGGCGGCTTCTGCTGTTGCAGCAGCACCACCAGGAGGGACACACGGAAGAAGAACGACAGCAGCACCAGCAGCAGCTGGAGAAGAGAGACGGGGGCCTCTGGCTGGTAGAGAAGCCGCAGCGCCAGTGGCGGGAAAAGGCAGATCTGCAGCAGGTTTTTGCTGCGGTGAGAGGCTCAGACATGACATCCTTCCTTTGCAGGCGGCAAGTGGCGTCCTCGACAGGTGCAGCACGGGGAGGAGAAGGAGCAGGAGCAGCAGCAGGAGCAGCAGAGTTCCTCTTTTTCGTTTGTTCGGAGCAAACAGAAGAAGCGACGTCACCTGGCGAAGCAGCAGCAGCAGCAACCCCAGCAGCGGCAACCAGAGCAGCAGCAGCAACCAGGGCAGCAGCAGTAGTAGGGAGCGCCGCAGCAGCAGCACAAGCAACGACAGCAGGGGGTCCAGGTGCCACTGCAGCTGGGAAGCAGAGGAAGGCATGGTAGGTAGGAGAGGACGGAACGGACCAGCCAAAGCAGCAGAAGCTGCGGAGGAGGTTGACGAGGAGGAGGAGGAAGAGGAAAGTGCGAAGAGGACCGCAGCAGCCACCAGAGCCGAGACAGGCCGTGAGACAGGCTTCCTGCTCTCCTGGCGTTCCTGCGTCGCAGCAGAAGTGGAAGGCGCGAGGACGGCGATGCTCCACATCAAACGAATGCTCGGGAATCTTGAAAATCTTCTACACGTAGACCTCGACGCAGTCGTCAAAGTACGGGGTCGTATCTTCTCCTTCGTCTTCCCCGTCGTTCTGCTCATCTTCTTCGTCCGCTTCCTCTTCTACATTTCCGTGTTTTCCGTTTCGTCTCGTTTTTCCTCGTACTACTGCTTTCTGTCATTTCCTTCTTCGATGTGCTTCTCTCATTTCTTTTGCTTGCGTCCCGCTCTTCTTCTTCTGTGCTGCTCCTGGGGATTCTCCTGTCGCTGCTGGCCGTTGACGCCGTCGGGTGTGCTGCTGCTGCTCCTCCTCCTCCTGCGCCGCTTCGTCGGCGCGGCTGCTGCTGCTGCTTTCTCGTCACTTCACGGGGGGCTGCTGCCTTCCCTGGCAACGCCACCGCCGCATCCTTCGCAGACGTGGGGGCCTACCTCAAAGCAGATGCGACTCTACTGTCTTGGGAATGCGTGTCTTCTTCCTCACCTTCTTTCTGCTGCTGCTGCTGCTGCTCGCTCTGCTGCTGCCTCTGTCGCTCTAGATTCTTTTGCTCCTCCTCCTCCTCCTCCTGAGGTGCTGCTGTTGCTGCTGCTTCGGCCGCTGGTGCTTCTGCCGCAGTTGCAACTGCGTCTGCTGGTGCTGGTTGTATGCTTGCTTCGCCGCATCTGTTTTTGCTGGTCCTGCTGCTGCTTATTCGTTTGTGTCTGCTGCTGCCGCACTCTTTTAGCCGCTGCTGCGGTCCCACTTTCGGCCGCTGTTGCTGCTGCTGATGTGATGGCGTGACTACCGCAGGCAGCACTGCGCGAGGAGAAAATTATAGACCCTTCTCTTAGCGACCACACAACGTCACCGTGCGAAGCCTCAGCAGCTGCAGCCGTAGGTGCCGGGAAAGAGGAAGCGCCGGCAGCTGAGAAGGCGGCAATCGCCGCAGCAAAGACAGCGGCAGCAGCAGCAAGAGGAAAGGCAGCAGGAGAAGCAGCAGGAGGGACGGTAGCACCAAGAGGAAAGGTAGCAGCAACAGCAGCAGGAAAAAAGGCAGAAGCACCAAGAAAGGCAACCGCAACAGCGGACGGATATTTATCGGCTGCAGATCGTGCTGGTGATGGTAGGATCGCGGCTGCTGGTGGTGGAGCGTGTGACTTGCGCGTGGGGTCGAGAAGTTTGCTGCGGGCGTTTAGCAGAGGCAGCAGGGGCAGGAGGGATAGCGACAGCAGCAGGAGAGGCAGTACACGGCAATCAACCGCCGAAGAAGTCTTTCGTCAGCGTTCTTTTCACCTGCTGCGAAGAAGGGAGACAGCTGCTAGCACTGGTGCTGCTGTTGCTGCTGCGACTTCTGCGTCCCCTGCTGCAGTTGCAGGAGGGTCTGCTGCTGCTGCCGGTGCGTCTTCTTCTTCCTTCTCTTGTGGCGGTGTGCTTCTTGCTGCTCCTTATGAGAGGGAGGGGGGGCACGGAGGAGTAGCAGCGGTTGCAAGAGAAGAGGCTCGAAGAGGTAGGGGCCCACGAAGCAGCAATAGTAGCAGCAATGCAAGCGATCGCAGCCTGGCGCATGCAGAACTCTGCTCGTTTATCAAAGCGACGTGTGGGCGACCTGAAGCAGCAAGCAGCTGGTGTCATTGCTGCAGCGATGCCACGAGCTGCGCCTCGGTGTTTCCTGCTGCTGCTGCTTTATGTGCTGCTCGCCTTAGCAGCTCTGCAGTAGCCCGAAGAAACAGGAGCAGTAGCAGCGCTTCGCTGTTGCAGCAGCACCGGGAGACGCGCTGCAGCAGCTTCGGTGCGTCTGGCACGCGGATGAGAAGCAGCGCGCGGACGCAACTCTCTCACAAGCAGCAGCAACGGCAGCCAGGAGAGCAGCAGCAGCAGTCAACTTGGGTACAGCAGCAGCGCGAGGCTGACGGGGAACATCCGCGAGAAGAACCTGAGCAGCAAAATCAGAACCGCAGGCCGCAAGCTGTGGAACAGTACGGGCCGCAAAGTGCGCAGCAGGTAGAGGAACGAACACTGCAGCAGCAGGAGGTGGGCGAGGAGCAGAAGCCGTCGCTGCTCCTGGTGAAGCAGCCGAGAGAGCGTGAGCAGCAGACGCAGCTACTCACGAAGAAGCCGGCTGCAAAGGAGCACTGCAGCAGCAATGCTGAGATACCGGGCTTGCTGTTGCAGCAGCAGCAGCGGACTGTTGCAGGAGGAGGAGGAGGAGAAAGAGTAAGGAGCTCCCCCACAGGTTTCTTTTACATGGAAGAAGAAGACAGCAACTGGTTTGCAGAACAGTCCATCAGCAGCAGCTGCATATGTCAGCAGCTATATGAGGGGCCCCACGTGGAGCAGCAGCAGCAGTTGCTGACGCAGTCTGTTTCTATCGCTGTAGCTGCTGCTCCTCTCGCTGCTGCCGGAGAGGCTGCTGGCCCAGCCGACGTCGAGCACTGGCTTCCTCCTCCGATCTCTGCTGCTGCTGGCTTCTATCGTGCGGATGTTTCTGGCGGTGCTACTGCTGCTGCTTCTGCTGCTGGCGCGGCGTCCTATGCCCCGCAGCCTGCAAGGGGGAAGTGGCATTACCCGGGGTGTACTTGGCATGCAGGCCAGCGACGGGAGACTGCGGCAGCAGCACTGCAGAGAGTTGCCCCTGGGGGAGGCGAAGCAGCCGCAGACTTCTTTGCTGCTGTCGTTGTCGCTGCTGCAGCCATGCGCTACCCGTCCACTGTCCACCCCGCGTCGCCTGTCGCACAAGCAGCAGCACTTGCTGCGCCTGCACTACAACCACTGCTGCACCTTGCCACTCTCCTCTCCGCGACGCGTACCATACTAAGCGACCCGGGCCGTTTGTCCCTTCCCACAGAAAGAAACCCCCTGCAGGCTTCTCCTACCCCTGCTGCTGTTCCTCTTGCCGGTCCTGTTCCTCCTGTTTCTGCAGCTAACCCTGCTGCTGGTGCTCCTCCCGCTGCCGCTGCTCCTCCAGCTGCTGCTGCTCCTCCACCTGCTGGTGCTCCACCGGCTGCTGCGGCTCCTCCGGCTTGTAGAGGACACCAGGAGCAGCAGGCAGTACCTTACCGCTTGCATCCCGCTGCTACCGCTCTGCCGACGCTTTTTCGCCCTGCAGGGGCTGCTTCTGCAGCAGCAGCTGCTGGGCTTGAGGTTGGAGGTGCTGCGCACCATGAGCTTTCTCCTACCCGTGCGAAATTTTTGCAGGCAGCACCGGCTGCGGCGCTTTCTCCTGCAACGAAGCAACGGCGAGGATTGCAGGAGCTAAGTGCTGCTGCTGGGGCAGCGGCTGCTCCTGCCGCAGCTGCACAACCGTTTCTATACGGCCACGGGGACCGAGTCAATGGCCGGCCACCTGCTGCTGCTGCTGCTCAGCAAGCTGCTGCCGTTCCCAGGGGAGTAGGGGAAACTGTTGACGCTGCTGCAGGTGAAGGAAAATGGATGCAGCTCTCTGACGCATCGCTCCGGGCTGCGCATGCTGCGGCAGCAGCAGCGGCTGCCCTTCGAGCTGCTGCCGCCGCAGCACGCCGAAGCGGCGATATAATGCCAGGTACACGTGCTGCTGCAACTGCTGCCGCAGCGTTGTATGCGGGTGCAGGACTCGCTAGCGAATCACTCTTGTTTGCACTACAAAAGTGCGACTTATCTTTCTTCTCCTTTGTTGTCATCTGAAACATAGAGGCACCTTCTTCTGTCTGTACGCCGACCTGTTTTGCTGCAGCAACAGCACTGTAGCAACTTAGCTGCTTCTGCTGCTGCTCGGCGGGGGGCTCTGGGGCTTTGCTTACGCGCATACATTCCACATTTGAACTGCTGCTGCCGTTGCTGCTCACTCGCTGCTGCTGCCTCTTTTGTTTCAGTTTCTTCCTTCTAGGTGCCTGCAGAAAGTTTTTGCTGCTCTCTCTGCCGCAGCACGCGGTGCTCCCGCTCGTGCTGTTGCTGTATGCTTGCTTCTGGCTCAGCATCCATGGCAGGGCAGCTTCGCTGCTGCCGGTGGTTCTTCGTGTACTCCTCGCGGTGTTGTCTACATGCTGCTGCTGACGTATACGCTGGCGTGAATTGCTGTTAGTTCTGCTGCTGCTCCCCTTACTAGTGCTGACGCTGCTTCTGTAGCTGCTGCTGCTGCTTTCGACTTCTTTGCTGCTGTCCCTGCACACGTGCTGCCGGCTTGCTTTTTCTTTCTACTGCTTCCTCTTCTTCTTCTAGTGCCCTTCTCTCCGCACGCCACTGCTGTTGCTAGTGTTTCTTCTTCTTCTGAGCTGCCGTTGCTGCTGTTGATGTGTGCACGCGCTGGACGTGTGTGGCTGCTGCTGCTGTAGGTCCTGCTCCTGCGCGCCCGGCTCCTGCGGAAAGCCCAGCAGCCGAAGGACAAGCAGGCGGCCCAGGAGATTTGGCTGCCGGTGGTGGTGGTGGGACTCCCCACAGCACGCCGGGGGAGAACGACAGAAGCAGCAACAACTGGAACAGCAACACCGACAGTAGCAGCCACAGGAGCACCGGCCACAGCAGCGGCAGCACAAACATAAGCGACAGGGACACTCAGGGCGGCCTCCACAGCAACAGCAGCACCAACACCGACAGCAGTGGCAGTGGCACCAACACCGGCAGCAGCTGCAGCGGCACCAACACCGGCAGCAGCAGCGGAGACACCAACACCGGCAGCAGCAGCAGAGACACCAACACCGGCAGCAGCAGCAGAGACACCAACACCGGCAGAAACAGAATCATCAACACCGGCAGCAGCAGCGGCAGCAACAGCTGCAGCAACAGCGACATGAAAAGATCGGCAGCAACGGCAGCACCACCAGCGGCAGCAACGACGGGAGCAACAGCAGCAGCAACCGCAGCAGCTACCGGAGCAGCATTGGCAGCACCAATGCCAACAACAACGAGAGCAGCGGCAGTGCGGCCACAGAGAGAGGCAACTGCCCTGCAGAAACGACGCAGGAGATAGGAGAAAGGGGAGGAGGAGTGGCAGCCCAGGAGCCTGTGCAACAGCAGCAGCAGGTATCTTGCAGCTTGGTGAATTTGATCTTGCTGCAGGAGCAACATCTGCAGCGTCTCACAAGAGTCGCCGGCTCCTGCTGGGATATGGACTGCATTCACCTCGACGCATGCAGCGGAGGCCGGGCCCTGCAAATTGTAAGAAGGACTTTCACATAAGAATCAACTTCAATCCTTCCTCTTTCTCTCTCTACATATATATATGTCTTTGTGAATATGGGTACACAACGCATGTGTGCAGCCATATACGTCCACGCAAACGCCTTGTTGATACATGTGTGCATTCCATGTATACATCTGTTAAAGAGTCAACACATGCGTATATACACCTGTTTTTCTCTCGCTTCCTCTCTCTCGGATTATCTCTCTTTATACACGTGTGTATCTCTCTTCGTTTCTTCTCTCTATATATATCTATGTGCATGTGTATATGTAGTGGGTTTACCTCCGTATATATGTATTTATACGCGAGAGCATATACTCACATATGTGCATACAGCTATATCTACCTATCGACCCATGTACCTATCTATCTACCTATATATACATATATATACAAATACAAGAGTTTTGTATCTCTATACATATGTATATATATGTATGTAATATGTAAACTTGTAAGCCATGTACAGATAGGCGCACATATATATATATATAAATCGATTGTGTCCACAGCGGTAGTATATACGACCCCTCTGTATGTACATATAGACGTGTATAGACATACGAGGACTTTTATATGTATATATATGAATATATGCATATATACATATACATGTGTGTGTATGCGTAAGTGTCTTGCATCAACGCGTCTACTGTATACAGTCCCATATAGATGGATATACACATAGGAGAGATTCTACATATATATATGTGTAAACTCGTATAGGATGCGTATATTTGCCGTTCTCCTATGTACCTTCTGTAGCGATGTATACAACCTGCATGCCTTCTTCATATATTTCTATTTGAACGTGTCTCTCTATATATATGTGCAAGTGTATGTACGTAGGGTTCGATTGTAGCTTGTAGCCGGTCTCGGTATGCGAACGTCATGGCGGCAAATTTCGAAGGCAGCGCTTTTTCTCTCTCATTCGCCAATATCCTCCGTGTCTCTCTCCTTGTCTCTGTCTCTCTGTACATACATATATATATGTGTATTTGTATTTAGATGTATCTGTATGTATATATATACATATGTATGTGTATATGTGCGTGGACGCGCATTAACGAGATATATGTATATATTGGGACTCTATAAATGTGAGGCAAAGACAAACATTGTGTACATACCGATTATATATGTATTTCTATTTATGTATCTATGCTCATATACATCTCCATATATATATATATATGAGGGGCATGTACGTATGCACATCCGAGGCATATACATATATATATATAGAGATAGATAGATAGATAGACACATAGATATAGATAGAGAGATATAGATAGATAGAGAGATATAGATAGGTACATAGGTGTAGATAGATAGATAGGTACATAGGTGTAGATAGATAGATAGGTAGATAGATAGATAGGTAGATAGATATAGATAGATAGATATAGGTAGATAGATATAGATAGATATAGGTAAGAAAGATAGATAGATAGAGACACGTGTATAGGCATGCATGTGTAGTTTTCCGTGCACAGTCTAGAAAGGAGAAGGTTTCGTCCATGCGTGTATGCGCAGCAGCTATTTCTACGTGTTGAGTACACTCATGTATATATATATATATATGAGTAACTCTGTCTGTTCACACACATATAGGCGTGTGCAACATACAAAGAGCCGGCAGAATATATAGGTTTGTTTTGTTTGTACGGATACAGCGACTGGCCCCCCTGCCCCGCTTGGGACTAACGCAGCGCACATATATATATATATATACACACATACGTATATGTATATGAGGAAATAACTTTGTCTGTATACACACGTGTAGACGTCTGCAGCATGGAAGCCATGAGGAGCGAATGGAGAGTCGTTTCGCTTGTACGAATATGGCGACTGTTCAACCCGCCCTTCGTTGAGAGCAGCGCAGCCTCCTGGGGTAGACGGAAGCCACAGAAGTTTGTGCTTCCTCCTTTGTGCTGCTTGGCTGCGTCTGCGGGTTGCTGCTGCTGCTGCAGGTGGGGACGGAGCTGCTGCACCGCACGTCCAATGTCTGCCGTGACTTTTTCCGCGTGCCCCGTTCGAGCAACGGCAGCAGCTTCCCGAGCAACGGCGACAGAAGTTGTCCGCCAAAAACTTTGACGTCCTTTCTCGACGCTGTCACGGCCAACTACCACCCCCAGATGGCTTACCACAACTCCGCGCATGCAGCAGACGTGGCGCACATGCTGCGGTGTCTGCTCCGCGTCCCTGCTCCTAGACGCTACTCCTCTTCCTCCTCGTGTTCCTCGTCTTCTCCCACGCGGCTTCCTCCTGCTGGTCCTGTGACTGCCGACGGTGATGTCTCTGGCCGCTTCGGGCGCAGTCGCAGCGGCGAGACTGCTGCTGCAGCAGCGCATGGGTTCCGGCAGCGGCGCCCAGCAGGAGCAGCAGCAGGCGGAGCAGGTAGAGGCAGTGGACGAGGAGGAGCAGCAGGAGCGGCGACAGAGCGAAGGACGCGGAGCTGCGGAGGCCTCGCAGCACCGACAGAAGAGGCAGCCGCCGCGGAGGCAGAGATAGCAGCTTGCAGACCGGGAGATGGCGAGGAAGAAGCCGGCGGCTTCGACTACTCGGATGGAAGGGGGACCCTCTGGGGACTTCTCAACAGGGCGCAACAGGCCGCAGCAATTGTCGCTGCCCTCACACATGACGTCGGACATCCGGGAAACACAAACGCTTATGAAGTACTGCTCTTCTCCTCCTCCTACTGCTGTGGCTGTCTCGCCGCTGCTGCTACCGTGTTGCTACTGCTGCCGTGCTGCTGCTGCTGCTGCTGCCGTGCTGCTGCTGCCGTGCTGCTGCTGCCGTGCTGCTGCTGCTGCTGCTGCTGCCGTGCTGCTGCTGCTGCTGCCGTGCTGCTGCTGCCGTGCTGCTGCTGCTGCTGCCGTGCTGCTGCTGCC
>KL647297.1:2579456-2696820 GCA_000727475.1 Sarcocystis neurona
GTGCTGCTGCTGCTGCTGCCGTGCTGCTGCTGCCGTGCTGCTGCTGCTGCTGCCGTGCTGCTGCTGCCGTGCTGCTGCTGCTGCTGCCGTGCTGCTGCTGCTGCTGCGGCTGCTGTATTGCAGCAGCTGCTGTTTTGCTGCAGCTGCTGCTGCCGTACCGCTGCCGCTGCTGCGGCATTTCCGGTACTGCTGCACTGCTGCTGTCGGTGCGCTGCTGCCACAGCTACCTTGTGGCTGTTGCGCTGCTGCTGGTGCTGCTTGGGGACTGCTGCGGGGTCCAGACAGCGAGACCGCATGTATATCGCTGTACCCCACCTCCCCTGCCGATCTCGTTTTTGATTTGCAGACATATATATATATGTATACATAGCAATATGTGTATGTATATATATATGCACATGTATATATATATATATATGTATATATGTATACATACATATATATACAGATATATGGGCTGCCGACACGTGTCCCCACACAAATGCTCGTGTATCTATCTCTCTCTGTCTCTCTGTGTGTATAAGTAGCTGCACGGACGCACGCATGTACCAAGAGAGATTTGTTGCTGCTGTGTTTCTCCTCTTGTAGCTGCTTGTACGTGTGGGGCTGCTGTTGCCGCTGTATACATTTTTGGCTGCTGGTAGTAGGTCGTTGCTTTGTTGCAGCGACTGTTTTTTGCCGTCACTCCTGCTGCTCCTTCACAACCTCGAGTGCCGATGCTGTTTCGTGGCGCGCTGCTTTCGTATTGCCACTCCTCTCGTCGCTCCTGCCGCTCCTTTCCTCCTGCTGTTGCTGTCCTCTCTGCCTCACGGCTGCTGGTCGAGCCGCAATACCACTTTCTCTCCTACTGCTGTTGCTGCCTCATCCGGCTGCTGCAGCTCCTGTCTGATTGCTGCTGCTCGTGCGTTGTCTACCTGCTGTTGCTGCTGCGTTGTCTGGCTGCTGCCCCAGCGGCTGCTGCTGCTGCTGTATTGCGTGGCTGCTGGTGCTGTTTTTGTTGTCCGTGCAGGTGAACCGGCGCAGCATGCTCGCGCTTGCATACAACGACACGTCCGTATTAGAGCAGTTCCACGCGTCGCTTTGTTTCTTCCTGCTGCACCACCATCACTTGCTTGATCCCCTGCTGCAATCTCAGACCGATCTGCTGCAGCACTTGACGTTTCAGAGTAGCGGCGCGGCCCCGCCGTCGCCAGGCAGCGACGGCAGTCCGCGGGACCGCCGCGCCGCTGCTGCAGCAGCAGGACTTGACGGAGGAGCAGCAGCAAGTGGGAGAGGAGAAGGAGGAGAAAGGCCTGCAGCAGCAGCTGGGGCCGGTGATAAGGAGGGACAGGACTTGTGTGGAGCGTTCGCTGGAGGCAGCATCTTGTGGGGTGTCGGTCGGGAGCAGTACAAAGTCTTCCGCAGAGAAGTTATAGAAATGATCGTCCACACAGACATGGCCAAACACTTCTCTTTCCTTACTCTGTTCCGGGTGCGCCGCAAGGCTGCTTCGTTTGACCCGGTGTAAGCCACTAAAAATTACCTGCTGCTGGTGGACCTGCGCTCACCCAGCTGCTGCTGACTTCTCACTAGCGCGGTGGCGCCTGCTGCTGTCTCTCGTGTGCGGCCCGCGCAGCTGTGCCACCTGACGCGCTTCGCTTCGTGCTTCCTCCTGTTCAACCTCTCCTGCTGCTGCTTCTGCTCGACCTCTTCTGCTTCTTCCACTTGGCTGCTGCGTCCTCTTCTGCTGCCTCCTCTTTTGGGGCTTCTTCTTCTGCTGCTTCCTCTTCTGCTGTTTCGTCTTCTGCTGCTTTCTCTTCTGCTGCTTCCTCTTCTGGTGCTCCTCGTGCTGCTTCTTCTGCTTTTCCTCTTCTGTTGCACCCCGTGGTCTTCCTCCTGCTGCAGCAGCAGCATCTGCTGCCGCGTCTTTGCTACGCAGCTTCTGCTGCTGCTGCTGCTTTAGGGCGCGTGCCCCGTTGCTGCTCGCGTCAACGGCGCTAAATCCTCTGCAGATCTCTCACTTCTGCTGTCCTTGCGTCGTGCAGCTGCAACTGCTCGAGTAGACCGCCCCAGCTGCTGCTGTTAATTTGGCTGCCGCTGCGGCTACTGTTGCTGGTCGTTGGAAAGCCGCTGCTGGTCCTCCGGGTGCCGCTGCTACCCCACCTTGCCGGCGTGAACAGCCACTGCTGGAGCGGGGAAGCTTCTGCTGCTGTCACTGCTGCAGCGGGGAGGCTCCTGCTGCTGCTGTCCCCTGCCGCAGCGGGGAAGCTTCTGCTGCTGCCAATGCTGCAGCAGAGAAGCTCCAGCGGCTGCTGCCACTGCAGCAGCGGGGAAGCTCGCGCTGCTGCTGCTGTATCGGGAAAGCTGCTGCTGCTGCACGAGGGAAGCTTCTGCTGCGGCTCCTGCTGTGCTGCAGTGGCAGGGGGGTCGTCTGTTGCTGCGGAACTTTTGATGAGCGCGTTCTGCAGCTGTTGCGTTTTATTTGTGCACGTGTGGGGTGCTGCTGTTGGCGGTGCTTCTTCAGAGGACGGGCGAGCGACCGGTCGCTGCTGCTGCGGATGCTGCTGAAGGCCGCAGACATAGGGCACTCGACGAAAATGTTCGAGCAGCACTACTATCTGTCGTGTTGCATTACTGAAGAATTCTACGAGTAAGGCCTGGCGGGTCTCACCCACGTCTTGTCCTTCTCCTGCTTAGGAAACGAACCTACTCCTCTTTTGTACACGCAGATGTCTGTTTTTGCTGCCCCTCTTCCTCTACATACATATATATCTGCGTGGGAACACATCGCTCTCTTACTTGCTATCCCTCTCGCTTTGTCTCGGCCCACCCCGACCTCCGCAACACATGTATATATGTGCGACTGCTTTTCTACTTCTTAAGCCTGATTCTCCGGGTCAAAACTTTTCTATGCCTTGTCACGCACATATATATATATACATATACCTATATATATATAGATATATGCATTTATATATATAGATATATACATATCTATATATATATAGATATATACATATATATACATATATATATATTTATATCCACATATATATATATATATGTATACGTATATATATTTATGTGTGACTCAGTATGGACAGCACGTATATTGTATGTCTGAGTGAGTGTATTTGTTAACAGAGGGACTCTTTCCTCTTCTTCGTTTGTGTTCTCTTTTGCTTTTCCTGCACTTTCTCCCTTTTCTTCCTGCGTTTTAACGTATATGTATATCTTCTGGTCTCTGTACACCTCCTTCTGCTTCGGTGATATGACGTCGTAGGGGCCGTGCACCTGAGCGGGCGAGAATACGGCTGTCGTCGCGGACGCCTTGCACGCGCTGCTGCTGCTGCTGCTCTTTTATGTATATGTTTCTAGGCGCTGCGTATACTTATGTGTTGACGAATATCCTCCTCCGCGCATGCACACGCGCGTGTCTTGCTGGGCCGTCTTCTGCCACTTCTTTTTCTTCTTTGCCGTCGTAGCGTATCGTGTTGCTGCAGCAGCAGCAGGACGGTTGTTCTGCTGCTCCCCACACTGCTGTTGCTGCTGCGTGTAAAGTGACCTACCTGCGTCTGTCCCGCCTGTCAATGTGTGTGTGTCTGCGTGTATGTAGAAGAGTTGCTTCTTCTTCGCCTCTTTGTTTTTTCTCTTGTCGTTATCTTTCTCGTAGTACAAGGAAAGTCACTGCAGCAGCAGCAGCAGAGTGGTGGATCCGCCCTGTGGTTCGCGCTGCTGCGTGCCGTGCTGCCTGACGCATGCAGACAAGGAGACAGAGAAAAAAGCTACAACATTCCCGTCTCTCCTCTCTGCAGCCGCGACCAGCGGCCCTTCCAAGCGTTCACCGCTCAAGCCGGATTTCTTCAAGTATGTTGGCTCTTCTTCTCTCTTCTCCTGCCACTACTGCTGCACGGCTCTCCTGCAACTGCTGTGCGACTCTGCTGCTCCTGCTCTGCAGCTTTGCTGCTGCTGCTTCTCTTTTGCGGCCCCTCGCGCTTGTACGTGCTGCCAGCTGCGCTCCTCTCCGAGCCGCGCTGTGGTCTGCTCTTCTCTGTCGCTGCTCCCTCTCCTGCGATTCCGGCTGCTGTTGCTTCGCTGCTGTCGCTTTTCTGCTGTTGCTGGTGCGTAGCTGCCGCTGGGGCACCTGCTGCTCCTTTGCTGCTGTCCTTATTTAGCTGCCGCTGCTGATGTTACTTGCCTCTTTGCTGCCGTCGGGTCGGCCGTTGCTGCTCTCCCTTTGCTGCCGCCGGTGCTCGGCGGCCCCAAGTGCTGCTGCGCTTCTGCTCCACAGCTGCGGTGTCGTTGCTGTCGCCGGTGGGTCCCTGCTGCTGCCGCTGTTTCCCCGCGGACGTCTCGTAGTTGTCTTCGTGGGAGCTGCTTTTTCTTGACTACTTTTCCCTCGCGTTGCGCGTCTTCCCCTCCTCTCTGCTTCTTGTCCCTCATTGCTGTTGTCTATTCCAACAGTAAGGCAGACCGTCACGTAGTACATGCGTGGGTGCAGGCATCCCTGCGATAATATGTTGTGCATACGCACGCTGGTGTATGCTGACCAAGGACGCGAGCGTAGGAAGAATGATACAGACACTTCACAAGTACATAAGTAGATATATGTACTTACGTCTGTATCTATATAACTGGTTCTCTGTCCTCCGAAGGAGAAGTATATACATGTATATATGTGGGGATATAGAAGGATCCACATACGTGTGTAGAATCCCAATATATATGTATGTGCGCTTTAAGGTATTTGCCCTTGGTGTGGATAGGCTGTTGCAACTTATTCACGCCCGCTCATGTACTTGCCGTGCTTCTCTCTGTCACACTTTTGTCGAGCAGCTGTTGCACCTGCGACTACAACGGCCTCTGCTGTTGCTGTGTGTGCTGCCTTCGCTGCCACGCCTGCAGCAACGTCTACTGTTACTGCTGCTGCTAACGGTGTCAAGCGACTGCTGCAGATATGGCTGCCGCTGGTGCTGCAGATATTGCTGCTGCTGCTGCAGGTATTGCTGCTGCTACTGCCGATATAGCTGCGGTTGCCGCAGGTATGACTGCTGCTGCTGCAGGTACTGCTGTTGCTGCTGCGGACATAACTGCTTCTGCAGCCCACCCGTGGTTGATTCGTATCGTCCAAGTTCATCTCCTTCTCCTTTCCGTCCGCTGCAGATGTTCTTGCGCTCTGATCCACTCTCAAAAATGTGGCGGTGTCTACATCCTTGAGGCAGCCTGCCGGCCGGCCCACATGCAGCTGGAGCATGCATCCCCGTACAAAGGAAATGCAGTAGTATTTGTTGTTCACCCCACAGGTTTTTTCTATCCTTCTGCCCCTCGTGGTCCTGTTTTGAAGAGAAGGGATGCATCAACAGCTCGTGGGGAACACCACGCCTGTTTTTGCTCCTGTGCGGCTGTTTGTTGGCTGCCGCTGCTGCTGCTGCTGCCTCTCGTTGGCGGCCGCTTCTGCTTCTTCTCGTTTGCCGCGGCATTTGGCTGCTGCTGCGCTGCTGCGTTTCCTTTCCGCGTTGTGTGCTGCTGGCGCTGCGCAGGTCATCTGCTTCGACTTCTTCTCGGAGGTGGCGCAGGTGACAGCAGCGCTGCATGCGCAGTACGACCAGCAGCAGCGCGAGGAGAGACAGCAGCGCATGCTGCAGCAGCGTCTGGGGTGGCTGGCCGGGAGTTGCAGGAGCGACGCGGCGGCAGCCGCAGCGAGAGTAGCTGCAGCAGCAGCAGCGGAGAGCTGTCACGACGGAGCGGCAGCAGCAGCCCGAAGGAGAAGGAGGAAGAGACGAAGCTGCAGGGAAGCGGAAAAAATTACCGCTGCTGTTGCAGCAGCAGAAGCAGACGCGGCGTTTGCTGCTGCTTCTCGGGAGACGCAGCACAGCAGCTGGAAAGCGCTGCTCTTCGCGTGGAAGCGGAGACGAGACGTCGCCCGCAGGAAGTCACCCCAGGAAGCGCTGCTGCTGCATGAGAAGCAGGTTGTTGATGAGCCTGTCGACCCGGGGCGGCCGCAGCAGCAGAGCGCAGGCATCGACGGGCAGAAGGCGCAGCAGCAGGTGGATGAGCAGCTGTCGCGGAACAAAAGAGTCGAAAGGAAGAAGAAGAAGCAGCAGCAGGACAGAGGGATGGGTCCTCAGAGATGTGCCGCTTGCAGTGGAAGATTAAAGAAGAAAAAGGAACGAGAAAACTTTGCCGCGACTGCTGCTGCTGTTGCTGCAGCAGTGACGCGACTTGCTGCTGCAACCTACACTACCATACCAAGCATCGGCCGCCGCACCAGCACCTCTGCTGCTGCTGCTCCTGAGGTTGCCCCACCTGCGACTGCTGCTGCAAGTGGTGGAGCCAGTCCCTCTGTTGCTGCTGCGGCCGGTCCTTCTGCTGTTCCTAGTGCAGAGCGTGACCATCCCGGTGCGCTCGGCGCTTCTCCGGAAGCCTCAACCCGTGCTCCACCAATCTCTGCTGCTGCCGCTGCTGGTCCTGCTGCTGCCAGTACTGCTCCTGCTGCTGCCAGTGCTGCTCGTGCTGCTGCCAGTGCCGCTCCTGCTGCTGCTGTTGAAGACCGTTTTCTGGCCTATGCGGGTACTGTTGAGGAGCCTTTTCGCACAACTGCAGCCGCTGCGGCGTGTGGTGCCCCTGCGCCTGACAGTACGGGTGTCGCTGCAGCTGTGGGAAGAGCTGCTGCTGCTCCTGCTTCTTCTTCCGTGGGGACGAGGACTGCTGACGCCGCTTCTGCCTGTAAGACTGACGCTCCTGGTCTTCCTTCTCAGAGTTCTTCTTGTCGACAAGGGGCTGCTGCTGCTCGTTTTTCTCCTGCGGCTCCTCTTGCTGCTGCTCCTCCTCCTGCTGCTCCTCTTGCTCCTTCTCCTGCACCTCCTGCTGCGGCGGGGTCTACTGGCCTTACTGCTGCTACTGCTGCGCTAGACGTGGGAACTGCTGCTGTTGCTGCCGCCGCGCCTGCGCTTCCTCCGTCTCCGTCGGTGAGGACTTCTGTGTCTGCAAGTGAGGAACAGCAGGCTGCTGCTGCTGCCTGGCGACCGCTGCTGTACGCCCCGCTGGGAAGCGGAAGGAGCGGGACCACAGGGGAAGAAGATAGCAGCAGCAGCGACAGTGGAAGCAGCGTGGACAGCTGCTGCTGCAGCAGGAGAACCTGGACGGGGCGGGGCAGCAGGAGACGCAGGAGAGGCCAAGGAAGACGGAGGCTGCAGCAGTCGAAGAATGCGACAAGTGCTGTTGCTGCTGCAGCTGCTGGGGGTAGTGGGGGACCTTGCCTTGCAGCCGCGCGCCGACAGCAGCTGGTGGTAACTGCTGGGCCTCCTTCCTCGCGGTGCCGCAGCAGCTACAGGAGGCTCGTCCGCTGGTTGCTGCTAGCTTTTCATAGAAGAATAGAAACTGCGAATAGATTTTCGTGCAGTAACGGGGTCGAACAGAAGCAGCAGCAGCTGCCCTGGCGAGAGATGCTGCAGCTGCAGGAGGAGCAGCGCAAGCAGGAGCAGCAGTCTGTGCAGCCGCATCAGCGGCAGCAGCTGGACCCCGAGGAGGAAGCGGGAGTGGCTGCGTTTCCCCTGCCTTCACGCAGCAGATGCAGACGCAGCAACACATCGTCCGACGTCTCAGAGCCGGTGAAGCTGCTGCAGCAGAGGCAGGATCAGCAGCAGATGCAGGGAGTGGTGCAGGAGGAGCGTGAAATGCTGCAGCAGCAGCGGCAGCAAGAGGGGAAAAAGCAGCAGGAGGAGCAGCAGCGGCAGCGGCGACAGGGAGAGGGGAGGGGGTCACAGGAGAAGGGCAAGCAGCAGGAGGAGGAGATGGAGCAGCAAAAGCAGCGGCGACAGCAACAAGGAGAGAAGGAGGAAGGGCAGGACGCGCAGGCAGAGGAAGAGGAAGACGTGAGCAGAAGGAGGTGGAGAGAGCAGGAAGAACAGCAGCAGGAGTGGATCGACGTGGGGCTAGACGAAGCAGCAGCAGCAGCACGGCCGCAGCAGCGCAAGTGGCAGCAGTGGCAGAAAAAGCAGCTGAGAATGGAACTGCAAGAGCTGCGCCACAACAGACAGCGTCTACATTCGTGGAAGAGAGAAAAACAGGCTCTGCTGCAGCAGTTCTCTCCTAGGGGGCAACGTTTTTCTCAGCGCCGGCCGCAGCAGCAGCGGCCACAACAGCACGGGGAGGAACACCAAATGCGGCCGCAGCAGCAGCAGCATTGCCAGGCGGAGCAGCAGGAACTGCAGCGGGGGCAGCGGCGGCCCGATGGAGAAGAGCCGGAGCCGCGGCAGAGACAGGAGAGGCACCCGAGGCAGGAGCAACACCCAAGGGAAGAGCAGCAGCCGAGGCAGGAGCAGCAGCCGAGGCAGGAGCAGCAGCCAAGGGAACAGCAGCAGCAGAGGCAGGAGCAGCAGCCAAGGGAAGAGCAGCAGCCGAGGGAGGAGCAGCAGCCGAGGCAGGAGCAGCAGCCGAGGCAGGAGCAGCAGCAGCAGCCATACTTGCAGGAAGGGCGGGGGATCTCTTTTTACAAAAGCCGGCAGCAGCAAGAGGAGGAGTCTCTTCTAAGCGAGCAGATGCGCATGCCAGTGCAGCAGCAGGAAGAACTGGTCTTCGCTGAAACAGTCGAGCAGCAGAGAGCGCAGGCAGGGGCAGTGGCTGACATTGTCATTGCATCGCATGCAGCAGCAGGACAGGAGCAAGAGGAGGAAAAGGAGGAGGAGGAGGAGCCGGTGCTGGAGGCGTGGGAATGTTTGAGCGACAGCAGCGAAGAGAGCGGCAGCAGAAGCAGCAGCAAGGAAGACAGAAAGGGACGTGATGCATATCTTAGTACCAGCAGCAGGCGGAGCAGAGGCGCTGCTGGTGCCGCTTTTGATCCTGCTCCTGTCGGCCTTTGCACTGGCTGCTGCTTCTGCTGCTGCTCTCGCAGCGTGCCGCTCCTCCAGCACTGCATCAGACGCATCAGGCTTAACACAGCGCTGTGGGACGTAAGAAGCAGCTGCATCTCTGCTAATGCTGTCGTCTGTGTCGTTGCCCTGTCTCGTCCTTCTGTAAGCTCTTTGTCTCGCAAAAAAGTATACGCTCTGCATGCAGTACGTGCCTTATATTTTCACCCACGTTTTCTCTGCGGTTATCTAAGCATACACATATATATATAGAGAGAGAGAGACAGGTAGATAGATAGCTACGGCGTTTGTGTTCATTGCAGGTGTCTGAATATATATACATCCATATAATCTATACATACAAAAGTACAATTACATGTATATATGCACATGTATACGTCTGTACATGTACACACATAAATATACAAGGAAATCCATATTAGAGCGTCATCCCATATATATATATATATATGTCTAGCTCCGTAGTAGTCTGTATATACAAAAGATGTGACTCTATATAGATACATCAATATCAATCTATACATATGTGGAACTGAGTAATAGACTGCATATATATGTATATATATATATATAAATATCGTACTACGTATATACACAACTATATACATATATACATTATATATGTTAACTCAGTGTATATATGTATATATACGTATATGATTCTATGTAGGCACGTATATATATATATATACATACATATATATGTATATATATTAGGTAGACGTATAGAAAGGGAGAGGTTAGTTAGAGGTACACGTGAGTGTAAGTCTTTTAGGCAGTTATTTATGCTCGTGACTGCCTTTCATTCCCTGCTTCGCCGCGGCGTGGGTGGACGTACTGATCAAGTGCAACAAGAGTTAGAAGAAGGAACAGCAGGAAGTTATTGTTGATAAGGAAATTTCTATGTATGTATCTATATATGTATGTATGTATCTATCTATATATATATATGTAGACAGAGCGAGAGAGAAAAAGAGAGAAATGCAAATATGTACCTGTAGGTGTATATATGTGAGTACACACACATATACGAATATGTATTTGATATAATGTTTATGGTAGAAACGGGGCTTGGACTCACTTAGCTGTGCCCGCTGCTGCTGCTGTTGTGAGAACTTTTGCTGCTGTTGCATTGCTGCCCCTGCTCGTGTAGTTGCTGCTGCTGCTTTTCTGAGTACTGCTGCTGCTGCTGCAGTTGCTGCTGCTACGATTGCTGCTGCTGTTGTAACTGCGGCTGCTGGTCCCGCTTTTCCTGCTGCTGCTGTGGTGGCTGCTGCTGCTGCTGTGCCTGCTGCTGCTGCTGTGCCTGCTGCTGTGCCTGCTGCTGTTGCTGTGGTGGCTGCTGCTGCTGAGGCGCCTGCTGCTGCTGCTGTGCCTGCTGCTGCTATTGTGTTTGCTCCTGCGGCTATTCTTGTGTTTGCTGCTGCTTCTATTCTTGCGGTTGCTGCTAGTGCTGCTGGCTGCTGCTTCTGCTGCTGTAATTGCTCCTGCTGCTGCTGGTGTGACTTTTGCTGCCGCCGTTGCAATTGCTGTTGCTGCTGCTGCTGTTGCAGTTACTGCTGCTGATGTTGTGCTTGCTGCTGCTGCTGTGGCTGCTGGCGCTGCGTAGTTACTCGCCCAGATGCCGACGGATCTTCCGCCTCCGCTCCCTTCGCGTGCGTGGGACAGGGAGACACTCGCAGTTCATGGGACCAGGGTACTGGTGCAGCAGCACCTCTGCGCATTTTTCCTTCGCCGGAAGAAACTCCTTTTCACGTCTGAGGCCGGCTGCGCTTCTCTGCACCAGTGAAGAGAAGACTGCTCTACTTTTTTGCCCTACACTCTCTACTTATTCCCTCTCACATACCTATACACATATGTACGTGTACACATACATATATATATATATGTAGATACACATTATATATATATCTTTACACATGCAGACACACGTAGACACGTGCAGGCCCACGTGTTGACACAAGGACAAGACACATGCGTACAGGTGTACGTTTACGCGCTTCCCCCACGTCTTTTTCTCTTTACGTATACGTCTATATATATACATACAAATTGTTTATGTATATATATATATGTACTGGACCAGTGCATAAAGGTATGCATGCAGACAGACAAACGTAGAGGTATTCATATACCTCTCTAGAGCTATTGGCAGACGGGAACTGGTGGAAGTATACGCGTTGCTGTTGCAGTTGACACAAGGACGCATATTGTCCTTCTCGTATTCTTGAATATGTGGGCAGGTAGATATAGAGAGGACTAAATATTTATTTTCTGGTGAAGTGTAACTTTCTTTTACATGTATCAGCAAGTCGCTGTGCTTCAAGCAAAAGAAAGCAGTGCAGCCGGGGAAAAATTCACTGCCGTCTTCTCCTTCTGGAAAGAGACGTGAAACGCTTCCGCCTTCCTCGTCGACAGCGCATTGCTGCGCTCTCCCTTTCACGAGAACAGCAGTCTCGCTTTCTTCTCGGTGGACTTAAAACGCGGACAAGAACATGTACAGAGACGCATACACATTTGTGTACATTTTTGATACATAAGTGCGTACACAACATTAGAATAACTGTTTCACGCGCACTGCAGCCCCGGTCTCTCGTCTACTCTCTCTCCACATCTGTATACTTATCCAGGAATTTTACCTATATATATATATATGCCATAGGTAGATAATATATATATATATATATGCACCTACTATAGCTGGTGTACATATATATATATATATATTAGGTGCTTCCTGGCATACATGCGTGGACACGTAGCGTTTTCTGGTGAGTAGGAACATGGTGCTGCGGACAACAGAGACTCTACGAGGAGCAAATGTCACCGGGTTTTGAACAAGCGTGCAGAAACGGATTGACTCTCATCCATAATGTATATATAAATTAGTTGGTATATATATATATATATATGTGACTGTGTATCTGCAAGTATGCTTTTAGATATCTGTTTAGGAAGGAACACGCTGCACGAAGAATTTTTTTGAAGCGTGGTAAACAAAGCAAAAGAACGGAGGACAGCAGGGCCCAGTCATCGGGCGAGAGATAGAGAGATAGAAAAAGAGACACGCAGAGAGACAAGTGGGAAGTATGTGAAGAACACTCGGGTCGTCCTAATGAAAATCTGTAGGAATGTACACATATCTGTGTATATTTGTATATATGTAAATGATATAATGTATATGGGTGTGAATATGACTTTCGAGGGGAAAATAGATATGTAGAGGCAGACTTCGACTTTTCTACGGGAGGTAAAAAAGACGTATAAAGTCGGGTAAAGCAGGATGTGGCTTTTCAAGGAGGTTCCGAGATATGAAAAGGAAGTGCTTCGGAGGACAGTGAGACAGAGAAACGGAGACAGAGAGAGAGATGAGCAGACAAATGCCTGGTCAGGACGCTACTTAGGGATGGACAGAGAAGATGTACAGAGAGACACTACCTCGCCATATAAATTCAATGACGAGGACGACGCGGGTAGGAGCTGTGAGATAGAGAGAGGAGAGCGGGGAAGAAATAAGGAAGTGGGGAAAGTACTTGGAGAGTTCTCAGGAGGAGAAGGTAGACACACAAAGAGACAGAAGCGCACAGCTACACACGAAGAAGGCGAGTCGTCTACGGTTCTGAAGAGCTGCCAAACGCAGCTGGACTTAGAAAGTGGAGGAAGTTTTGTGGCAAAGCATCTGCGCCATCGAAAAATAAAATTCACATTTGTGGATAGTCGGAAGTGCAGTCCGACAAGGGCCGACATATGTGTAAAACCTCGACACAAAAATACGGGCACCGCTCTCTCCGGAGAGACAGTGTCCTCCGAAGGGATCAACACTACACTTACAAGGAAAAGGGAAAAATCACATAAAAGCGTGTGTGTCTCACGTCGGCGAAGGAGCAGTCACACCTACACAAGGAAAGACACACTTATATAAATGTAGATATAGATATATACGTATATACGCATGTATGTACGTGGATGAAAGCTGGCCTGCCCAGATGCACACAAAAACAAAAGTTCAACGCACTCTTCTTCAAATAGGAAAAGTAAATATTTCCTGGGCACCAGGTAGAAATGACTACACAGGCCTGCACGCGTATACGGATACATCATATCTTCGAAGTTACGCACGCTCGCAGAGGTACGAATAACGCGGCGTATCGAGCCGCTCGGTATTCCGTGAAGAGGTATGCAGTGCGTTCTAGGCGCACACAGACGAAAAAACATAGGCTGTGGGTAAAGGCTTCACTCTTTGCGGATGCGACTGCAGATATGTATGTGTATACACACATAGATATATATAGATTTATATATATATATATATATATATACATGTATACACGAGGACATACACACACGCAGGCGTGTGCTGCGTCTGCAAACCTACGTATTTTCCCCGCAAACGCAAAATCCTGAAGAGTTCTCTGTTTTCATTTGGAAGGCGCAGCCTAAAGAAGCGTGCTCCCAGTCTCCTGTATTCACACGCATGCGTCCTCTACATTCTGCATATTAACTCATACACGTGTCCAGGAGGGTCTGTATCTATATGTATCTGTCTATGCATATTTGTACATAATATTCATGTCCGTAGATATACGCGTGTGTATATATGTAATCGCTCTTTGTCGACACGGATAGGGGACCGTTTTATACGACGGTCACCCCCTCGAATTTATCGGAAGTGGAACTCTGGAGGAGACTGAAGCAGTTTAGCCTGTCTTATCTGGACGGGTATGCTTCTGACAGGACCTGCTGCTTCAACGTCACGTCCTGCAAACTCCTCACAGCGGCGTCCCGTTTCGAAAATATCTCCATACACGCAGACAACATGTGTGTGGTGATGTACGCAAACACAAGGAGAATATACACATCTATATATGTACACAACACGTTATCTATATACAGAGAAAGAAACATGTGCAGCAGCAGTCATTTCTTCGTAAATGGTGCACGTAGCTCTGCGGGAGTTGCGCATTCGCTGCATGACTGTTGATGACCTGTAGAGCTGTGCGCGTACTATGTATGAAGTGTTGCATTAGAATTTCCGCCTGTATCAATGAAGCGCAGTCGTGCTGCATGCGTCACGAGTGCTCGTTCACGCTGCCGTGCACCGCAGAACACTCGGCAACCGGTAGCTGTGGCGACGCTACCTCTCCATAGCAGCACTTCTGCACCTGTTGCGGCGCACGTGGGCCGATTCTTCGTATATCTGCAACTGCTGCTGCTACTGCTGCCTGATACCGCCTTTTTCACGCTGTTACTGCTCAACGACAAGCTGTGGGCGTGTTGCTGCAGTGCCAGCTGAAGGAAGTATGTCCTGCTGTTTTCTCTTCCGTGACTCTTTTAGACGAGTTTCTACTGCAGCTGCTGCGGGAATACTGGTTAGTATTCTTTCGCCGCTGCTGCGGCTAAGTACAAATGTGCCGTTCGGTCGGTTCTCGTTGTACAGACGTAAAAACCTATCGAGCTGTGCGGCCCTCAAGAAAACGAATGGTACGCAGTGGGAAGAGAGCGACTCTAACGGCGATACATAGAGGTGCATTCGTGGCTGCAACCTGCATGCTCTCTCTTAACCTCTCTATGGAAGACTTCTGCGTAACTTCCTGGCATTTCGTTTCCTAGCAAAGATACAGCCTCTGCAGCCCCCAGGACCAGTGACATTCGTCCACTGCCCGGTGATGCCTTACCGAAAGTCGGGTCGCAGAACCCTCTCCAGCACAACGTTACAGGGAAATCCTCGTGATGCGAGGAGATACCGGAATAGCCGTTGCTGTTGAGCGTGTTCCAAGCTAACAACGGCTGCACGTTGATGTGTTGCAGGCGAAGCTGGCGCGCTTACAGCGGCAGCAGCAGCACGGCGAGTGACTGCAGCAGCGAACTGCCCTACCTTCGTAGAGAAACTCCCGGGCAACTTGGTGTACAGGGGCTCATGTAGATCAGATACAACAGTGCGCTGATATTCGCAGCGTGTTCTGGTGAACAAAACTAGTGCAGAAAGGCATCTATGACTAAGCACCAAAAAGAAACCGACGTAAAACAAGCACAACAGGCAAAGACTTAGCACTGCCTGCGCGGACATGCTACCCAGTGCAACACGCGGCACGAACGACTGCCCCATGTCTGCCACGTACTGCCGTGCAGGCATTCAAACGCCTGCGTTCTTCTTTCGAAGTAAACAGATCAGGCCCGTCATCAGTCCAGTAGACTACTCGTAATACTTACATGTGCATATGACACAAACAACGCACCCATCTATTATTACGCACACACCGCGGCTCTCAACTACACACAGCTGAACTATTATATATATACATATATATGTATATATATGTGGACGCAGCTGTGTACAGGCCTATACATACGTGTCGTTTGCCCACAA
This sequence comes from Sarcocystis neurona, assembly GCA_000727475.1. Classification (NCBI taxonomy): domain Eukaryota; phylum Apicomplexa; class Conoidasida; order Eucoccidiorida; family Sarcocystidae; genus Sarcocystis; species Sarcocystis neurona. The sequence goes on from KL647297.1 coordinate 2,594,673, forward strand.
CCGTGGGTGCTTTCTGCTGTCTCTCTTTACACACATGTGAGACACCTGCGGTGAGAGTTGTCCGGGCCGGCGACCCCCACGAGGCAAGGGCCAGCAGCAGATCCGCAGCAAATGAACGAGACCCCGTCGCGTGCTGCTTCGCATCAGCATGCGCGACAGGCCAGAGACTCGCCTACGAGGAATCCATTGTGAGGCGGGGGAAGCAAAACAACAGGAGGAGGCAGCAGCACACCGTAGGCGTGCATGCATCCGACGCGTACAGGTGTGTACAAAAAAACCTCCCCCTCACGGACGCGCATGCAGAGATTTCCACTAGTCGTCCGGATGCGTAGTGTTCCTACTCCTGATGTGTGCCTCCTACACGCCAATATTTATTTAGAGAAGCAAAAAAACGACGGGCAGCGCTGCGCACAACATATCGTTTCTCCTGGTTTGTACCAGCACGGCCAAAACATCAGGTGGAACCGATGTGCACACACAGAGTCTGCCACGCGTTGAACGCTGTAGGACGCGGATACCTCGTGTAGCGTGCCGCATACGATATATATATATATATACATATACATGTATATCTATTTGCGGCACGCGGAGAAAAAGCCACAGATATACACGTGTACACACTGACATGAACATCATACATATATACGTATATATACGAGAAAGTAGATAATACTCGCACACATATATATACATATATATACACAGAGTGACGTGAGTAGGATACACAGATATATATTTATAAATGAAAAGAAGTTTATATACAGTCCAAGAGTGTGTATGAATGAGATCTGCACACGCTGCTCGTCATACAAGCAACGAGGAGTAGCAGCGACGCTGACGCAGCTGGTGTCGACGCACAAAAGTCGGCCGCAGGAACGGCAGCAGCCACAGGTCCTACTGCCTACGGGACCTAGGGCATGCCATGCGCAGTGCACCAGACGCGTGTCCTATCTCTCAGCAAACGCTTGCACTGCACCTTCCGAACGCACCCCTTGCGTCGCAGCTGCATGCATCCCCTGCTGCGGCAGCTAAACGCCTTCCTCGCTGCGGTCGCCGGTGCCAGCCGTGGACAGCACCTGCGTCTTCAGCAATTCTGACGCTGCGGGAACGCCTGCAACGCAGCTCTGCACGCACGCGGACTTTCTTCAGCCCCGCCGCTGCACGCACGGCAAGCCGTGTCGCAGCAGCAACGGACGGTGAAGGCATTTCTGCGACTGCAGCAGCACTTCGTACGAACGACAGAGTCTATTTGCGACAGATATGTCGCGCACCTGCTGCGTGTCCTTCTCGCTGCTGCCGTCAGCCGCGCACGCAGTCGACAGCAGCAAGAGCAGCGGCCGTGAGGCACCCACAGCAGCAGCAGAAGTCACAGGCATGATTCCGAACAGCAGTAGGAGGAGCGGCAGCAGCCACCGTCTTGCTCGCGCAGCAGCAGGAAGCAGCACAGCTACTACGCAGCAACAACAGCAGCAAGAGAGGGATTAACTCCCCAAGTCGTGAGGCTGGTTTTAAGACGTTGCGCTACTGCTGCCGCCTGCGTTTGATATTGGCCGTGCCGCTGCTTCCCCGTCGTCGATCGCTGCTTCGCTCTTCCGACGTCCGTCGTCTTCTGCAGACGGAAGTGCTGCGCGAAGAAGCGTCTCTTCCTGACCTCCGTCTGCTGCTGCTGCTGCCCCCCGTCTCGGCGTGGCGGGGAGGAGGAGGACTTCTGCTGGCGCTGCTGCTGCGGCCTGAGTGGTGATGCTGGTGCCGACGCTTCGAGCTGCTGCGGCCCCGCTGGGTACTGCTGCTGCTGTTGTGCTGCCGGTGCGAAGACGACGTGCTGCTGCCGCTGCTGCCGTCAACGGCAGACGAGCTCTTCCCGTTGTTGCTGCTGCTACTGCTGCTTCCTCTGTCGCGCCGGCTGCTGCTGCTGCGTCCCCCACGGTCCGCAGCGGCGGAAGACGAGGACGACGAAGAGGAAGAAGAAGAAGAAGGCGAGACACGACGGGGCGGCAGGGAAAGCAGTGCCGTCGCCGCTGCAACACCAACGCCCCCGCCCGAAGAACTTCTCCGCTTGCTGCTGCCACTGCCTTTCTCCCCGTCGCCTGTCCCTCCTCCTCCTGCTGCGCTGGTGCGACTTCCACGCCCACTACTGCTGCTGCTATTGCTGCTGCTGCTGCTCCCTGTACTGCTGCTGCTGCTGCTACTCCGGCTGCCGCTGCTGCACGCTTGATCCGCCGTCTCGCGTACTCGACGCACCAAAGACTCGAAGGCAAGCTTCGCGTTAAGAAGCGTAATACTCTTCATGCTGCTCTCTGCTGCACAGAGCTTGGTGTATACGCTGCGACACCCCCACAGAAGACGACGCGCAGACGTCCATCTATTGTGTTGATACTTGATCCACTCACATACGTATATACATATCGATGTGTGTGTAGGAAGAGAGAAGCAGATACACGCACGGAGGCAAAGAGAACGAACTGTCCTGTTGAGATACCCGTCAGCTACATACACAAAGAAGCATCTCTGCAAGGGAAGACGTCTCTACGCATACGTGCGACGGTCTTGTACGCAAGTCTAGAGATATACATGCATACACAGATACACGTCATATATATAGAGAAGAACGAGAAGGACGGGGAGAAAGACAAGGAGACAAAAAGAGAGACGCAGACAGAAAGAGAGAGACCAAGAGAAATGTCCCCATCCGTGTTTGATGAAACTCGAAGCATATGGCAGTACGGTGGGCTTCTGCAGTGCACCTGGACAGGGGAATATAGCCATCCCCACCGACCACCCCACCGGTCTCCTCGTACACGTAGATACTTTTCGGCCCGGTATTTCTTCTAATACAGTCACACGTCAAAAGAAGAAAACACACAGAGACGGCAAGAACAGCCAAACACGTACACTGGCATGCGCTTCAAATATCTTCAGTAGCTTCTGCAGACTTCTCCCACTCGCTTACACACGCACCAATGTGATGAATACTCATACACACATATATATATACACGTGGACGCAGGTGTGTTCGTTGTGTGTGTCTGTGTCTCTGCATCCTTTCTCTCGGTTGACTCGCTTTTAACTGATGTGGAAACGGATGTTCACTTATGTCTCTGTAGCAAGTTGCTTTCTTTGATGACGTTTTCCCCTCGGAGTACCGAGGTTCGCACTGGAGCAGAGAAAGGCGCCGGCTGGCAAGATGAGGGGAGTTTTTCTTCTCACCTTTCGAAAGTGAGGGAGGGAGCAACGAGGTCAATGCCATGCTTTTTTATTAAATCTTTCATCGTTATTTTGTTCTTCCCGTACTCTTCCTTGAGGAGCTCCACCGCATCCTCGAACAGCTCTCGCGGGGTCGAGCCGCCCTGTCCCACCATGTCGCAGTACCGCGAGTCATCTGCTGCGTTCTTCACGAATTCCACCCACGTTGTCTTCGGTGTCAGTTCCCCTAGAACACGCAGAAAAAGAGGAAATCGGGAGAACGCAGCGTCAGAGATGGCAGAGAGGATTGCGACGAAGAGGAAGGCGAAGAGGCAAAGGACAGACAGACACAAAGATAGACGAAAACAGAGAAAGGAAGAGGAAAAACATCTTCGGAGCTGCCTGCTGCCCACGAGAGTCGACGAAGAGGCTGAAAAGGGAGCGGGCCCGGGGGGACATGCGAGAAAGTGAAGCAGCACGGAAGCCAAGGAGACTCTCTGCATGCGTGGAGACGGGTGGAGAAGTACGGAGGAGGAAAGCCACGGAAAAAACCGGGTCAAGGAACTGCAGTGCGTGGGGCGCAAAAAGAAGAAGAAGCGGAGGAGGCGCAGGGCGGTGAAGTTCGAGTCTGACGGAAATGAAGAAATGGCCCTTAAAATAGAGCAGGTGTACGTCTTTGTCGATGCTGCAGGCCTTCGTTAAGTAGCAGCAGCGTGGCCACGCGACAGAGGCGGAGACGGCAAGAAGAGCGAAGAGACGGCAGTATGCGACAGCCACGAGGGAGAGGCGGAACTCTAAAGAAGAAGAGAAGAGAACGCCAGCATACAAAAAGAGGAGAAGAAGTTTACCTTTGCATGCGGCTTCATCAAGAAGTGCCCGAAAGGCGTCGCGACGCTTCCGCTCGCGACGGAAGAGTGCGTGGCGTCGCCGCTTGCGGTCCTCCGAGTAGCCGTGCTGGACCCAATTCTCCCATACTCTGCACATACAGCGGCAGAAGGACAGCAACACGCTTGCGTCCGCAGAAGAAATCTCGCGGAAAAAAGTCATCGCACGAGCAGTCTTGGGGAGGTATGCCGCAGGTCCCCCCGCCAAGTGCAGCGCACGTCGCTGTAGCACCGCGGAGACACACGCGCGAGACAACTGCAGCACCCAGACCCGACGTGCGCAGCAGCAGCAGCAGTTAACAGCGCTCGAGGCAGCTGCAGCAGTGTCACACAGGAGCAGCAGCCGCGCAAGGCTGCTGCTGCAGAGAAAGTCAGTCCGCAACGGCGGCAGCATCACGTACCAGCGCACACCGTGTGCACCAGGAGCGGCAACAGCAGCAGCAGCGAGGGACGCGGTTGCAGAGCAGAGAGGTGCAGCAAACAGCGACGGTCGTCCGAGAAATGCAGCAGCAGCAGCAAGGACACAAGGCCGCCCCGAAGTGTGTGGACATGCAGTGGGCACTACGACAGCGCGACCGACGAAGACGCGAGCCGGCTGCAGCAGCAGCTGCTGCAGCAGCGACTCGGAGAAGATGCAGCAGCAGCAACAGCAGACGGACGCAGCAAAACAGCAGGACTACGAGGACCCTGCGAGGGCCCTGCTGAGAGCGTAGAATCTCCACGCACGTCCGAATGAGCAGCAGCGGAGAACCGGCAGCTACACCAACGGCGGCAGCATCCGTAGCAGCAGCTGCAGCAGCAGCAGCAACCGGGAGGACACGCGAGGAGTCTCCCGCCAGCAGTGTAGCGTCAGCTGCAGCAGCAGCAGCAGCACAGCGAGAGAAAAGGGAGCACGGCGCAGCAGCAGCACCAGCAGCACGGGGGAGTAATGCGCCAGCTGCAGCACACGAGGCGAAAGGAGGACGCAGGTCTCTGTATGGTCTCTGTCTGGACGCTGCTTTTATCTTCTTTTGCATATGTAACAGCTGCAGAGAGGCAAAGGAAGACGGCAGTAGCAGCAGAGACAAGTCGTCGCGACCGAGGCAGACAAAGAGAAATGCGCGTTGTTCACGACAGAAACAACGTTCTTCTTCTACACGAGAAGTATACACATATATTTACATATGTATACATTCAACCACACGCATACTTCCACGGGTTTGCATATACGCACACATATAAAATCTCCCTGACATGCTCACATTAACACACACGTCCATATATATATATATATATGTATTACTTACGTCTTCCTACAACCACAAAGGAGAGGAACAACAGAAAAGAGACAGTTTACATATAAAACGCCTACTTATACCTATACGTATATATATATATAGACAACCTTTATAGAAAATAGAAAAGAGGCTGCTCACACATAGATACATATACACACATACAGACATACATACAAATACACATATACACACATACATGCATACACACAAACACATACATAAATACCTATAATATGTACATATATGTATGTATGTATGTATATGTGGAACTTTAGTAATTAAAGAGATGGCCTACACGCGCAATTACAGTTCACATATGAATATACATATATGTATACATTACACATATATATATATATCACCACGAGTACATCTATACATACACATACATGCATATACGTATATATACGCAGATTCTCTACCGGCTTACTGAAGAATGTCTAATTTGAAGACCCCAGCGAGTTCCGGAAGCGAGCAAAGTTCCTCCTTCACTTCCAACCAGCTGCACGTAACAGCCGCAGCAAATGTTAATACACAAATCACATGAAAGATATACATATACGTAAGGTGGCGGCACACATGCACGTATATAGGCATATGTATTGGTGTACATATTATTTGAGTTACCATATATATATACATGTATAACGCGACGACAGATATATATGTATGTATGTATATTATTTGTGTTCGTATACCTATACATACGTGTCTGTATACGTCTATATGTCTGTGCGTGCACGTGGATGTGTACCTTCTTTGTTCGTAAAGAAATAAAGTTTGCAGCAACACAAACTGTGACTACATGTGAGTTGAAAACAGAGTTCCGCCGCAGAAGAGAAGAGATATAAATATCAACAGAAGCGAAGAACGCAGATAGACAGACACAAATAGAAAAACAGCAAAAGACACACTGCTCGACAGCGACATGTACGTACGTCTTCAAAGGGAGTTACATAGATGGTACGTGGACTATATGTACACACCTGCTCCTTCCCACACAGACCCATATATATACATATACACGTACACATGCCTGTCTATACATGCGTATGTACGTTTGATGACGGGCGTGCCCAGCGCACCACGTCGATATACCGTGGTGTGCTGAGTGTAGCTCCGTCTACAACTTCTTCCTCCACAGAGGCACCTGCGCCGAAGAAACGAAGAAATGCACGCGTGGGCGTCTGCAGCAGCTCCTTGTGGAGAAGACGCTCTGCGGAATTGGTGATGCTTGGTGCGGTGTACATACACCTCGTACGCCTGTTCCCTGCGCTGGTCTGCGACGTACGCCTACACCCCAGCACATGGACTTGCTTTCCTATTATCTGGAATAAGCTTCCTTTGAGCTGGAAAGGATCTCCACACACGCTCTCACATATACATTTGTATATATGTAGACACAGCCACCCCCTCCTCTCGCAGCCAAGAGACGCGCTGCTTGGGTCGTTTCTTCGCTTGCTGCCGTGTGCGTGTCCCCAAAAAGAGAAGACGGAGGTACAACAACAACGCAGGCAGCTCTCTCATCGGGAGAAGGGGGGGCAGCCCAGGCCGGGGTGGACATTCTCCTGCCCCCCACCGTGCGAAGGCCTCGTGTCGGCCGGACACCGCGGCTGAAGAAGAAAAACTTCGCTGGGGAGGCCTCCATAGCAGCCAGACTGCAGAAATCAGGAAAACGCGTGCGTGAGAGGCTGCGCGGAGAGACGCTGGACGTCCCCGTTTGCCCTCTCGCTGCGCAGTGTACGTACACCCCAACGAGGAGAGGTGTACGTACACCCCAGGTGTACGAAGCCGCGGCAGGAAGCGTATCACCGACGACGGGGAGGGCAGCGGCCTTACTTTCTTCTGAACGAGTACTGGTCGGGATTTTTTTCGAGGATTGCCTCCACACGTTCGACATCTTTTTGTCGCTTCTTTTTGTGTGTGTCACGCGACCGTTTCTCGAAATCTTCCATGAAGTCTTGGAAGGCGTCGTCTCGTTCCTGCTCGATCAACCAGTCCCACCACTCCTCTTCGTGGACGTAGTCCGCAAATTTGCTAAAAACGCAGCACGTGAGAGATCAAAAAAGGGAGAACTCGAGACACACGGCATGTGTGCATGAAGTGGCGAAGAAGTCGGAAGAGGGAGGATGCTGCCCCTGCCTCATGACACGGACCCCTTTGCACACAACAAACACAAGTGATATGCATGCGGCAACACACTCGCGAAGACGCACCACCGCTCAAGTGGGACCTCTCCGGAACTTCGACACGTGCGTCGTTACTGGAACATATCAAAAATTTCTCCAAATCCACACACAGACACGCATCTATGAAAAGGACTGCGTCGTACACACATACATGCAAAGAGAAAAGCAGAGAAAAGGAGTCACTCTGACGCTTCTTCGGGCAAACACGCACGAAATACACGTGCCGTTGCGCACGCTTACACAGAAATATAGCGGTGGGCTCATATGTATATATACGTGCATATATACATATATGAGCTCACCGCTATAGAAGTTTATGTGAACACAGACGTACACACATACACACACAGAGATATATTATTGGCGTCTGCGTGTATGCGTACAAGTACACATAAACCCGCACATACGTATACATATATATAGAAGTATATGTGAAAACAGATATATACACATATACACATATATATATGTTATTGGCGTCTGTGTGTATACATCGAAGTACAGATAAACACGTACATACGTATCTGCCTATCTGTCTATATATGTATATTATATGTGTGCATATATATTGTATGTTACACATATACATATATACATGTGTAGACACATATACAAATAGACGAATTTCTGTCTACACGCGGTCTCCATATGTGTACATAGACGTCTATATGTTTCTCTCTATACAAATGTATACGTAGTAGGGATGTACGTAGTTGTATATAGTTGTATATATAGTGTGTATTGATATGTGTGCTCGTCAAGTATCTGCTGGACCGCTGCTACACATAAAAAGGGCGACAGATGCGTGATCAACAACCACGACCGCATTCCGCTACCTACACACATATAAACGTATAGACATGCAAGTACGAAGATATACAGTTCAAAATCTACACATATATATGTATTTTCCTCAACGTGCACCATCATATACGTATATATACGAGCGCACCATTACACACATATAGAAACATACCAGCGCATACACATATATATGTGGATACTACTACATACGTACGTATTACATACGCACATCACTATTCACCTCTGCGTGTTCACATATATATATATATATATATATTGGCGTAAGCGCACCGTTATCTACGTATGTATGCATATAAACATACCAGCACATTTATCTCTCTCTATACACATACATATATATACATATCTACACATGCATACATATATATATGTACAGATAAGCACACCGTGAGCAGAACTACGTAGATATACATTACGTAAGCGGACGTATGTTGCCCTCAGTGGAGCTGCAAATCAGCAGTTCAAACGTCCCCGTAGCAGGATCCGGGTGCTACGTATCCACTTTGCTGCTGCTACTACTACTACTCCTACTAGTGCAACCGAGGCGGGGGAAGAACTCGCAGCTTTTCTGCTCCGATATGTGGGAGGTTTTCTCAATGTCCAGACGCAGAGGGAAAACGAAAAGGGAGATGGGCACTCCCCGCATGCTGGCAGAAGAAACAGAGAGCTATTTGATGTTCTACGCCTGCGGAAGCCAGCTATCTGTAGCTAGCACTCAGTGAGGCATGCACGCCGATATGTACTTCCTAGGGCAGTATAACAGGTGCAACTTGTTAACGTAGACGAAGAGGGAAAACACCAGGGAGCGCACACGGTGGCACAGAAGATGAAGAGGAAGAAGAGGGGGAGAACGAAGGGGAGGAGGTGAAGGAAGAGTAGCAGAACGGAGAGCAGGTGAAGGAAGAGCAGCAGAACGAAGAGGAGGTGAAGGAAGAGCAGCAGAACGAAGAGGAGGAGGTGAAGGAAGAGCAGCAGAACGAAGAGGGGGAGACCGAAGAGGGGGAGGTGACCGAAGAGGGGGAGGATAACGAAGAGGAGGAGACCGAAGAGGAGGAGGATAACGAAGAGGAGGTGAAGGAAGAGCAGCAGAACGAAGAGGGGGAGACCGAAGAGGGGGGGACCGAAGAGGAGGAGGAGAAGGAAGAGGGGGAGGACGACGAAGGAGAGGTGCAGGAAGAGCAGCAGAACGAAGAGGGGGAGACCGAAGAGGGGGAGGAGAAGGAATATGAGGAGAAGGAAGGGTAAAAGAGGACGTACTGGAAAAATGGAAAGGAAAGGAAGACGAGGAAGATGAGAGGGAAGAAGAAGAAGAGGAAGACGGGGAGTACGGAGAAAAAAAAAATGGAGGAAAAATGGAAAGTAGAGGAACATGACGCAGAGGAGAACCAGAAGAAAAAGAAGACGAAATGGGATGAGGAGGAGAGGAAGATGAGATGGAAGACGAAAACAGGAAGAGGAGGCGATCGAATCAGAAGACGAATAGGGCGAGACGAGACGTACATGTAGGTGGCTCCCGGTACGAGATCCTTCCATTTGTTTAACGCAGTTGCCATCGCCGACCGGGCCTGTACCATCAACGCATCCGTCACATTCCCCTCTTATAAACTTGCTGTATTATATATAAAACGCCTATATCTCTCTGTCTGTGTGCGCGCATACACATATGTACGCGTATATGTGAGGCACGTCCTCTGTTCTTCTTCCTCATACTTGTACAGAAGCTCAACGTCCAGTAAATACCTCATGCGGCCATCCCCATGTACTGCAGACCGCTGCCGAGGCCCGCGTCATATCATCTTCCTCCGCCATCACGTAAATTCTCAAACACGTATATATATATATATATGTATATAACGCCACAGAGACCGTTATACATATATATATATATATATGTGTACATATGCTACACAGGAGAGAGTCGTATAACGACGAACAGGTGTATATATATACGCGCAGGTGCTGCTACTACTTCGGTCAATTCCTGCAGGTCCGCATCACGTCGTCGCGCAGGCGTCTCTGTGTGAGAGCAGCTGCAAGCGGGGCCGCGTGTCCAGAGGTTTGACGAAGACGTGTCTACTACGCATACATAAATGGGGACGTGTGTGTGTTTGCAGGAAGAAACGGGTCTTCGTTTGCGCATGCATGGGATAAAGGAAGAAAGACAAGTTTATACGTCTCGCTTGTGGGTGCAGACACGACATATAGATCGAGAAAAGGCGAAGACAGCTCTGCAGCACAAAGCGCAGCTGAGGAGGTCTGTGGGGTGTACGTACACCGGGTAAAGAACCCACCTGCTGTTTTTTCTGGCGAGAGATATCGGCGTTTTTCCGCTGTCGCTGGCTCATGTATTCGCTAAAACTTTGCTTCCTTTCTCCTCGAGTGAGGATTTTGAAACTCTCCCACCGCTTGTCGCCTTCCAGCAGTTTTACCGCGTTCTCCCAGTTGATCCGTGGAGGGAACTTCTTCAACTCGAACAGCTTCTGCAGCAGCAGCAGCGGCCAGAGCAACCACAGCAGCACCCACCGCAACATCAGCTGCAGCAGCAGAAGTGGCCGCGACAGCAGCAGCAGCGGTCGTCGTCGCACGTCCGCAACGGGTCACACCAGCAGGAGCAGCCCCACCGCCGCAGCAGCCAGAGGAAACGCAGCGGCATGGATAAACGAAGTAGCAGAGAAAAACACAGCACACGACCGGGTAGTACCAGCCCAACGTGGCAGCCACCCCCGTGCTGACGCAAAGACGCAGCGGCAAGAGGCGTAGAGAAACAGGTAGCACTCCTGAAGCCGCGTGGCGTGTCATCGACAGCAGCTGCAGGAAAAGCAGGGGCAGCAGCATCTCACAGCGCGACACGGGACGCAGCTGCCGCGGGATTGGCGAATATCTGTGCTAGCAGTCATAGCCGCAGCAGCACGAGACCGGCCCACTGCAGCAGCACGGGCCGCGGCGGCAGCAAGCAGCAGTTGCACGTACGTCGCCTCGCTTCCCCCGACGAGCCACGGCTGGCCTCCTCCTACCCCAGCCGCAGCAACAGCGGACTGCTCCCGCGAGTTCGCCACCAGACAAGCAGCAGCGGCAGCAAAAAGAGCAGCGCTGGCTCCCGGAACAACATGTTCAACACCACGTATATATACACGTGAGAAGACGCGAAGGACACACACAAAAGCGTAGCCTGCGTTCCCCTGCAACATATACAACACAGGCATGTACACACATGGAAACGGCCACGGACGCATGTACGTGCACCGCCGAAGATTTGTGTACACATGCAGAATATTCCACAGGACCACCTTCGTACGCATGAAGACTTCTGTGAACGCGCGCAGACGTCTCTACTCCTGCACAGACTTCCGGACACGCGCGCAAAGTTCTGCATACATGCAGAATGTTGTACGCGCGCATGCAGCAGCTCTGTACACGCAGCCGCATAAACACGCATGCATGAACTTACACGCGTGCAGCTATACGCACACGCACAATCACACCCACATACACATATATATGAGGATGTAGATACGTTTGTCCACATCTGTCTACAGATATCTCTACGCAGGTGATATATATATATATATATACATACCACGCGTGTATGTGCCTACGGGCCGCAGTCAAGGGTGGCTCCTGGAGGGGCGGCAGAGAAAGACACGCAGCCTTCCTCTCCCCATGTGTCGCAGCAGCACACGTACACAGATAATACTGCAAGATAGAGGAAGACAAAGGCGTGCTCTGTATACGTAGACTTACGTATAGGCGCGCCACACATACAGACAAGAAAAGACACACGTAAAGGAGGATCGGAGCAGCGAGAGAAAGGGGTCTCGCCGGACGACTACTTACCACGATCCACTTGCGGGCCTCTGCTTTGCTGCTGAACTTGGGCCACTCCGCCTTCTCCTCTTCCCATTGCTGCAGCAGCAACAGCAGCGCATGCAGGCGACAGCAGAAGCAGCAGCAGCACCAGCAGAAGTGCATCTCCTCATCACGCATCTGCCCGCAGAAGCCGCGGCGGTCGACGAGGAAAACAAGTACGCGCGAAGAGAGCAGCAGCCTCACGCGGACGCAGAAGACCAAGAAGCCGCAGCAGCAACAGAAAGCAAATGCGCACGCAATGCGGAGAGAGAGAGAGACAGAGCGAGAGAGACCTTCCATTTGAGACACCGGGACCGAAGCACCGCTAGAACAACACGTACCACATATGGACATAATACATGTACATATATATATATATGTGTACATACTCATACATATATGCATATGTGTATATACACATATTAAGGGGCATCACAGTGTATGCACATATGTATACACGTGTATTACCACACATCATATTATATATTAATGTGCATATATGCATGTATGTATACACATATGCGAGCCGGCATTATATATATAGATATATGGCTGCGTGCATGTTTATTGAGTATATATCCATAAATGCATACGTGTCTACACATGTACTACCGGGCATCATATTATATACATACATATATATATATATGTGTATATATGTATGTTCATATGTGCATGTGTATAGAGTACATACACATACATGCATAGATGTATACACATATACCAGCGGGCATAATATATATACATGTAGATGCGTGTGTGTAGAGTAGTAATGCGTGGGTGCGTGTGTGTGTTTGAATGGGGGCCTCACCCCGTGCCTTATAAAAAACGTTTGTGTTCTCCTATTCAAAGGAAGTGCACTTCACGTCGAAGTTCAGTGGCAGCTGCCGTATATTAACTCGCACACAAATATCTACACATACATATATGTCTGAGAAGAAAAAGTGCGTTTTTATGCAAGTACGCATACACACGTATCTGTACATACATATATACACATATACATATATATATAAATACATATACGTACATCCGTATGGAATAGAGGGAAGTACGTACATATATATATGTGTACATACTTGTATACATATATATGTATATATATATATAGAGAGAGAGAGAAAGCAGGGAGGAGGGGAGTACACGCCAGTGGCTTGCATACGAACTTTTTCAACAGATATATATATAATACATAAAGACAGAAACATACACATAGAGAGAGAGAGCTACACACAAGTAGCTTGTGTATGGACTTTCTCTACAAATACATATATATACACAGATATATAGACACACACATATACACATAGAGAGAGAGAGATACACGCCAAGAGCTTGGCTGTGGACACTTTCGACAGACATATACATACAAACATACATATACACGCATATACACGTACGTACAGACAGATACATATATATATGTGTACATATGCATGTATATATAAAGAGTGATAAAGGAGCAGCGTGCGCGTGCACGTTCTCTACAGAGAGATTCATAAGCAAAAACACATATATAGAGAGAGAGACACACACACACACACCTATACATATATATATATATATATAGAGAGAGAGAGAGATACAACACACACATATATATATATATGTATGAGAGAGAGAGAGACACTCACACACACACACATACATATACATATACATATATATACATATAGAGAGAGAGACACACACACATATTCACCTATACATATATATATATATATAAAGGGAGACAGAGCGACACACACATACATACATATACATACATATATATATAGACAGAGAGAGAGACACACACACATACCTATACATATATATATATAGAGAGAGAGAGAGCGACACACACACACACACACACACATACCTATACATATATATATATATGGAGAGAGAGAGACACACACACACCCACTTATATATATATATATGTAAATAGAGAGAAGCACACCATAGTAGCGTGTGTGTTGGCTTGCTTTTGTTACAAGTTGTAAACAGCCAGATACGTATTTGTGTAGCCCATTTCTACGTGGAAGAAAGGAAGAGGACCTCCTCGTACATCATTCCTGCATCCCCACCCACACGCCTCCACCAGCACGCCTCCACTCACGTCTCTTCCTCCCTTCCGGCTTCTCCCTTCTTTCTCTTTCTCGCTTGCACTTCCTTGGCAGATTTACCTTGAAGAGTTCTTCTACTTCTTTCGGGGTTGTCCACAGCGACTTCTTCGTGTAGCTGTTGTACCAGTACTCCGTCCCCTCGGCCGTCGCGTACCGCGTCCACCCGAGTTTGTAGTAGATCTTCCTCTCTTCCGGAGTCATCATAGTCTCAGGCTTCTCCCACTGACTTTCCTGGGTCTGTGTGTGCAGCAGCAGGCAAGCAGCATCTCGAAGAAAGAGACGCAGATACAGCAGAAGAAGGGCCAGACGCTGCAGCAGCAGCTGCAGCAGGAGCAGGAGCAGTCACAGCAGCAGCAGGGACGTCACACCCGCGCAAAACCCCCCCCAACGCGGCAGCAGCAGGACACGGCTGTACCTCCTCAACAACAGCACGCGACCCCCAGCACCACCAGCAGCGCCAGCAGCAGCAGAGGCGAGTCTTTGAGCGGCAGCAGCGGCAGCAAAGCCACATGACTCGCGTCCGAGTCCTCGGCCCGCCCCGTGCAGCACAGCAGCAATGCCGCCAACAGCCGCAGCAGCAGCACCAGCAGCGGCTCGTCGCAGCACAACGGCACAAGCCGCAGACACACACACACACACACACGGAGCAGATTCTCTACTTGCCACTTCCTCTTCTTATTCCTCTTCTGCTCTTTCTCAAGCAGTTCCCCAGTCGCTGTGTGTGTGCGTGCGGCAGCAGCAGCACGCTGCGGTGGAGTGCTTCAGCAAACGCGCATCTACATTCTCTGAGAGTGACAGCAGTAGCAGCAGCAGCAGGCGAGACGCCCCTGACTGACACACGCAGAAAACAGCAGCAGGTGACGCGACACGTTATAGCGGCGGCAGCAGGAGCAACAGCACCAGCAGGAGTAGCAGCACGAAAAAGAACAACTAGTCAAAGAGGAAAACATCAAGCGCACAAAGCAGCAGCAGAAGCAGCAGGAAGAGGACGACGAATATGAAGAACACGGTCAAAGAGAATACCCAGCAAGCGCACCAAGATGAAGAACAAGAAGCAGCAGAAGCAAGGGATGTCTCTGTACAGTAGAAGCCTGTGAACTTTTTCTGTACGTACTTTTGTATTGTAATAATACTTTCTGCCATCTTTCCCAACATGTTCGGTCCATCCGTCGGCAGTGGGCTGGTTGGCCTGTCGGCCGCTGGCGTCGGCAGCAGGTTGTTGCAGAGCTGCGGCGCCGCCAGCTGCTGCAGCAGCAGCGGCAGGAAAGGCTGCGGCTGCTGCAGGAGGAGGAGCAGCCCCAGGCGGGAAGTGGACAGCAGCAGCAGCAGCGGCAGCAGCAGCAGCTGCGGCGGCAGCCGGTCCTATCAGACCCGCAGGGGGGAAAGCCAGAGTGGCAGCTGGACCCCTCGCGGCAGACGAGGCAGCAGCAGCGTTCAAAACAGCAGGTGCTGCAGCTCCTGGTGGCAGCACGGCAGGCGCGAGCTGCGAAAGAGCAGCAGCAGGAGCGAACGCTGCGGGGAAAGGAGCAGCAGGCAGCGGAGGATGAGCCAACGGTGCGGCAGCAGCTGCACCAGCAGCTCCCGCCGGTGCTCCTGCAGCAACAGGATTCAACAACATCCTTGCAAGCAGGGGAACAGCAACAAATCAAGACGCATGCAAGGCAGCAGCGGCATACTTATGCTGCCGCTTCAAACTTCTCCTCCTCCTATTTCTCTTCTTCGCCAGGAATGGCTGCTTTGAGTATCTTCTCTCTCTGCAAAACACTTCTCGTGCTCCTGCTGCTGCTGCTCCTCAGAGGGAAAACTCTTCTGCTGCTGCTCCTGCAGTCGATTTCACTGCTAGGGAAGATACGGTACTGGTGTTACGTCTGCTGCTGCCGCCGCTTCTCCTCCGTACGCTGCTGCTGCTGCGACGTGCATCCTGCAGCAGCCACAGCTGCAGGCGACTACCGAAAGAGGCTACACTGAACTGAAGTAGTGCAGGAGGGGGCAGGAAAGCGTTTTGCCCTCCTTGGCCACAGACACACAGCAGTCGACTACCACCACCACCACACGTGCGGAAGGAGGAGGAGGAGCAGACGCAGCAGCCCGAGTCGCAGCAGCGCAGGAAAAGAAGCAGCAACAGCAGGTCTGCTGCAGCGTCAGCAGCAGCAACAGCAGGTCTGCTGCAGCGTCAGCAGCAGCAGCCGCAGCAAAGACCACGAGAAGGTGGGAGGGAGCGCAGCAGAGGCACGGGTCCCGGCAAGGCAGGGCAAACAATTGCAAGCCTCCGCAAGAACGGCGGCGCGCATAGGATATAGGGCACACACAAAACTTTCAGGTGTACGTACACCGGAGACCGTATCCCACGAAGACCTGATATTCCTCTGAGACGGACGGCATGTGCCGCTTCGGGTCTTCTTCCTTTTCTACGTATGTAGAAAGGGGCACAAATGTGCACACAGATGAGGACGGCATTGCACAGCACCACGTGTAGGAGGGCGTATTTACGGTCGTACACCACGCAGAAAATCCTCTATTTAAAAAGAGCCAAGAGAACTACACAAGACTTGGACGGATATACATGACCACACATGTATATACAGACAGAAAGAGACTTGTAACATGCGTATATATTTGTCGCATTCTCAGTGTGTCTCTCTGCATATATATATATATATATATATATATGGTAGGATACATATGGAGGTCCGGAATGTGTTATAAACTTTTTTGTTGCGAAGGATATCTACATCGGTTCTCCTGAGAGAATTTAAAGGGAACTTCACACTCAAAATTCAAGTGCACCTTAACGGAGACAGATAGCTACACATATATAGAGAGAGGCAGAAGGAGACGTATATATATACATATATATTTCTGCGTGAGTTACTAGCTGTGGGCCAGGAGGCGGCGCAGTCGCAAGTGCTGCGGTCGCGTGCTGCGCGTTCCTGAGTCAGTCCCCGAGAAGGAGGCACTGCAGAGAGAAAAGCCGGAAGAAGCGAACAGCAGCAGCTGCTGCTGCAGCGGTGAGGCTGCTGCCAGAGTTCTGTGGGAGCACCAAGGAAGAGCAGCAAATAAGTGACGAGCCCCACATGAAAGGCGTGCTGCCGCTTGATCTGCTGCTGCTGTTTGTTCTGCTCCTGCTGCTGCTTGATCTACTTGCGCTGCTGCTGGAACATCCGGTGGAACGCAGTGGCTTGCTGTTGCAGTGGTGGCTTGCTGTTGCAGTGGTGGCTTGCTGTTGCAGTGGTGGCTTGCTGTTGCAGTGGTGGCTTGCTGTTGCAGTGGTGGCTTGCTGTTGCAGTGTCTTGCCACTGTCACCGCGGTTGAGCGTCCCGGGGAGCTCCCTGCAGCAGTTGTCTTTCTTTCCTCTGCCGACCACGGCAGCAGCAGCAGCAGAACTGGCTGCGACGGCGCAGCGGCAGAGGCGAGGCAGCGGACTGCAACACTGGCAGCAGGAGCAGCGGCAACAGCAGCAACAAGCGCGGCAACACCGGCAGCATGAAGTGAGGCCGCAGTTCCTGCAGAAGAAGATTCAGGAGAATGGAGAGCAGCAGCAGGAGAGCACTGCGGTCAACAGAGCGGCGGGCAACGTACAGCACCAAGCAGCTGCTGCAGGCGATGCTGGAGATGGAGCAGCAGCAGAAGCGGCACATATATAGAGTAGCAGAAAATGTACACGTGGCGGCCCGTGCCGCACTCGAGGTAACTGCAAAAAGTAGGAAACTCCTTGGACACGCACGAAGAAAAAGGAGGATCGCCAACGGCACACGTTTATGGCACAGGCGTCCCTCTTTAGTGCGGTACGCTGCTGCTGAGAAAGTTGTGCACGAGAGGCGGGAGATCCTTGAGATGGCGGCAGGGGCTGCTACTGCCTTGGGAGAAAACGAGACATAACAAAAAAAGACGGTGACGCGCAACGCAGAAAGGACAGAAGGAGAAAAAAGAAAACAGAGAGAGCAGGCCCCCGCGCTTCTTTGTCGGCTCGTGTGCTGCGGAGCAGGAGCACGAAGAGAGTAGTATACTACCTTTGCTACTTCACACCACATGCAACCTACCTCACACTCGTGCTGCCGCACTGCTGTCTGGACCACCGCCGCTGCAGGTGTGGCCCATGCTGCTGCTGCAGCTGCCGCCCTGGCCACTCCCGTGCTGCGCCGTTGCGCTGCTGCTGCTGTTGTTGCGCCGGCGTGGGCCGGAGCGGCTTGCGCGGTGGCCCCTGCTGCGGCTCCTCGCGCTACTGCTGCCGTTGCAGGCGCCGCTGTCACACTACACTCGAACCATGCGCCCAGCCACCGAAGAGGCTGGAGGACGAACAGCCCCATAGAGAGCAGCCGCCGCAGCAGGAGGGCAAGCAAGCAGCTGGAGCAGGTAGGAGTGCCATTGGCCGCAGTAGCTGCAGCAGTGGCGACAACAGCAGTCGCACCAACAGCAGCAGGAGCACCACCAGCAGCAGCAACAACAGTAGAAGACGCAATTACTGAGCTCGAGCAGCAACAGACAAAGAGCCACGGGCCGCAGCCCCTGGTGCACATGACGGGCTACCCAGAGGAGGTGCCGCAGCAGCTGATGCACCAGCAGCAGTTGTTGCTGCAGCAGACGGAGCCTCGCTGCACGTCAGACTAGGACAAGACACAGACCAACCTACCCAGAGAGCCGAGCAGCAGCCGCAGTCGCGTGACTTTCACTACGGAAGCAGCAGAGATAACGAAAGGGGCAAGAGACAGCAGCAACAGAAGCAGCACCAGCTGTAAGAGTGTATCCTCATTCCTCAGTATCAGCAGCAACACAACACCCGGGAAGAAGAGGTATGGCCCTATTTCAACAGCGGGAGGCTGCTCGTGAAGCAGAAGGGCTCAGCGAAGCGACGGCGGCTCCTTCGATCTCAGCAGGAGCCACTTGCCGCTGCACGTGCACGTTGAGGGGAAGGATCCGCCAGAGCTGATGCTGCCCGCTGTAAAAAGACGAGTTGCTGCTGCCCTGCCAACAGGGAGGAGTTACGCGAGAGCGGCAGCACACGAGCAAGCAGCGTGGGCCTTCCCTTTGCCGGCGCACCGGCGGGCGCCAGTGGCACGTGCCGCTGCAAACTTATCAGCAGGCGGTGCAACACACAGCAGAAGAGCTGCTTGTTGCAGAGGCACGCTCATCCTCAGCAGCCGTGCAGCAAGAGCACGGCTCAACAACATCTACAGGCGCCAAGAAAGGTATTTTAAACAACCAAGTATAACAGATGCAGATGGTGCTTCGTCGTAAAGCAGCATCTTCAACAAATTCGTCGCAGCTGGTTTCGTACGTACGCACAGCTGCAGCGAGGGCTACTGTCTCATGAAGAAGCATCTGCGACCGCGGCTGTCCGACGGGGACGGGCCTCTACCCCACAAGAGACACGCGCCCCACCTGTCGCAGCAAGTAGTACTGCAACAGCAGCAGCTCGGCGAAGTGGATTTGTTCAATGCGAACGCAGCAGCCGCAGATGCGCTTTCCCCCGACCCCAGCAAGCGCTTTCGAACAGAGACACATAAACTGCATGGTGAAGTAACAGGAATACGTGGGGATGCGAAGGAAGACGAAGCGGGGACACACCGTAGCAACAGCACGCTGCACACGGCTAAGACGCATGTCGCAGACACGTCGCTGCTGCTGATGCTTCTGCTGGCGCTGCCTAGCAGCACTGCTGATATATGCATATATATATATATATATATGTATATACAGCTTCTGCTCCTGATGCTAAGCCGCATTGCTTATATATATATACATATATATGTACACGTGTTGCTGTTGCGCACGACGATGATGTGTGTGGTGGCCCCGTAGATGTCTGTGCTGTTCCTGCATTGGCGATTCCACCTCCCGGAGCACTTCTCGGTCTCCTGCTGCTACCATTTTGTTGCTGCTGCTGCTGGCGTTGTTGCCTGAGGCCGCTGCTGCAGTTGGCGTTGCTACTGCGTCGTGGGTGCAGAAGTTGCTTCACTGCTGCTGTTTTCCTCCTGCGTTGCTGCTGCTGGACGAAAAACTGCGGTGGCGCCGTGTCAGAGTGCAGTTCTTAATACTCGTGTTGCCATCTTGTTTCCCTCCTGTACGTGTCGCTGCTGACTTCCTGCAGCGCTAGGAAAGTTGCCTTCGCAACGTTCTTCGCTTCTTGCAGTTGCTGGCGCTTTCTACGAAAGTAGAAGGCGAGTGTGGCTGCTCCTAGTGCTGCTGTTTGACAGCCCGTTTAACGCGCGCGAGCAGCTTGTCTCGCGCAGGCGCGCCGGGCCGCCTTGCGCGCGTAGCTGGACAAGGCAGGGTGGAGCACCAGCAGCAGCACCTGATGCAGTACAGGCGGTCGCAGATGCAACAGCAGCAGCAGCAGCAGCGGTCGCAGCAGCGGTCGCAACACCAGGAGCAGCAGCACCAGCAGCAGCACCAGCAGCAGAACCAGCAGCAGCAACAGCAGCAGCAGGAGTCGCTGCAACAGCAGCAAGAGTTCCGGCAGCAGCAGCTGTTGCAGCGACACAGCAGCACAGCAGCAGCAGGCTATGAAGGCTACGCGAACGGGCAGTCCTCGTCCGTTTTGAGCCAGGGATCGGAACCGGACCAGCATGCAGCTCTCGACGACTAATTGTGGAAGACAGGCGGTGGCGGGAATACGAGCTTCTCGCATGACTTTATCTACGTCTCTTCTTCGCCGCCTCTCTCCGGTGTACGTACACCCGGCAACGTGCAGTGCCTTGCGCTCTCGTTGCAAAGTCGCTCCTTCTCCTGCAGCTGCATGAAAAGGCTGGGTGCTGCTGGAGAGGCAATTTTTTTTTTCGTGCGTCTCTTTCGCGCGCTCGCCGCTCTCGCTGTCTTGCAATTCCTCTGCTGTCTTCCCTCGTCGTCTTGCACTAGCCACAAACGCTGCCGATCGTTGTGTTGCTGCGGCAGCAGCAGCAGCAGCTTGTTCACGTCTACTGAAGCGCTGGTGTTGCACCGGCTCCTCTCGGAGCGATGCTGCTCCTCCGCTGAAGCTGCATTTGTTGCAGCAACTTCTTTTCCTGGTCGTCTGCTGCAACCGCCTCTTCTTCTGCAGCGCTCTTGCTGCCGCCGCAGCGGCCTCGCTCCTGCTGCAGCTCCGTTCGCTGACATGTGTGCTGCTGAACGCAAGAGGACTGCAGCGGCCCGGCCCTCACCCTCGCACACGGGAAGACTCTCCCGTTGCCATAAACGGGCTGCCTAAGCGACGCGCCAACACGAGCAGCGCTTCTGCTCCACAATGCTCCTACGCCGGCGGGGCAGACGTAGGTTACCTCCTTTTATAGGTTAAAGAGAGTTTTTTCAGTGGTCTGCACCTGCAAAAAACAGCCGTTGTGTGCAACGCACAACGGGTCAACAGCTAAAGCTGCACGCAAGTCTAAACTGCTTCTTCTGCCGTTCTTCTAACACCCCCGCACACAGACAGCTCCACGTGGACTGCAAAAGTGCCGCGCCAACTCGACTCTTCTGTGCGGGTTTCTCGCCAAAAAGTCTACGAATAACAAAACATGTACACCCGTGTGTGCACAAAGTAGTCTTCGTTCGAATGTCCAGGCATCGTCGAGGAAAGACTCCACTTTTGCGCCGTTTTACATCTCTATTTTACAAATGCAGATGTGCACCGACAAACAGACGTGTATACGTAAATATGCCGGATGCGTATAATTCCGGTGTACGTACACTCCTCCTCCACGTCGTCGCTACGTGACAGTCTTCTCGTTTTCGTCTCTTTTGACGTGCCCTTTCACATTTTTACACAACCTCCCGTCTCTCTTCGCATTTCTCTCTTCGGATCTGCTCCTCTTCCGTGGACCGACTTCTGCCTTCCCATCCACTTGTCCACGAATCTGCGCCTCTCTCTACAGGGGGTCCCCCCAACGACATACACATATATATGTGTATATATGGTTGCAAACCTAGACACATATATATACATCTACGTGACGTGAAGAACTTCCTTTTGTACTTCCGTATATCTTCGTCTCTAGCATTGCTGTCCTCCCAGTGGGGTCAGAAGTGGGCGTATACGAGGCGTAAATATGGAGCGCACGACTCACAGAAAAGTGTAAGCCACACACACGTATATCTTTGATTTTTTCCTGCATGCATCTTTGTGTATATATGTCTGCCGGTGTGTGCATATGTGTACACCTGGACGACGCGGGCAGAAGAAGGATGCGCGCGCGGGTTGATAATAAATAGACGTGGGGTGGGCGGGGACGCCGGTGAACATACGGAACGCTTCGACAAGCTGCTGCTCAACTTCTGCTCGCCTCCGCTATCCCCACCCGGGACAACGGCGTCTTTTCTCGATCTTGGCCGAAAGTTAACGTCGTCGACTTTCTATAAGCACTAGCCCAAAATGTATCTACCTACCTATATATATGTATATATACGTCTATTATATACGCACATATATATATGTGAACGTGTGTAAATACATATATATGTGCGTGTGCTTGTGCGTGTGCATGTATGTGCTTGAATATGAGTAATCAGACATTTTCGTATACATACGTATATGCGTACACCTATAGTGTATCCATTTTTGTTTATACGTTTACAACACGTGACCGCTGTTTACGTGTGTGTATATATGTGTGAAGTGGCCTTCAGGTATATTTTATGAAGGTGGGGATGTAGTTGTATGCAGTTGTATGTTGTTCGTGTTGTATATACGAGTGCAGTCGTGCTATGATGTCCATACGAGACGCATGCCCGGAAGAGTGCGACGCTTGTGGAGAGGCCGATATATGAAATTTTTTGACGTGTGTTGCTCGACCAGCTCTCGTCCAACTTCTGTACTGCGATTTTTCGTGGAAGACGCCGAGGAGACATCTTCCATGCTCACGGCTGTTCCGCTTTTGCTGCTGTGCGTCATGCTGGCCTCTCTGTCACGTGTCTCGTTAAGGCCGCTGTTTGTCCTCTGCTGCTGCTGCCTCGACAGCGCGGGGCGTGCTGCTGCTTGTCTGCCACTGCTGCTGCTTGTGGGGAAGCCGATGCTGCGTCTGCCTCTCACGTCGCTGCCGACGTCCCAGGACGGAAGATAGCAGCAGCACGACAGCAGCACCGCAGCAGCAGGACAGCAGCACCGCAGCAGCACGACAGCAGAACGGGCGCAGAGCAGCGCTCGTGCTTGCTGCAGCAAGAGCAGCAGCAGGAGATTTACTTGGCGACAAGAGCGAGTCGGGGACGCAGAGACGACCGCGGGGTTCCACCGCGGCAGCGAGTGGACGGGAGGCACTCGCTCTGGGGGGGCGCGCTGCCAGAGAAGCAGCAGCGACAGCAGCTACGCGAGAAGAAAGAGGGGGAGGAGAAGGAGGAGGTTCAAAACACTGCCTGCGGGAGGATTGAACAGCAGCAGCAGCAACAGCAGCAGCAGGCCATTACAAGCGACTTTCTCTCTGTTTCCTGTGCAGCAGGCTATATGTCTCTCCCTCTCTATACGTATGTAGGAAGGCCTATGTAAAGGTCGGGGCTCCCATTTATATTGATGCGGGTCTATATAGATAGGTTCATGTGCTGCCTGTGTACTTGTGTCGGTTCTCAGAATTCCTTTCTTTGTGGGGGAGAAAGAGACGCATATAATATCCACAAAGCTGCCACGATTTCTCTTCACTTCTCCTGGTCAAGTGACAGCAGCTGCGCGCCCCCTCCTGGAAGAAGGGACTCCCCGCCTTCTACAGTGCAACAAACATATCCCATGTAAATGTCAGACGAAGACTTCCTGTCCTTCCCCATTTTTCTGCACAAGAGACGCTTTCAAGCGCGAGCGCATGCGATCACCCCTCACGCCCTACGCCGCGTAGACACACACACACACATACATACACACATATGTGTCTATAGACGGTTGCAACCCCGTTTCTTGTACAGGGAGCCCCTTGTCCACAGAATTAGAGGGGTTCTGCTCAGCAGAAAGTGAACTCTTCCTTTCCCCTATTCTTTTTCTTCATCTTCCTTCCGTCGCTGCGTCTTCGAGAAGACGATGAAGGCGCTAATATTGGTGGGGGGGTACGGGACGCGGCTGCGGCCGCTTACTCTCTCCGTCCCGAAGCCGTTAATAGAGTTCTGCAACAAGCCCATTGTTGAGTACCAGATAAAGGGCCTCATGCAGGTGAGACTTTCCTTTCTGCCTTTGTCTTCCGTTTTCTTCCCTGGCAGTCTGGCCGAAGTGTTACAACGTGTCGTGCCTGGCGCCGGTGACGTCGTATCTCTTCACTTGTGTGGGCAGCACATCGACTTTCCGGGGAGGAAAACGGACGAAGGGAGGAATTTCTGCGTGTACTCGAGTGTGTGCGGCTGCAGGCGCCGGCAGAGTAAAAGAAAAGCAGCAGACACGTGTACGGATAGGCACATGGGTCCGTGAATGTCGGTCGACTCACGTAGAAGTCAACACGAGAATATATACGTACACGCATCTATAACTGTGAGTCGAATATTATCCCCTTGCTGTTCGTGCTGCACGTGTGCGCACGTGTCTGGCTCTCCCTAGCACCTTCGGGGAGCAGCCGCCTATGTAGACCTGTGGAAGAGTCTGCTGCATGTGTGGACGGAAGCGTGCTGCTGCTGCTGGTGATCTGCTGCGTCTCGCCAGACTGTCCTGCGCAGCAGCGCGGTCCTCTGCTGCCGGCTGCCTGGCTGTTGCTCCTGCTCCTGCAGACGCGCCGGTGCTGCTGCTGTTGCTGCCGTTGCTATGCGCAGGTGACTCGTGTGTGTTGTCCTCTTCTGCGACTGCGTTGCTCCTGTGTGGCTGTTGCTGTCTGCTCCCGTGCTGCTGCTGCTGCTCAGACCCTGCTCCGGCTGCTGCTTGTCTGTGCGGCGAACCTCTGTCGCACTGCCCGTCGGCTCCTGCGCTCGGGACTGCCGCTGCCTGGCCGGCTTCTTCTTCTGCCGTGGCCTCTCTGCGTCTGCGCTGGTGTTTTGCTGCTGCTGGGACCTCCCTTTGCATGTGCGTTACGGCTGTTGCGGCCGCTTTGCAGAGGCACGCGGTACTGCTGCGACATTTCTGCTGTTGCTGTTGCACCTGCAGGCCGGCGTGGCAGAATTCATTTTGGCCGTGGCGTATCAGCCGTCGGTAATGATGGAAGCGCTGTCTCAGATGGAGCGAGCAGTGAGTTTTCTTCTGCTTCTTGGGAATGCTAACATTCGTAGGAGTACATCAACGTAGACATCTCCTTTTCCTTCTCCTTCACAGATATCCGTAGATATGTCTGTGTCCTTGAATTCATTGAGGGAAAATCACAGAATAGCAGAGGCGAATATATCTGCCGACGTAGCTACCTATCAAGCGCATGCGACGTTCTGTGAACGATACAACAAATGCGTGAACAGCTGCTATTTTCCGTCCGTCTCTCCACATAATAGCTACGCATGCGTATTTATACATACACCTCTATATATACGCGTATCATTTATTTATATAGACGTGTGTGTATGCATGCGTATTTATATATATACGCATATCATTTACTTATGTAGATGTATAGGCATGCATGCGTATTTACATGTACAACTACAGATAGCAGTGTGTGTCCATATACCTTCAGCACACGTCGGTATCTACACGCTTTGCCGGGATACCTGAAAGAATGCATGCAAGAGGACCCTTGCATGCGGACGTGTATATATATTTTCCGTGTCGGTGGAAGTCTCTGAATGCGTGTCTTCTGTACATACAGGTCTCCAGGCAAATCTTCGAAAAGGCAATTTTCATCCTCTATTCGTGTCCGACCTCTTGTGCCGCACCGTCTAAAAAGCGGCTGCATGCAGATCTATCTGTTGAGTTTCGGTTGAACCAGCGGCAGGCGCAGGGCCTGCTGCATGCGTGTATGCGCGCTCACGTACACATGCATGCGCTGTCCTCTCTATAAGTGGCCACGTGGGACTGTCTCGGCATGTCTGTTTCTACGCCTGCCAAAATAGATAGACGCTCCATGTTCGTAAGGCTGTATATGTCTACAGATACATATATATATATATATGTATATACGCACACTCCTATAAACCTAGATAGACGCATATATACAGACATATTGCCCACAATATATACTTATAGTTGTCGCTGTGTGTCGACTTTCATTACGAAGATGGCTGCACGCGCGTGAGTGCAAGGATGTGCGTATACACATACACATATATATATACATATCTTTCTACGTGTGGATGTATACTTGTGGTCGGACGTAGTGCTGTGCACTGCTATGAGTAGGTGTATAACTGTCCTTTGTGGATTTGCTCCTGGGCTGCATGTGACAGTTTTGCTGGTGAACCTGCTTGTGTTTTCTTTGCCAGTACAACGTGAGAATTGTCTGCTCACGCGAAGAAGTGCCTCTGGGCACCGCCGGTCCCATTCGGCTGGCGAAGCGTCTTCTCCTCAGTTCTCCCTGTTGCAGCAGCTGCAGCAGCGAAGAGAACAGCAGCAGCGAACACGGCAGCAGCAGCGAACACGGTAGCAGCAGCGGGCACAGCAGCGCAACCACCACGTGCTGCAACAGCCGCACCTGCAGCAGCAGCAGCCGCACGAGTGACAGAAGCGGCAGCAGTAGCACTTCACTTTTCTCCGACGGGAAGGACTGTTGGTGCGTCGGAAGCGATGGAAGCAGCAGCAGACGGGGCGGCGGTGGCGGGCCCGCGGGAAACTACAGCAGCAGCAGCAGCGGCAGAGATTTTGTCTGGAGCGCCAGCAGCGACAGGGACTTCGTTCTTCGGACGGCCAGCAGCGGAGCGGCGGCAGCAGCAGGGCAAGAGCAGACCGTGTTGTCGAACGATTTTCCGTCTTGTGGGACAGGACCCGAGACTGCAACAGCAGCAGGACCTTCAGCAGCAGCAGTAAAGGACGAGAAAGAAGCAACAGCGGCAGGTGCAACAGAGGGCGGATCAGCAGCTTCTGCAGAAGGAGAGGTCGAACGGGAAGAAGATGGAAGAGCAGCAACAACAGCAGGAGCCGTGAGCAATGGAGGAGCAACAACAGAGGGTGATTCCGCTGCAGCGGGGAATACTGCTACTACTGGTGAAGCAGAAACAGCAGACAGCACTGAGAAAAAGACGTGGAGGGGAGAGGACGTGCACGACTGCTTCTTCGTTTGCAACAGTGATGTTATCTGCTCCTTTCCGCTGCACGCGATGCTGCAATTTCATAAAACGAGCGGAGCCGAAGCGACGATTTTGGTGAGCGCTGGCGAGTCTCCAGATACCTCCTTTTCTATGCCGCAGACATTCCTTCTCTCATTCTCAACCTGCCTGCTGCTGCCGCTTTTGCACGTCGTTACGGCTGCTGCCCCTGCACACACTGCTGCTTCCGAAACGCTTGCTGCTGCTGCTTCTAGACATGGTCGTGGCCCCCTTCCTGCAGCTGCTGCTGCGCGGCTACGTGCTATTCGTCCGGCGATCGCTGCTGCTGCTGCCGCAGCACCAACAGGGTTCTGCTCCGGTATCTCTGACTGTTGCTGCTGCTGCGGCCTCTCTTGAAACTGCTGCGCCTGCTGCTGTCATTTTGCTTGCTGTTGCTGTTGTAGACTGCCGCAGACGGGTTGCTGCGGCGTTCCGGCGCCAGCGACGTTGCTACTCTTGCCTTGTGTTGCACGTCGCAGCCTGGTCCATGTGCTGCTGCTGAGTCTACGGCCGCGCACGTGCCCGTGCTGCGTTCGCTGCTGCTGCGTCTGCGCTCCCATCTGCTGCTGCCGTTGGCTTTGCTTCCGCTCCTCCACTTGCGGCGTTTCCTACTGCTGGGTCTGGCGCAGCACCTGCTGCCTCCGGATCGACTGCCTTCTGCGCAACAACTGCTGGATGTCCGGCTGCTGCCCACGCAATTGCTGCTGCTGCTGCTGTTGCAGGTGACGGAAGTAGAAAATCCTTCGGCGTATGGAGTGGTGCAGCACGACCCGAACGGCCGGGTGCGCGCGTTTGTGGAGAAGCCGCAGCACTTTGTTGGTAACGCGATCAACGCAGGTAAAACTTTCCCTGTTTTCCTTTCACCGCTGATGTGCTGTTTCGATTCTTGCCCTTGTCGTCTCTTCCTTGTCCATTTCCTCCAGCGCTCTCTTCCTTTTCCGTCCTGACCTCCCTTAGAGCGTCTTTTTCTCTCCGTTCCTCTCCTTTCTTTTCTCCGGGACTTCTTCTCGGACCCCCCTGTTTGTTCTACACGCCTGCTGCTCTTCGTAATGAGCTTCACCTCGTATCTGCATCGGGCAGCACCCGTCGCACGCAGAAGGATACATTGATGCACTCGTACATGTGTGGACAGTCCACGCGTTTATGCATCGAGTACTCCTTGCGCGTACATATCTTCGGAAGAATACTCATCTATAGTACACACTCAGACACGCCCAAGTGAGCCCCGTACGTACAGGGACCGCAAGACGTACGACATACACATGTATATGTATGAGATATTTGTATTCAACAGGGAAGGGTGGACGTCTACAAAGAGACATCAACTGCTTGCTAGACAAACTCCGCCATGTGTGTCATTTTTCTCTGCTCAGCCCTACTGGGAAGTCCACACACGTGCTTCCGGTGTACTCGCTTTGGCTAGATGTACACATATGTATATCTACGATTATATAGACGAGGAAACGCGCACGCAAGGCGTCATGTATCTGCACGTACGTATATCTCATACACAGAGGAGGAATGCGTAGGTCTGTAAAGTCACCCACGAGTGTCTGGTGGACCACCGCGTTGACGCGTGTACTTTTCTGCAAAGGCGAGGAAGCCCCAGAGTACCACATTCCTTATCTTTGCCTATTCGTGCGCGTTGTCAGTACTCGCATTTATTAATTTGTCTGCATGCGACTGTATAACTTTTGCCGTGCACCCGTGGATAAGTCGGGTGCGCGACGCAGTTTTTTGCTGAAGCCGTCTCTAGTTGCCTCTGCGTTTTGCTCCTGCTGTTGAGCTGACTGCTAGGTTGCTGCAGCTGCTGCTGCATGTCTGCAACTTGGTACCCTTGGAGTGTGTGACGCCTTTTATGCTGTTGGCTGCTCTGTTTCTGCTGCGGTGCTGCTGCTGCTGCATATGTGAGACTTTGCTGCCCGATCTGATGACGCCGTCGTCGTCTTTTGCTGCTCTTTTCTGCTGTTCTTCCTGTTTCGGTGCTCCTGCTGCTGCGTGTTTAAGACTTTGCTGCCGGACCTGGTGACGCCTATGTCGTCTTTTGTTGCACTCTCCTGCTGCTCGTCCTGCTGCGGTGCTGCTGCTGCTGCGCTCTGGCCAGGCGTGTACATTTTGAACAACTCCGTCATCGACCGGATCCCCCTGAGACCCTCGTCTTTAGAAAAAGATATTTTTCCGCAACTAGCCAAAGAGCAGACGCTCTACTGCTTTCATCTCGACGGCTACTGGTACGTGCGCCCGCTCTCGGTCTTCTCACGCCGGCCCGGCTCCAGGCATTCTTTCGAAGAGTACCACCGCTGCTTGCAGTGTGCTGCAGCTGCGTGTTCAAGGAACTGCAGCAGGACGTACGACTCGATTAGCTGCATGCTGTTGGGCTGCACGTGTTGCAAGTTGCTGCACGTGCCAGGCTGCTGCTTTCTTTGTGTTTCTCCCGTTCTACACACGTCTTCTGTATGTACGACTTGATGACAGACGCTGCAGCGCTGTAGCTGCGGGGCGGGGGTGCAGGGAAGGAATCGTGTGTGCGCGCGGCCCGAGAGCCCCTCGTTCACGTCCTTCGCATACACGAGAGCATTCTACTACGTCGACGTATGAAGTAAAAGTACAGCTACATATGCGTGTGCGCCTTTGTACATGTTTGCGCGTTCTGCTGTCATTGTGACTCACGTGGACCGCTGGACAAAGTTCCTTGGTGTGTGCAGCAGGGGTTGTGCTTCAAGATGATGTGTTTCTGCTGGGATCTTCGCAGGGCAGATATCGGACAGCCGCAGGATTTTCTTAAAGGGATGCAACTGCATATGGAAGCACTCCGCTGCAGGCAAGAGCAACAGCAACAGCACCGGCACAGGCAGCAGGCGAGCGAAGACACAGAGGCCGTAGAAGAACAGAGGGAGCCTCTCTTAATATCGGACGCCTCCGAGACGGTGGCGCTGCCTTTCGCCCGGAAGGCGCAGTTTGTAGGAAACGTCTTGGTGGTAAGAATATCTCGCTTCTGTCAGGCGGGAAAGTGCTGTCGTGCCTGACTGCTTGTGCCGCTGTTGTGCGCGGGCGTGCGCGGCCTGTTGCTTCTGCCTTCGTTTCGTCAGCTCTCTTGCTTCCTCCGCGCGCTCCTGCATGCCTTTTGCATATGCTCGTCCTGTGCTGCGCAGTAGCCTGCAACAAGCAACATTATATGCTGGAGCTGTTCTTGGGCGTTCACGGTACAGATGTACACACACAACAGGCACACAAATGCCAATATAGGTGTATTTACACGTAAGCGCATTTGCACTCTTTTTCTGGCGTAAAGACGTGCCTGCGGTGTTTTCAGCTTTTGTTCTTGCCTGTTTCCTGCTGCTGCTGCTGCTGGTTGGGGTCCGTTGGTGCTGGATAGGGCATAACGTCTTCGCGGGTGCTGCACGAGAGAGAGTTTTGAGTTCTTGCTGCCAGTGGCACGGCGGCATCGGTTTCTCCTCTCGTAGTCTTGCGTGCTCCCACATTGCCGCTCTAGTTTTCCTACAGTTGCTGCAGACGCTTGTCTTGCTGCTGTTGCTGCTGCGGTTGTTGTAGCCGCGCCACTGCAAACGCAGCAGCTGCTGCTGCTGCTGACGACGCCGGCTCCTCCAAGTGCCGCTGCATTGCCCGCCGTAGGTGCTGCTGCAGCGGCGGTGGTGGCCGGAGGTCGTCGCTGTTGCTGTCACTAGCGCCGAGTCACATCGGTCGCTGCTGCTTCTGACGGGCGGCTGCAAATGTACGCAGGACTGCCAGTGCCTGGGGCTGCCAGTGCCTGTGTTGGAGATCGATGTTGTTGCTGCTTGTCTACATACTCAACGTTGGGATTTTTGCTGCTCTGCCCTCTGCGGTGGTGTGTTATTGTTGTTTTTCAAAGCTTTGGCTGTACGAGTCTGACACAGGTTGCTGCTGCTGCTGTTTCTGCTGCTCCGCGGCCAGTGCACCTTTCTGGATATACTCTCTTGGCGCCACCGTCCACACGGGGCTACTACTGCTGCTGCAGGACCACCTCCAGCGGGTTGCGGCTGGTTTTGCTGCTGCTGCTGCGCTTTTCTCTACGACGTTGCTACTCTTTCTGCTGTGGTGCTGCTGCAGGATCCGTCCGCACGCATTGGGGAACACTGCGTCATTGGCCCCGATGTGACGATCGATCGGGATGTAGAAATAGGAAGAGGCTGCCGCGTGCAGCAGGCAGCGCTGATGGCAGGTGTGCGAGTAGGAGATTTCACTTGGATTCAAAAAACTATACTAGGATGGCAGTCACGTGTGGGAAAGTGGGTAAGTTTGGTAAGATAAGTGTCGATATCTCTGCATTCAACACACATGCAAGTGGGAGTACATGGAAAAGGTGCACAGGTGTGTACCTATATGTACTGGTCGGTGGTGTCACTCGACACATATACGTACATACACGTATGTGTAATTTTCTTTGATTTCTTACCCATGCAGAGGTAAATCCACATACGTGTACGTCTGTGTACAGAAATTTGTATGCGCGTTGCCTCCTCCCTCTGATGACAGATCTGCAACTAAGACATGCTCGTTGGCGAGCATTGTAGAATGACAGTCACACGCTCTTAGGCGGGTAGGATATGCAGAGAGAGACGGTACGCCTGGGTATTTCCGAGTGTACCGTTTGTCTACTTGTGGTCGTGGGGAACATGTTGGCGGTGTCGAGAATGCCCTATAGGTACACGTGGTGTGAGTAGTAGAGGCTAATGCCACGAGGACGTTTGTGTAAAGCAGACCAACGTGTAGAAAGTGGTAAGGTGAACGAAGTTCCCCTTTTGTACACGTAAGCATGCTGCGGTGAAAAGTGTAATCAAAAGCACGTGAACCAAATGTAGGTCCCGAACGTATGTGTCGTGGCGTGGATCTGCCCTTCCGCTCAGATGTGCCGGTTCCATTTGTTTACAAGAGGCAGCTGCAGGCAGGGCGGCACGAAGGAGACGCCAAGAGAAGTAGCCGTACGAAGGTTTTTGCGTCTCTGTAGAACTGTGTGTCGCGTGTGCGCCTGCATTCTCTACATGTCGTGTAGGTACGCGTACGAACTAATGCCTTCTCTAGGTGTGCACGTGTGCCTGTGGAGCGCTTGTGGCTGATGCACACATCCGTAGCCACCCCTCCTGCGATCGTATCTGTGAGCCTGTAGAAGGGATCAAGATTTTTTGTGTGAGGGGCCTTGATTCAATCTCTCTTTCTATATGTGGTGTGCTCGCAGTGCCGGGTTGAGGGACTTACGGTGGTGGGCGAGGACGTGCAGGTGGCGGACGAGTGCTGCATCAACGGCACTTTTATTCTTCCACACAAATTTATCTCGCAGTCCATTCACGAACCGGGCACCATTATCCTTTGAGGAAGGACACGTGGGGGTGCAAAGTTCGGCGAAAACACATTGAGACAGTTTAAGCTGGAGGCTGTATCCCTAATACTTTCCACAGGTCAAAAAGTTTGCGACACACACTCTCTGCAAATGTTGAATTTGTACCGTCACTGCAAAGTCAGTGAAGACCCTACTTCTACAATACGTCACACAGGTCAAGCAGAAGTCTGCGACACACACGTAGTGCAAGTGTTGAATTTGTACAGACACTGCAAAGTCAGTGAAGAACCCCCTGCACGGACACGGCGTAACCCTGGAGGCATTCGTAAATGCGTCCTTGGAAAAGCTTCGGTTGACGCGTTAGCGTGTTCGAGGGAGAATAGAGCTGCGTGGGTGATGTCGTCGTGGAGCCGTTGCTGCACACTGTACACAACCCTGGTGGACACTTCTGCAGCTCGGACACAGCAGAAGCAGAAACTTGCTGCATCACGACCAGTGCAAATGTCAATTAAGACCTTGGCAACCAACATTGCAGACAACCGGTTGCGGCTGAAGGATACAGAATCTGAAGGTGCCGAACGGAAGGCGTGTACAGGCACACCAGATGCACAGTGAGACTTTAGTTCTGTACGCACTGCAGATCGATGTGGGATCTGTATCAACAGTGCACGTGGCAGTTGGACATTGCAACCGAGAAGCCCGCAAGTGTTCGGATGGAGAGACAGCCTTCAAAGGCCAGTGCACACTCGTGTCACCCATTTCGAAATCTCTTTTTTTCCGGTCGGCTTTGCGTTGATAGTTCGCTTCACTCTTCGGGAAAACTGACTACTTGTTGGCAGAAAGACGAGTTGCTACTAAGCCGTGACTGTAATACGCCGCGGCGAAACAGCCAGAGCATACTTTTACAACCCTGAAAAAAACCGCAGCAGATACTTAGGTGCGCTGCTAATGTCCATTGGTCTATGTAAGATTTTTTCAAAAAGAACTGGCGTACGGCCAAGTACACGTACGTCCCCGCGAACGCGTATATACGCTTCGACATCGGGTTAAGAGGACCCACGTTTTCAAGCTTTGTGGTCGCGTACAGAAAGGGGAGACGACCGGTGGCAACAGGTGCCCATAATAGGGACATCGACTTATCTTCGCTGTGCGCATCCCTCCCTGAGCTTGTCACATGTTCCTTAAATGCAGTGACTCTGTAGAATCACGCTGAAGGGGGGAAGCTTTCTACTACCAGCGGGTGGTTCAAGCATTTCACCGAACTTATGCAGAGGCATGTTTTTTCTTATGGTCAGAGTTGGTGACGTGTCAAGCCTTTTTGGTCTGCTCTTTGACTGCATGGGTTTCATGTTAATCCACGCTCATCGCGGATCACGCGTTTCGGTAGATCTTCGCGAGCAAGAGAACATTTCGCTGGGGTCTCTCTGTGGGGAGTTGAGTTAAGGACAAATTTGCTGGCTAATTATCTACGAAGTAGTTCCTCGCAAGCTGAGCAACAAGCATACCGATTATGATTTTCACCTCATACTTTTCAAGCATATTTTGCATTGACCTGAGCGTAGGACTGCGTCTTCTGGCTAGTGGTCTATCAGAAGCAGGCTAACAAGTACACAGGTGGCGTCGCTCTCAACATCAGTCGACCCAGTTCACGTAGCAGTTTTAATCCTTTCTTATTCTACATCCTCCTTTGTAAACAGAGTAATGGGTATCTTCAGCTCGTGAACACAATGTGTTTTCTGTGGAAACTCGTCTCCTTCCAGGGTAATGTTCTAAGAGCACCTTCCGATGTATTTGAAAACTCTTATATTGTACCAGAGTGTAGTGTTTATTCTGCGAAACTCATAGGAAAACAGGTATAATAAGAATGATAGTACAACACACGTGTCAGTGAGACAACAACGTAATACGGATAACGACTGCGTCACGGTGGTGTAACTATACGAATAATGACTGCATCACGATGGTATAACTATCTGTACACAGTTGTGGCGTCTAGGGTATTCCTGAAGAAAGCACAGTGATAAAGCCGTTCTTCTGTAAGACACCTGCGTGAACCGGATCGCCGTATTGCTTTCTGACGGTGAATCGCCTCTGTAGAGCTAGGCCCCTACGTAAATGTACATATATATATATATATATATGTGAATGTATACGCATGATTCTCTTTATACATGCAAACACTCGGTATCCGTGTGTGTGTCTAGGTTTGATTCTACTTTGGTGCCGCACCTCTATTTAAGTTCTCTGCAAAGAACTTTGTTAAGGAGCAACTAGCAAAGCTTCTGTGTGGAAGATACTGCTTTGGCACGCTTGGTGCGCGCAGGCGTTTACGTCCGCTCATTCGTGTACTGCCAAGATAGTGTAGTCTACGTGTGTTTATGCCGGAGCTGTCGTCCTTGCCTGGTGACTGCTCTTGCAGCGTACACGGGTGGAGGAGCGACAAACGATAGAAAGGATGCAGAAAAGTGAACAGCATATTAGGGAGGACTATGCTGAGAAAAGGCGGTTCAGTGTTTGCTGCTGCTTCAGGTTTCCTTGTGGATCCCTTTCAAACCGGGGTCTATCTTTAATAGTGCAAAATCTCTCTTCATCACCGTCAATGTCTAGTCTGGTGTGCCTGTACGTGACAAGATGAAAGTCAGGAACTGTTGCCTAAGTATCTTGCAGTCAGCGGTGTCACACGGTAAAATGAGCAGTCAAAATCACTATCATCTTCCATCTTTCTTCAAGCGCCTCCAGGAACGGAACTGCAAAATTCACAATCACTCTCCCATCACACACAAGTATCTTTCAAAAAGTGTGTGCATAACCACCCGTTCTCTCATGCAAGTTTGCGTTTATCTTCTCTCACGAACGCTTTCCTAGTGTGCTTCCTTACCAAGATAACAGACGCATAACAACACACCGTGCTCGGTCTCTGTAAGTGCCTCGTGCCACGTGTGTATTCACAACAAGGTATTTGAATTCCACCCTGTTTTGCCGCGGTGTCTTCTAGCGCGACGGTTCACGGAAGAACTGTTGACATCAAGGTACGACATCCTCTGCAGTCTTGTTGCAGAAAAGAACTCCCTTAGCTGAACACAAAGAGGCACAATTTCGCCAAATTTTTTCTGAGTACTAAAGAGCTGCGCACACGTGCACGGATGGCTCAGCTTGTACGAACAAATTTGACTGTGAGGCCGAATGTCGTCGTGCACGAGTTTGCTCGAAAGATCAGCTCGGTCCATGTGATACTGAGGACAGGTTGTTTCGAAGCTTCAGAATTATTATTTCCGCTATTCTTCCTTCATCCTCTTACTCCTGTCTGCATCTTACTCTGGGCCCTCCTTGCGCTGCCTTTCCCTGGTGGACCGGGTTAGGCTTCGTCCCTCAGACCTTAAAACAGGAGTCGGACGTGGATCAGATCACACTCAACTGTCCGTCGCAACTGTATACAAGATGGCAGAGGCACACTTCTCTCCCTTAGGGGTTGTTGGGACAGTTGCCATTTCTGCTGCGCTTCTCTTCTTGGCTGCCTTGCCGAGCGCCGCTCGCGACGTACCGGCCTTCTCTTACAACCAGAGAAGAGTTTCCACTGCTACTGTACCAGCAGACGCAGATTCCGACATCTCTGACAATGAGTACCCATACTCTGAAATTTCCACCAATGCCCCTATCTCGGGACGATGGTACGGATTCGCCCAGGCTCCCTCCGCTTTCCTGGCTGCTGGTCAGGATGACTGGCCCAAAGCAACGACAGTCCCTCGTGGGGCTGGCAGAACTTTCACACAGCTCAATGCTAGAGAGTTACCGAGCAGCGAAGTTCCAATTGAGCCGAGCATGGTGTTCCCCCTAGGTGATAGGGGAAATGTAGGGGGTTTTGAAGAGGTCAACCTGCAAGACCTGCCGCCCGGCTTGCCGGAAGAGATGCCCGAAGGAGAGAGGCCCAGTGAGGCGCCAAAACGCTTCGCTGCGGTAAAAGGCCGCCTTGCCGCCACAAGGGGTAGATTAGACAAGTGGAGGCAGAATATGCGTGCAAGGTTTAGACGATGGGGCGAAAAAATGCGTTCTTGGTTAAGAAGAAAGCGCCGAGGGGGAGGAGGGGGAGGAGAAGAGCAAGCAAGAGGACTAGGAGTATCAGAACCTGGAATGGCGGTGCTTGCCCCAGAGTCAACTGTGTAAAAAGAAAATAACAACGATCGAAAGTAGTAAAGAAGGGAAGAAGCATGGTAGCGATTGACATGTGCGCAGGTGAATATGGGAACCCTCGGAGGAAGCGTCAAGGACTCGATGACGTTGTCGATCTTTGGTCTAGAACAATTACTCGAATACAGGTCTAGATTCTTGTAAAGGGAGAAGCAATCCTATGTTGGAATCTGCGAGTCAATCTCTAACATCCATTACAAGAATGTTGTTTCGGAATTACATCTGTTGCTTTTATAGAATTAGGGAGCGCGAAGTGTTCTGTAGAGCCACTGTGGCGCCCTTGTCAGCACGTCAAGCAAGTACTTGAGCGTGTATGTCTGTACGTAGTCTGTGCGCGAGCCCCACCATATACGTGGATGTGAAAGCGCATTCTAAATATGCAGGTCGAGGGAGAATAACCGATGTGTGAACAAATGTATGCGCGACAGGGAACAAACCGCGTTGATGAGCCAGTTCATTTCTGTCGACCCACTTTACGTTATGATGCTGATGACACATAATCGGAGGTACTTAGGTGCTCACCAACGGCGAGTCGATGCCGTACCAGAGACCGGTCGTAAGAGCAGGTACGTCCACGAAACCATGTATTCATCGTATAGGTCACCTTGTGGATTGCGACAGTAGGGAGCTTTCTGTTCGACTTCTGAAACCTAAAAACACCCGTTTGTCGTCTGAAGCGCACATTTCAGTGCACTGCGGATGAACCACCACGGGGAGCCCTATTTCGCCTGCGTCCAGCAGAGACTTCTAACGTCTCTCATTTGTAAATTTCGATCAGGCTCCCACAGTTTAGCAAAACTGCGTTGCACGTATCGCCGACTCTGTCAACAGTGTGCTGCTGCTCTTATCTGTGCATGATCGTCGGTATCACACACTTCCGGCTACTGAAAACTCCACCGAAAGCACACGCCGAATATGGGAGCGTCTGGCAGCATCAATCGAAGACGACCGTGCTCTGTTCCTTCGCTACGCAACCGTTCACACACAAGAAGTGTGTCTTCTCGTGGAAACACGCTCTGCAGAGTGTGTCTTTCCCTGGGGACTAACGAAAGTGGAAGAGGTCTTTGTAGCGAGAAAAAGTCCCCCAGCAAAACATGAACTCATTTTTCAAAGTGGCAGAAGTTTAATAGTTTCCGGAGTTAGAATACCGCGGTCCATTGGGGGAGGTTTGAATCCTGAAGTTAATCGTCGTCTGCATGGCGTATTCGAGTATATTCATTCGACCTGTAAAATCACACGCTTCATCACAGAAGTACATTCGTGTACGCGCCCGTCCGCCTGTGCAGCTGTAGCTCACGTGTGTTGGTGCGTATACATATATTTACATGTCTGTATATATGCGGACAGATTTAGAGGCCCGGTACGCCATCGTACGGATTCTGTGACATAGCGCGCGCCACTACGCGCGATCCGGTGCGTCTCCCGGACGGTGGTTAGAAGCCACACACACAGTATCTAGCTGGACCGCTCTGTAAAAACTATTCCGTCGTACAATGTTATTTGTTGAAACCCCGCATATGATTGCGTACACGTAGCCACAAATCATCTTGTGGTGCAGAACATACCGGAACTTCCTGTTTCCTAAGCAAGGGAAGGGACTTTTCGTTTGTGCCTGCCTTTTCGCGAATTAGACCTGTAGGTGGGCTTCAGGTAAGAGGAAGCATCAGTGCCGAAGGTTTTCTGTGTGTGGCACGAGGAAATTTAAATCCTTTTTCTTCTCGCTGCACGGGTACTACGGACACCGGCCCTGCCGACATGCGAGAGCGAGTAATGCGTGACAGTCAAAGAGGTTTCGAGTTGCAGAGCCACCAACGCGCTTTTTTCCACATCAGAAAATCTTTGTCATGAGTCATTTTTGTGTTTCGTGTCTCAATTGGCTTGAGAGGACAAACCTTTTCTTTGGCTTCCGTGTGAGAAAACCATGTCCCCGGAGACCGTGACCAGGCTTCTTCGCTTTGCAGTGGATGACGGACTCCCCGGGCTTGCTGTAATGGCTTCTCATCAAGCGGAATGGAAACGTGGAGTTCGCCTTTCCCTTGGAGCAAGTTAGACGCGAACAAACTAGGCAAGTAGAATCTCTTTTTTTTCTCAGGAAATTCGTCCGCAGTGATCTACGTTACATGCAGAACTCCCTGCAGAATTGCCGAACACCTGTCGTGTGTTACCTTTTACGGGAAATGTTATTCTCTTTTTCAAGACAGCGAAACCTGAAACGGGAACGTATACATGGAAGCCTTGAGTTCAGTTGCTAAAAACCACAAGTGTCTTACATACGCACCCACCCACACACACACACACGCACACACACACAAAAACAGGCACACAAACACACCACCCCCCTCACGCAGACACGCAGATAGACAGACAGACAGACACACACAGACACACACACACATGAAGACCCACATAAACACGCAAGCGTGTACTGCCAATCTTAAAAACCACCAGCTCTAAGAGAGTAAGTGCAATCTGTCACCGCCAGTAGTGCACCTGCCACTGCTGCTGCTGCTGCTGAGACTGGTGCCACAGTTACTAACTTATCCAAGGAAAAAGAGCCGCTGGCATTGCTGCTGCTACCGCCACTACCATTACTACTGCTACAACTATTCTCAGCTGCTCGTACTATCCGCCAGTACTACAACTACAAGCAGCCACCAGTACTACTACTGCTACTACTACTACTACTACTCACTCACTATTACCGCGCTACTACTACCACTATGGGCCTCGACTACCACAACTGTTACTACAGGTTGCTACCCCAACAAGTCCTACTATCAGCCACTACTACTAATCCTGCTGTTACTCATTATTGCTATATCTACTACCACTATCAGCTACTACTACTACTAGTACTACTACCACAACTGCCACTATTATTCTGAGCTACTATGCTACTACTGCTGTAAGGTCCTACTACTATCATTACAATTATCGGCACTCTTAGTACTACTAGTAGCAGTACACTGCCACTCCCACTACTACTTTTACTACTAGTACGAGGAACAGTGTTACTCCTGTTATTACTATTATCACTACAGCTAATGCAGACTCACCGTCACAGTTAGGACAGCACGGTTACTGCGGTACATATTGATTCTAACCCTTGTCGAACGTCGGCATACACAATGTTTACATCTAGTCCTACTCCGGCATCACTAGTTTCGGTCCCTTCAGTACAACTGCGATATCTACAACGATTCTTAAAACTGCGCACGCTCTGACGAGTATCGCAAATACTCCTTCGTCTACTGAACGTACAACTAGTCGTGCTACTACTACTACTGCTACTACTACCACTACAACAGTCTCCACAACCATCACCAGGGCAACGATTGTTATCGTTAGCTACTTGAGCTAGTGCGACTGACACTCCTGCATCACCACTCTTCCTCGTGAAACTACTACCACACTAGTAACCTTAACTAGCCATACGCTTCAGTACGAATCCATAGTGATACGAGTGGTAGTTATTTCTTGTGTAGCTTCCGGTACTACTAGTAGAGCTATTACGACTACTCTCATCACTACTTCTACCACATTACTACTGCCACCGCTGTTGAAAAACAAGTGACTCGACTACCTCAACTTGCAGTTCACACTTTGTTTTAGACTGAGAATTCTAGTCGTCACTACCCTGGCATCACAAGTGCTGCTGCTAGTCCTCGTACTGCTACTATTACCATTATTTTCAGGTTTCCTAGCAGAACAGCACAGAAAAAACGACGCCGGAGGCTTCTAATCAATGCTACCGTCGAGGATGGAGATGGAACTCGCGAACAAGAAGGGAGTTTACTGCACACATTGTTCGCGCGCTGTGTATCTACCCACGACTCCACAGTCTTATGCGTGTACATTTATATATGTATACACATACATACACTGCCTGTATGCGATT
Organism: Sarcocystis neurona; assembly: GCA_000727475.1. NCBI lineage: Eukaryota > Apicomplexa > Conoidasida > Eucoccidiorida > Sarcocystidae > Sarcocystis > Sarcocystis neurona. The sequence continues at coordinate 2,635,483 of KL647297.1, forward strand.
TTGCATATATAAAAGGAGCAGTTAGTTTTTCGTTTGAGTCAGTCTGGCACGTATGAACACTCTGCAAAAGGATGCCGGGGCATACACACATATACGTAGGTGTAAGTGTATAGAAAGATACTTTTGTATACGCATGTCTCTCTGCACAAGTATACATGTCGCTGGTAGCGTCCGAAGTGGACACCAGACCCACGTGTATATAATACATAGAAATACGTGCAGGTGTGTGTGCCTCCAAGACATTATCTTGGTGAGAGGCGACCCCTCCGCTACGGAGTGTTAGTGCCACCAGGGGCTTCGCTACTCCACGTAGCGAAGAAAATCCGCTAGTGCTGCTGCTGTGATGCGTGGTGCATTCCCTCCAAAGTATTAGGCAGCTTGATGATTGTACGGGTGAAATGAAACAGTCAACGACATAAATGCACGCACTTCCTGCTGAAAAAAGAGAAAACCTCGGCTACACATGTATACATGTATACACACTCTCACACGTATATATTTGCAAGCACACGTACCTCCGTGTGCATAGATCTGTGTGTGTATCCATGTATAGATCTGTATGCTTGTGTGTATACGCAAATGCATGCATCCATCCAAATACACGGGCGGCCGGATGCTCTTTAACAGAAGTCCACACATTTTTATATAGATGCGCTTCAACAGCCTGTCCTGGAGAGCTTTCGGGCACACGCTTCCGCACGAATACACAGGATTTCTGTTGCATGCATCCCTTATCGCAGTTGCGCGTTTTGAACGAGGCAACAACTCCGTTTATATTTCGCTTTATAGAAACACATCGTCCTCCTCCATGTTCCTCCTCCGGAATCAACCGTTTTCCGGTTTGCCGCCTCGGCACTCGAACGCGCTGAAGATTCACATTATCAACGTCTTTCCTTTGAAGCAAAGAGAAATACTTCGTGTCTGTTGCAACGATGCCGAGACGATTCTCCTTTTCATCTTCTGTTCGACATACGAACAGAGAAGGTTGTTTTGATTATCTTTAAGAGGAAGACGACGGGACTTCTTTCCTTCATGGACGCCGTTGCAGTAGCATCTAGTTATATTCTTTCGAGAAGCGGATGCATTGTTCACTCCGACTTCTTAACACTGTGTGGCGAGGAACAGTTGCCCTTAGTCTTCCTTCTGGTTCATACACTTCATCCTCTTTACTTCTTGTTTAACATAGAAGAAAGGGCCCTGCTGCGTGCAGCGTGTGCACACGCAAATTCAGAGACATCCATGTCTGCAGGCACATGTAAATTTTACACGTGCACACCTGTGTGTGCGTACTGGGGTATACACATATGTGTTCTAGACAAGGTATTTTACTTGTAGGTCTTTTGTATTGAGAAGATAAAGGAGAGTTCTTTCTTTTCTGGGTTGTTCGCTGAGAGTGGAGAAGACTTTTGTTCACTTTTGTTCCGTAGAAGGTCTTTTTCTACACTGTCTTTTCCAGCAGCAGGAAGAGAACCGCTCCCTGTACATTGTCGGTGCTGAGAAAGCGTGCAGTTCTTTTCTCTCCCAAATAAGATTCCAGAATATACGTATGTTCTTCCTTAAGGCGCGCGAACTACCGTGTCCCCACGTAGTATATAAAAGCAGTGTTCCCCGTCTACACTAGATTTCCGGCAGTCGCGGATAGTCTGTTCCACTTGTACTACGAGATAAAGTTGTCTTTACTTTTGCCTAGTCTGTTCCACTTGTTTTATGGGATAAAAGGTGTCTTTTCTTTTGCCTTGCCGGTTCATGGGTGGCGCACCCGAAACTTCCTCTCTCGTTTTTGTTTGGACACGTGGGCAGGAAGAGCGGCTTTCTCTTGCGTTCTCGTTCCACAGTTCCTCGAAAGAGATTCACTTTTTGTCTCCATCTTTGCTTTTGCCGAAAGTCAGATGTGTACTTCACGTTTCGCCTCCAGTTCGAACAGGTTACCGTACCAGCACCTATGTGGGATTTTTCTAGGAAAAAGTCTATTCCGCCTCTTCTTGGGATACAGAGGAGCTGCTGGTTTACTCGAAAGACAGGTTTACACTTTGCATGAATTCGACTCACTCATAAAATAATTCTCCGCCGCATTTTGCCTTAGAGTACTGAATAATTTGTCTTCGAGTCGTACACAGCTTTAACGTGAAAGTCGCTCCTTGTACGAATATTTCTCGTGTAGACGAATACTTGTGTCATTTCTTTTCATCTCCTCGTTTCCTAATTTCCTACCAGATAACATTTTGTTTTATCCATAGAAACCAAAGAAACGTATGTGTATACATTATTCGCTGTATACGGAAGGATACATCCAAGGGTGTATGACATCTGTGACGACGTTTGTGCAAAAAACCCAATTTTTAACCCACCGATACTGCTCGTCTATATTCGTGTATGCGTGTGGGTACCTTTCTACTTTCTCCAAGCGCTCTTTTAACTACGGAATTTGCTTTTTCACAATTATTGGCGACACTTAGCGGAAGTACGTTTATCACTCACGCAAATATCAAGCAAGCGTGATTGAGAAGCTCTCGTCCCTCTTCTTGACCCACGCTCCTGAATTTTTTTTCTAGCGTTTTGACAGTCTCCTCCCGAGCTCGGCAACCTTTGAAAAACTCATCTTTTCTCCAGTGTGTATTCTGTTTATGAGAAGAGATTTCCACATACTTACCACTGCTGTAGGCTGTCACTGCTGCAGCGTGAGAGATAACTAGTCCTTCATTTTCAGGCCGACGTTTTCATGCGACTCTGTTTTTCCCTTTTCACAACGCCTCGTTTCGTTCAAAACTTTTGCTCAATGCTGATATAAAGATATCCACTTCTCTCACTTCTCACGGCTCATCTGTTACAGGAACACATCTTTTTCCAGACTCTACAAAAGGGACCCTCCCCGCTATTTCCTACAAAAAGGATCTTTGTTCGGTATAACGTTTACGTGTATATACATGTGTATATGTATATGCGTATATACCACTGTGGAAATCTACTGTTATACTCTACTTGTGGTCGTAATCTATTATTATAGCGTACAACATTAGTTGAGGATTATAGCACAGGGAAGAAGTGTAGTTTGTTTCGGCTGTGAAGAGTCTTCTCTTGCATTCGTTCGTCACTTTTTTCATTCTTCTCCTCCTCTTCCTTCCTTCTTATCCACTTCTTGTGTACGACTCCCACATTCTCTTACTTGGCGTCACTCACACACGAAGTATGTTTGGCCGAATGCAGGTGACGTTTCTCTTTCATTGCCAAGCGTATCTTTAAATGATACTTTCCGTACAAAATTCCACAACTTCTCTGCATTTACAACCTGCAGCCTGTGTAGAAAAATCTTGTAAAGACGCTGATATTTTTTCCCGCAAGCGTCGCGATAATGACAGTTCATAGTCTTCCTTTTTCTTGCAGTTTCCACCTGGCAGTTCAATTTTGCTCGCGATCAATGCTACCTAGTGGGAGGCTCCTAGTAGAAAGCGACTCTCGCTGCGTCTGAACTTCCTTTTAGCACGTCGCCAGGCAAAAACAAGCAGATTTCCGCAGGCCAGGAGGAGCAGCCTCATGTCACCAGCGATGAGAAAAGTAGTAGCAGCGATAAGAGACAGCACCAGCAACAAGCAGTAGCAAGTGGGAGACGGAGGAAGAGCAGCAGCACTCAGGAGCAGCAGCGCCCATGAGCAGCCGCGCCCATGAGCAGCAGCACCAAGGAGCAACAACAACAACAACAAGCAGCAGGAGAGACAACCGGCAGCAGCAGCAGCAACGGGCAGCTGCAGTGGCAAACAAGAGCAAGTGGGAGGATCAGCAGGAATAGTAGCAAGCAGCAACCGCAGTGCGTCAGCAGCAAGTAAGAGGAGGAGCAGCAACAGTGTCGTTTGAGTGCATGCACCACAGCAGCATGCAACAGGACGCAGAAGGGATAGCAGCAGCAGCAGCAAGGGGCCAGCAGAAAGAAACACCAACGCTACTGCGGCGTCGCACCAGTTACGCAGCAGCAGCACCTGGAGCGGCAGCACCTGGAGCAGCAGCATCTGCAGTAGAAGTAGCAGCACCAGCAGCGGCAGCACCAGCAGGACCACCGGCAGCAGCAGCACCGGCAGCACGACCACCTGGAGCAGCAGCACCTGGCGCAGCAGCACGTACAGCAGCAGCAGCAGCGCCCGGAGCAGCAGCACCTGGAGCAGCAGGGCGTGCGACAGCAACAGCAGCAGCAGCACCAGCAGCAGGGACAGCAGGATCACCGGCAGCAACAACATCGGCAGCACCAGCACCAGCAGCAAAAGCATCAGCAGCAGCAGCAGCGCCATCAGCAGCAGGAGCAGCGCCATCAGCAGCAGCGCCACTAGCAGCAGCAAGAGAGGAGCAGCGTCAGTACCTGCACCGGCACCAGCAGCAGAAGCAGCGTCAGCAACAGTCTTTGCATATCTCCTGTGGCAGCTGCGTCATCTAATTCTGCCGCGCTTCAGCAGCATCGACAGCAGAAGCAGCAGATGTATGGAACTCGAGGAGTAAGGAAATTCCCATTACTCAGCGTGAAGTATTTCTCCTTCAGCGCTCTCTACACCTGGCCCAGACTCTCCTTTCTTTAAGCGGGCTCCCCCCAGGGGGCAGTGCAGCAACAGCAGCAAAGAAAACCAGCAGCGGCTCTCTTGTCGTGAGAGTCACAGCAGCTAGGTATCTACATCTTGTAACCTTGCTGTTGTTGTTGCGGCAGCAACGCAGACAGAGACAGCGGCAGCACAGCCACGGGGAGAAACGGCAATACAAGAAGCCTCGACAGGAGAAGCAGGAGCAGCGCAGGTGAGAGAAGCACAAGACGCAGCACCGGGGCCAGCAGAAGCAGCAGCAGCCAGATAGAAGAAGCTGAAGAAGCAGCAACAGGGCCAGAAAAAGCAGCAGCTGGGCCAGGAGAAGCGGCAGCTGGGCCAGGAGAAGCAGCAGCTGGGCCAGGAGAAGCAGCAGCTGGGCCAGGAGAAGCAGCAGCAGCAGCACAGGCGAGGGAAGCAGAAGAAGCAACAGCAGCACAGGAAAGAGTAGTGAAGGGAGCACCAGCGCCGCCTCGAGAAGGAGAAGCAATTCAAGAAGCACAAACGGAAGAAGGAGCAGCAGGGCAGGCAGAAAGACAAGCAGAAACAGCAATACTTCGAGCAGGATTGCTGATCTATTCTCTTAGTCGCTACTCCCGCTGCGATGCCGCAGCAGCAGAAGCGAAAGCAGAAACAGCAGCATTCCTCACAACAACTGGCTCCGTCAGTCCCGCTTTCGCTGCTCCTCCTGCAGTGCAGCAGCAGCAGCAACCAGGGTACACACGATAAGAGGAGAAGACAGAAGCGACGGCAGAGTTCTTCGCAGAGTCAGCAGCTATCGACCTATGCCATATCTGCTCCCTCCCGAAGAAGGGATTGACACAAGTGTCCAAACAGCAGTTTATAAAAATTGAGTCTCTCGGGCATCACAGAAAAGATATGTCCAAGTGTCTGTCTATCTTGCAGACCTTTCTCCCGGTGTACGTACACCCGGACAGACTAAAATACACCTGCCGCAGGGAGCAACGGTACCTTCCTACAGGCTGTCCGCAAAAGAAAAGTAGGACTGTTAACCGTAACAACGCATTTGGTCAAAGAAAACACTTCTCCAGAAGCCGGCGTCATCTGCGAACTGCCTCATGTCTTTGGCCTTCCCAACAACGCGAAGATCGTCCCCTTCATGCGCAGAGTAATTCTGCTTCTTCGTAGATGGCGAGGCTGCTGCAGAAAGAAGAAGTGTTGACGTTCTGCTGCAGTTACCGTGCAGTCCACCAACAAAGGCCACTTTCCACGTCTCTATATGTGGCAATCTCTCTGTGTCTCTCGACATAAATCTATAAATATACACGCAGGTGTATACGGTGATATATGTGTGCTGCTGCGTACATGTACGTATCCATGAATATCGGTGTCTGTATTCCTACACTTGTGTACAGAGACGGATTCTTGTGGGGCACAAATATATACGCATATGTTATGTCAATGTTTGTACGTATATATACATACTTGTAGACATTTCTGCCTACACATAGATGTATATACTTTTCTGCGTCTATATTTACACGTGTACACGTGTTCGTATACAAATGCTTGCGTATGTCTCTTCGGACCCACAGCCATTGGCTACTTGCTAAGCCAGACGCGTCTGCAACCTTTTTTTCTCCTCTTCATCAAAACTAATGGATGCACTGCTTCACCTGGCCAACCTGGTCAAACAAACGTATCTGCTGTCTTTTCCTTCACAGTATACACAGATAGACATATATGTACGTAGCACTATCTATATAAATATATATATACATATACAAAGAGATTTATGCTTCTTCTATTTTTGATCCCCTCCTTCTTCGCGTATACCTTCATCGGCGTTCAGTCACATATACGTATATGTATATATATATATATATATGGATATATCCATATCTGTGTACATATATATATAGGTATATATAGGTAATACATTACACAGACGTAGCGGTTATCAGTCTTCACAGCCTGTCTACGAGTTCCATATAATTGACGCACAGTCTATTTGCATACACATTCCTCGTCTTTTTCTCCACTTCTGCCACATATATACATACATCTCTATATACACCTATTTCTGTATAAATATATATATATACATATGTATGTATACAGGACGTTTAGGGAGACATTTGGATGGGTAGAAAAAGGGACTCCCACCTACGCGCCCGGTCCAAGAGGGTGTGTTGACGAAGCGTATGTGCATGTATGTATCTGCAGGTATCGTAGAAAGTGGGGCAGACCCACACATATATACATACATAGCAACTTTACTTGCGAATTAGTTACATGTGTGTAATTGACGGAGAGGATGAAAGCAGAAGGAGAATATTCGACTAGAGTTTTTTTCCCTTATATGCGGACAAAGACAGAGATACAACTGGACACACTTGCAGAAGATGTATTTACATACGTAGCGGGGATGGATGCATGCGGGACTAGACATGCGATGTTGCCCTGTGGCTGCGCTGCTGCTGGTGGTTTTCTTCTCATTGTTGCTGCTTTGTTTTCCTCCGGACCTTCGCCTTTTTGCTGCAGAACGTCTCGTGCTTCTCTTGAAGAAGATGAGGTGCAGCACCACCTTCTCTCGTCTTTTGCTGCTTTGCGTCTTCCTCGCTGCGGAAAGCAGCACGTGCTCCGCGCTGCTGCAGCTTCTCCGTGGTGCCGCAGCTGCTCCACTTGCTGTTGAAAAGCCACTGCCTTTCACGTACTTCGCCGTGAATTCTGCCCCTGCTGCTGCTGCCTCTGCTCTTCCTCGTGCGCTGCTCCTCCTGCTGCCGTGCGAACGTGCTCCGGTGCTGCAGCAGCAGCAGCAGGGTCGGGAGCTGAAGCAGCAGCAGCAGGAGGTGCAGCAGCAATGGCAGGAGATTGAGAAGCAGAAGGACCAGCAGACGGATAGAGGATGGCATTGGAGAGAGGAAAAGCAGCGGCACGAGCAGGTAAACGTACGCCGTCCCTCGCCACAGCAGCAGCAGGAGCACCACGCGCATCAACAGCAGCGGCAGGGGGAGCAGCCGATCGAGCAAGCGCAGCAGCAAACGCAGCAGGAAAGAACGAACCAGCAGCAGAAGGAGGTACAGCACCGGCGAGTAACACAGAAGCGACAGCAGCAACAGCAGCAACATGTCAGCAGCAGGCCGGAACGAGGGGACTGCGCTGGTGTTTCACGTGTGCAGCTGGTACTCCCAGAGGGGAAATTTCTGCAACACATGCAGCACGTTTGTACAAAAAATTTTTGCCAGACGAACTGCGGAACAAACACCAGCAACAGCAACAGCGGCAGCATCAATAACAGCTGCAGCAGCGGAGACAAGAGAGACAGCAGCAGCAACGGCAGCCAGACCAGCGGCAGCGACGACTCCAGCAGCCCCTCCTGCAATGCATGTGACGGCAACAGCTGTTGCTGCAGAAGCGTGTCCTGCAGCAGCAGCAGCAACAGCACAAATAGCAACGCCACGCTCACGGGGAGCAGCAGCAGAACTAAAGGCAGACGGAGCAGCAGACGCAATGCCCATTTCGACAGCAGCAGCAGCGGTTGTCACTGCAACAGAAGGAGGAAATGTGAGCCCAGGCACTGGGGCACCACTTGCTTTCCCCAGAGGACTGCAGCGTTGTGGAGGACAAACATTTCCTTCAGCAGGAGCAGCGAGGACTATCAGCAAAAGAAAGGAGGCAGCAGCAGGAGCGGCCGCAGCGACGGGGACAAGGAAGACGGCGGCAACCGCTACAGCTGTAGCAGCAGCGCCAGCAACGTGCGCAGCAGCGGCAGCACCGGTGGTAACAGCAACAGCAGCCGGAGCAGCACCAGCAGTAGCAGTGCAAACAGCAATAGCAGCACAAGCAGCAGCAGCGTCGGCAACGACAACACCACTAGCAGCAGCAACAGCGGCAGCAGCATCACCAGCAACATCGGGAGGAGCAACGGCAGCAACAGAAGTGGACAAGACAGCTTCTGGGCGGATGTGCGGAGCAGCGGACGGCACATTGCTTGCAGCACCAGCAGTAGCCATAGCAGCAGCCAGGAAGGCCGTTGTTGCGGGAGCAGGAAGAGCAGCAGCAGAGTACATTTTCCTCCTAAAACAATGCGAACTCTGCCGCCTTCCTTTGTTTGTCATGCATGCCCCAGTATTTCTGTTGGCTCGTCTTTCCTTACTTCTTCTTTTCTCCCCGTCTCTCCTGCAGGAGCAACAGGTACGTCGGCGCAGTTCAGACTGCCTCTTCTGGCGTCCTCCCCTCTACGGCGGGTGCACGAGCTACTGCTGCAGCGAAAAAGAAAAGAAGCCGGAAGCAGCAAAGTGCCGCTTCTGCGTGTTACCAGCTGGCTGCCTTCCCTGGTGCTGCCGCCTCTACCTCCGCCTCACGGGCTCTCCCGCTGCTGCTGCACCCTGTAGAAGCAGCAAAAATTACATGCAGTCCGCGTAGGTGTCTCATTCTCCCCGCATGCATATACCCGTCCGTATCCGTGCTGCTGTGCGGACGCACGCCGAAGCTCGTTTTTCGATGCACCTGACAAAGTCTGTCCCTGTATACCTATATCTATATTCATATATATATATAATATAGATAGAGAGATACAGTCTGCATGCAGAAGCACTGCTTCCACCAATGTGTAGAAGTATATGTATTTTGTATAAAGGTATTCCTCGAGACTCTCCCATGGGAGTGTGTGTGGCAACGTAGACGCAAAAGCCTATACATGCCTACACATATATACATATATATATACATATATACATATATATACATACATACACAGGTATGTTCCACGGCAATGGGGGGGAGCCGTATCTAAAGCGCGTTCTGGAACTCGCGTACCGTAGCAGCGGCAGCAGTCTGACGAAGTCTTCTGCAGGACCAGGGATTTACAGGGGAAGAAGAAAATCAGAAGGAGGCAACCTGCGCAGAAAATAAGAAAACACACGTAGGCTTCGTATGCATTATTACCTGTCTTTCTTTGTATTGACTGCTACACATACATAAGGGTACGCCTCCCGACACTTCTGTATATATACGTGTGTCTTTCTGTACAACTGCTTCTGCTCTCCTTGGCATCTTATATATATATATTATTCTCCTTTTATTCGACGCGCCGCAACTACTGAGTTCTTTTTAACTTGAGCTCCCTACGAGCAATAACTTGAACCTTTGACTACCAATGAGTTTGCTTTCTACTCTCCGTAGCTTTCGTGATACTACAAACACATAAATACAGACGTGACCGCACCTACCTATACATATATATATTGGTAGATTCGTATATAAGTGCTGCAAGTGAGCAACGCGTGGGCCTCAGACTCTGCAAGGAATTCTTGTGTAGCAGCAGAAGAGAAAAAAGAAGTACTTCTGTTGCACACAAGCACCGAGGAAGAGACGGCCCTGCAGCTAGAGGAGGGGACCGGGTTAACCCTAGTCCAGCTCTACGTACGTAGGTGCATGCAGACAGGTCTATGCGTCTCTCTTTATATATCTTCCCGTATATTTGTACGTATGTGTGCGGACATGGGCAACAAATGCATGCCCTTAACTTCATATAGAGAGTGTCGTAATCTTTGTATGCTGCTGCTGCTGTATACGAGTATATGTGTTTGTGTTTATGTGCGTCTACACATATATATTTGAGCGTGTGTGTATAGGTACATGTGTAGGGGTCACTCTTTCCTCTGCGCTTCTGCTCCTGTAGTCGCCGCACACATGCGTACACTTCTCTGGCTGAGGAATATATGCATATGGGCTTTTTTTGTTAACGTATTTGTACTGGCGACTGGGTGCTGAAGCGTGTAGCACGTGCAGCAGCAGCAGGAAGAGCAGCACAGGAAAGGAGCTGCGAAAGACGCTGGAGAAGACAAGACAGCCTCACCACGACCCCCGCCTGCATGCGAAAGAGAAGGAGAAGAGAGCAGCAGCAGCAACAGCAGAGGAGGAAGAGGAGGAGGAAGAAGAGGAAGACGTAGGACGGGCTGCAGGAGAAGGCGCAGCAGCGGCGGGGACGCAGAAGCAGCAGCTCCTGGCACACTGGACCGAAGAAGATTTTCTCGCTCGGGCCGAAGAAAAAATGCATGCGTGCATGCAGAACTTTAAAAATCGATTCATGCTGCTCCGAGCAGACTCTGGCAAGTAAGTATGTGGCAAAGATGGTGTGTGTGTGCGGCAGCAGCAGCAGCAGGAGAAAGAGAGAGAGGGGACGGAGAGACACAACAGCAGACGCTCCGGCACAGATGGTGAAGAAACGTTCTTCGATAGTTGCAGTCAAAAAACCAACTGCACCTAGCAGCAGTAGCAGCCTCCCTGCTGTTCGTGGACGAGAGCCACCAGCTGCAGCTGAAGCAGCGGCAGCAGCGCCCGAAGCTGTTGCATATATATGCAGTCGTACGTTGATATACGCATTACATCTGCGTGGTCTCCCAGAGTCTAAAAGTAGCGGACAACTGTATTTGTAGAGAGCAACAAAACACTCCCTCTCTAACTGCTGCTGCCACTGAGACGGATGGACTGCGGCAGTGGTGCTGCTGAGGAGTCTGCTGTGCCTCTACGCCCCTCTCCGGTCTTCAACTTCTTGCCGCTGCGTTCCGCTGCTGGTGCTGATGCACTGCTGCTGCTGCCAACACGCTGCTGCTGAGGCGCTGCTACAGCTGCTGAGGCGCGGCTACTGCTGCTGAGGCGCTGCTGCTGCTGAGGCGTTGCTGCGGCTGCTGAGGCGCTGCTGCTGCTTCTGAGGCGCTGCTGCTGCTGCTGCTGTTTGTACGCTGGTGCCGCTGCTGCTGATGGGCTACTGGAGCGATTCTCGCCCTATTGCCACTGCTGCTGCCGCTCGTGCTGCGACTGCATGTATTTCTTTTGATTTTTCGTCAACGCAGCATGCAGTGCCTTGAGAGGATCTACGTTCGTCTCCCTGTGGCACCGGGTGCAGCAAGCGGCGGAGAAGAAGAAGCAGAGAAGAGAAAGCAGCAGCGGAGCTCTCGGAAGCAGCAGAAGCTTCAGCAAGTCTCCGTTCGTTCTATCACTGCAGTGCGACAGATCAGTCCCTCTACCTTTGCTCTGAAGCTGCTTCAAGGCCACTCCTCCTCCTCCTTCCCCTCTGCTGTTCCGCCTGCAGCCACTACAGCAGCAGCGGCAGCAAAGGCACCCTCTGCTGCTGCTGCTGCTGCTCAAGCGACGCTGAATCTCATCTCCCAGACCCTGCGCAACGCGCCGCTCGGACTCAGCGTCACGCTGCTACCTGCTGAAGGTGGAGCCGCGCAGTAGGCACCGCCAGCAGCAGCACACAGCAGCAGCAGCAGAAGCAGCGGCAGCCACTCCACGCAGCACCAGCAGAAGTAGAAGCAGCACGTGCAGCAGCAGCAGCGAAGCAGAAGAGTAAGAGCCGTAGAGGGGGAGGGGGCAGATGCAGCTGTTGCCCATCCAGGTGTATGGGCGAAGCAGCAAAAAAGACAGAAAAAGCCCAGGTGGAGAAGGCTGTGCTGCAGCAGCAGAAGCCATGCAGCGCCGACCGCAAAAGTAGCAGCAGCACTCGATCCCAGGACGTTGAGAACAGCATCGTCAGTGTCGCATGCGGTTGTTCTCCGTTTCTTGTCCACTTCCGTCTGTCTTCTAGATGAAGTAAAGAGCCAACAGCAAAGAGAAATACATACATATCTATTCAGAGGCAAGTAAATGCCTTTCTATACCCAGGTATATACATATGCGTGCTTACACGTATCCACATACATAGGTATATGCATACATTCATACACACACATGTACATACACATGCGTACACACATCCATATACATACATATACACATACACCCATACCCATATATATATATATATATATACGCATCCAGGCGTGTACATACACGTATGCATGGATAGTACGGATAGTTACATAAACACACAACAATACCTACCCGTGCTTACGTCCACTTCTATAAGTACGTACATATTTCTGATATACGCGCAGACGAACACATCATACAACACAGAGGTCAAAGACAAAGAGAAAGGAACAGGGACAGGAATGCAAACGTGGTGCTGCTGCGGCCTTCAAGCGGTGCTACAGCTGTTCGCACCGGTGCTGCTTCTCGTCTGCTCCTTGCTGCATTTCCTCTGCTGCTGCCCGTGTGTGTGTGTGTGTATGTGGCGGAGATAAATATATGCATATGTGGCATGCAAACACTGGGAGAAAAACAGAGCGAAAGAAGAAAGTGAGGGCGGATGTATGTGAGTACATCTGTGTGTGTGTTCCTCTTCAACGAAGGGGTTCTGCGGCTGCTGTTGCTGCTGCGGGTGCTGTTGCTGCTGCGGCTGTCGGTCGCTGCTGCTTCTCCTGCAGCTGCTTCTTCTTCACCTTCTGTGGTGCATGTTTGTGGTCGACGGCTTCGCAGAGAAATTCTCGTCGACTTTCCTCCACTCTCCGAAGAGCTTCGGTACGCGCCTGTCTGCATGCGCCCGCCCCTTCTCATTCCACGGCAGCGCATTCCACTACGCTCGCAGCAGCCTGTCCCCGTCTCTCTTTCGCACTATGAGGCAGCTGCCTGCGGGCCTCTGTATGGAGGTGACCGCGTCTTTCTTCTTCCTTCTCACTTTCTCAAACCTATGACCGGCCACTCGAACAGTGTCAGTATCTGCCTAGTTCCATTTGTGTATATGTTCGTGTGCGTCCCGTCGAATGCTCATGCATACATATATGTGTACGTGTGCGTATACAGAGGTGTATACGCATGTGCGCGTTGGTGTATGCATGCGTATCTGTGTATATCTATATATGTACACGTACGTACATGCATATATATACACAGGTATCTTAATGTAAGTGCATGTATGTGCGCATGCACATATGTATGTCTACATATACGTATACGTATACGTACGTACACATGTAAGTGTGCGTGTCTATATGGATGTGTGTATGTGCGTATGCACATGCATATATATATGTGTATACGTGGGTATGCACGTGTCTACGGATACCTCGGCATGTGTGTGTAGACACAAATATACGTTTCTGCCTACGTAGACAGGTATGTACTGAACCTGTATAGAAATGCTGCTGCGTCTGTATATCTACACGCCTTTGGGGGTGACTTGTGACTGCGCGGCAGCATAACGCATGCATGCGTTTCCGTGGGCTTTTTGACGGCGACGACCTTGCAGTATGCCTCACACAGAGACATATGTGTCTTCAGCTCAGAAACTGACGCGCATGCAGTTCTGTTTCTGGCGGTGATGCCGCTGAATCTGCCCACGTGTGCTGGGCTCCCCCCCCACGGATGCCCCGGGCCTTCTAAGAAGTCTTCGCCTGCGCAGGCAGCCACGCGAGTGTGCTGCCCTCCAAGTATATGTCTCTTGTGCGTGGAGGTCTGCAGGTTTTGCTGCCTTGGCGACGCCTGCAACCTTCTGCAGCAGTTCAGGACCGCCCTTCACTTTCTCCTCCACCAGCTCTTTCTGCCCACGTATATGTCGGCGCCCACGTATGGATACACATACTTGTCTACACATATATGTCTACATGCGTATATATATGTGTATAAATAGGTAACACATATGTAACTGTACAGACGCACACATACACTTATATACATACATATGTGTCAACGCATATATGCGTATATATGTATGTGTGCGCGTTGGTGTCCATTCTACATATATGTGTACGTAGGTCAACATGTGTCTACTTTTTATCTATATATAGATATGAATATTTGTCTGGAAGTGGACGTCTCTGTGCGTGTGAGGTGTGTACACGTGTGCGTATATGTACATATACGAAGGTGTCTACGTCTTCGTATTGCCGAGGCCTATCTGCACGTCTACGTCCGAATGTGTACACACAGGAATATATACGTGTGCGTCCACGTACTTCGATGTATATGTAGTTTGATGTATATGCATGCTTATGTATATGTATCTGTACTTGTATATTGGTACACACGTCTGGGGGATACGTATTCTTGTACGTATATATGTGTGACGCAGAGAAATCTGCAGCTCTCTCTGTCTCTCTTTTTAGATGTACACAAATTCGTTTAATGCAGCTGGTCCATAACACGAGAGTGACGTTTTCCGTACATTTTCTATATCCTGCCTTCTTGTGTGCCACGTCGCGCATGCGCAGGAGACCGCACACCACCGCGTACGCCAGGCAATAATAGCAAGGAAATCACCTTCTTCGCGTATTTAGTGTTTTTCAACGCATGCGTGCATTTGTGTGAACCGTAAAGGACGTAGTAAATTCATTTCAGCTTCTACATATTGCAGCAGCACTGTCGTACTGAGAACAAATCTCTGTATATGCGCGAGAGCACGCCCGTACGTGTGCATCTGCAGACTGCAGCTGATTCACCAGGCGAAGACGGAGGCCGAGGAGGGCCGCGTCGCCATCAGGTATGTTCCTTTATCTGGTTTGTATACCCGTCTGTGTACTCCCTCGGCATGCGGATAAAACAGAGAAGCATATACCTTTGCTTATACATCTCTGCTAATTCCGAGGTACACACACACACACACATATATGTCGAGAACGTGCTCTTTCTGTATATATTTGCGGGTGAAGAGAGGTGGAGCGAACGGGCAGAGATACGCACCTGTGTGCGCACCTACCTCGGAGACTCACATATGTGTATACCTGTCCACATATATGTGTGTACATGTGGACGTGTGCGCCTGTGAATGTAGACACACGTGTCTACCTCTGTAGATGACTCTATAGTAAGGGAGGCACGTATAGTCACTTGCCCTCGTGTGTATATACGTACACGCAGCGATACGGGAAAACATGGGTGTCTACGTGTCAACACATAAATAGACGCCTTCTCTTCCTCTTTGTGTCCACACCAATATATACTGCTGCTATACGTATATCTACGTATGTGTAGGATCACAGAGATATAGATATATGCAGTCATGGGGAGTGGCCTGTATATCAGCAATGAAGCAGAAGAAATTTCAAGACTCAGCGCGTCCGTGGCCGTGAGCACAAACAAATACATGTATATATTCCTCGTGTATTGCCCACAATACAGATATCTATATATGTGCTATTACGACTGTCCCCTTTTCTACTTGTAAGACAGGAGACACCTAGTTTTGTACACTTATATACTTCCAAATTACCTTCCTATGTTTTTTTCAAGATATACTTTTCTCTCTCTCTTTCTTTCCCTATACATACGTCTAAATATTGTCCATGTATTGCTTAATGTATACATATATAGGTACATGTACATATGTTGTGTTACGGCTGTCTGTTTATCTCTTTATCAGACAGGATACACCTGACTCTATACACATATATGCTGCCGAATTTCGTCTCGCTTTCCTTCAAAATTTACATCTTTCTCTATACGTGTGTCTACATATTCTTCTATTGCCGACGAAATTGCTCAACCCATACACATGTATATATTCGTAGTGACTATTCGTTTATGTACTGGGAATACTATCTAGAAGATATGTGTGTACTACGGTCGCTGTGTCTTCTCCGCTTCCGCGTCTCGTCTCCCCCTCTCTGTGTGTCTCCGTCTCCCACCCCACACAAACATGTAGACACGCGGACGGACGAGCGATGCGCACCACTTTTATGTGCTGTGTAGCAGTAGACACGCATGTCCTCCTTTGCATGCGCGCGCATGCGTGTCTTTTCCCGTCCATGCGCTGCCTACAGGAGAGTGAGGCACAAGCTGCTCGAAGAGCTACGGTTGGTGAAAAACCAAAAAGTCGTCCAAGAGGATCGAATCAAAAAACTTCAAGTAATCACCCATATTTGCAAAACCTTCTATATACCCCCCTCTCGAGATATGCAACCTTACGTGTATACATCTATATATGAAGTTAGATGTATATAGGGAAATATACATATATATATATATAGAGAGAGAGATATATATATATATATGTATGTATGTATATATATATAGATGTACAAAGATGTGTACGTATATATATATATATATGTCTGTATATATGCCAGTGTGCCTACAAATGTCTATGTATGTCTACACGCGTTCATATATGTCTGTGTATGCGTGCGCCTATATATATACATGTATATATAAATAAGTGCGTACGCGTATATGCGTGTAAATAAGTGCGTACGCGTATATGCGTGTATCTGTATATGTGTGTTTGTCTTCCTCTGCATGCGCGTATATATAGAGGAGTATACGTCTACATAGATACCTACATATGTGCCTCTATGTACACGTATGTATAGATTTACACGCACGTCTACGTGTGTCTATAAATGTGTATATATGTACAC
This sequence comes from Sarcocystis neurona, assembly GCA_000727475.1. Classification (NCBI taxonomy): domain Eukaryota; phylum Apicomplexa; class Conoidasida; order Eucoccidiorida; family Sarcocystidae; genus Sarcocystis; species Sarcocystis neurona. The sequence continues at coordinate 2,652,245 of KL647297.1, forward strand.
ACATGTGTATATCTATATCTATAGGAATATACATATATATATATATATATTTGTATATGTATTTGTACGCAGGTACATGTAGACGCATATACGTCTCACAAGTACCTCTGTATATGTGTTTCTCTGAAAATATGTGGGCATGTATAAACATCCTTCTCTATACAGAAGTATCTGTCTACCACATACATGAATACATATGTAGACTTGTATATGTGTATAGGTCGCCATATACTCACAGTCCGTAAGTCTTTCTCTACGTATATATGTATATATACGTATATTTGTATATGTGTGTCTGTGCGTATATATTCCGTGTGTGTGTGTGCGTCTGTTTCCCTATATATATATATATACGCACGTGTCTACTTAAGATTTTATGTCTATGTGGAAAGCTACAGGCTTTTGTGTGGCGTTGGACGAGGAATAAATGAAGAGGTGTAATTCTGGGAAGAATACATTAACGTTGAAGCCCATCTCGCGCTGGAGTTCTTCTGCATGCAGTCGCCTTCCTGCTGCTCCCCCGCTTGGCCTGCGGCAGTTTCTGGCGCTGCTGCTGGGCATTCGCCAATACTGCTGTAGCTGCCGCTGCTGTTGCCGCTGCTCTAGTTGCTGCCGCTCCACACACTGCAAATCTCTGTGTGTGACTGCCACCGTCGCTTCTGCTGCTTGAGGCGCTACCTCGGCTGCTCCTTTTGCTGCTTCCCACACTCCTCCTGCTATCGTTGCTGCTGCCTGTTCTTCTTTCGTAGATTTCCCCTCACTCCAGCCCTGCGTGTGGCTGCTCCCGTTGCTGCTGCAGGTCTGCTGCTGCTACTTTTTTATCTCCTGCCTCTGCTGCTGCCACCTTGCCTCTGCTGCTGCCACCTTGCCTCTGCTGCTGCCACCTTGCCTCTGCTGCTGCTTCTCACTCCATTCCGGTGTGAGACTGCCAGCATTGCTGCTGCTGGCCTGCTGGTGCTGCTGTTTCTTGTGACTGCTGTGCAGAGCAAAGTGCAGCAGCTGACGGAGAAGACGACGGAGGAGTTGAACGCCTTGTTGGCCAGCAAAGAGAAGCAGTTAAAGAAAATATAGGGATCTCTCGGTCTTCCTCGTCTTTCTTCTTCATCTGTTATTTCTCGTCGCCTGACTCTCCCTTGTCGTGTGCTGCGCTGCCTTTGATTCTAGGCGTGACTCCATCGGCTACTGGAGAGAACGTTATAATCTCCGTACAAGAAAGTCTCCGCCATGCGTGGCCGCCGTCCTCTGTGTGGTTACCTCACGTATTCACATGCTGGAAGCTACATTTGTCCGCAACAACGGCGCACGTGTGCCCACAGACGTTTATATACATATATGTATGTATATGCACGTCTTCGTAGGTCTTTGGTCTCCAGGTATTCCATCCGTAGATACGCGTGTATAAATTGCAGTAAAATATTTATATTTGTCTGCTTAAGTGTGCGACAGATATCGATATGTATGGACATGTGTAGTTGAAAGCCACATGCGGAACTGGAAACACACCGTTTTCCTATGCTAGACGGAGGAAGAAGACACTCTCTCGCTTTCACGAACTGCCGGCTGCTCCGAGACCGTGCGGCGTTCCAGCTTTCATGGCGTAGGCATATTCTGCTGTACAAGGAGGGCACGAATATATATATATATATATATATATATGCGTATGTAGGTCCTGATGGCTGCATAGGTCGCATAGTAAAGCTGGAGACACACACGTTGAGCGTAACCCTCGCAGAGCTGTGGACTGCTCAAAACGGAGAACACCTCGCTGCGAGAAATCGCGCGCTACGGCCTGATACCATTTGCAGCACGCTGTTTCTATTTTTCAAAGAAAGCAGCTAAGACGCATGGTTGCTGCCGCTGCTGCTTTGTCAGCTGGCCACATGACGTCTTCTGCCTTTCACGACGCCAGTGCCGCCGCTTCAATTTCACGCGTAGATAAGGTGGAAGATAAACAGGGAAGTCGATACTTGGCAACGCATGATTTGCCACGGCAGCCCTGGGCTTCCCCTTCTTATTGAGGGTTGTCTTTTTCCGCCCGCATTCTGACCGAGCCCTAGGTGGTCAACTGGGCGCCCCTGAAGCCTGACGTTCCGACGTGCACAGGGGACGGCACCCCCCAGATGAAAGGCCTCTTTCTCGTGTCACGTAGCACAAACGAAGTTCCTCCTGAAGCGTTGATTTACCACACCCTAAACGCACAGTGCCAAGACTAGCAAATAAAGTGTATGTATATCTATTCATCTACACCGCGCTTTCGCGTGTGTGTGCGCCTGTGTGCGTGGATCCGTAACAGAGGTGCGCAGAGTAACTGAATGCGCGCCCGAGTCGATCACTGCGACACAGCTGTTCGGCGCACACGCTTAAACGTTTAAGGCCGCACAAGTCTCGAGCTCATTTGATTGCACTGCTTCTCCCTTTCCCTCCTCTCTGCACGGGCCCTAGCGTAGAACCAGACGAGCACTACACAGGAGTCTTTGCTATATACAAAGAACACGTCGCTTGCACATTCTTACGCCTGCGCGCTCCGATGCAGTCAGTACACGCCATATGCAGGCGTACGTACACATCCGCCACGAACGTGTACTCATTTGTACACAAACACCCACACTACCCCAAACACATAGACATGTGCGCGTGTCCCCACACTCACGAAGCTACTGCCGATTTCCAAATGCGCATGCATTTGTCGCGCAGTCGGCAGGGAACGTTCTTGACACTATTCTTTGCGCCTGTGTACATACAGGCGCTACGCTCTGCAGGTGCAAGGCAGAAGCCGACGTCCTGTACACCGGTCCACACGTTATTCACAACGCGAGGGAGTGGGGGAACGAAGGGCACGCTGCAGCAATAGGCACGGCAACGCTGCTGCGACGCGCACCGCGTGCCTACGGCACACACACGCATCCTGCTGCGCTGTACATACAGACGTCGCTGCAACGTCCAGCCTACGCCCTGCGACATAATACGCAGGAATTAAGCACACGCTGATACGCGCGGCGCACGCAGTGAGAACTGCACGAGGGCAACGCACCTGGGGAGGTTCCGGCACTGCCCTGTTCACCGGCACCAGCAAAAATTAGCTGGATACCACGTTAAATCGTCTTCTGAAACAACTGAGACGAAGAAACACACGCAGTGTCCTCACCAACGCGCATAACAGCGGCCTTCACATAACTCTACTGGCTGCCTAGTCGCATATATATATATATATATGTATGTGCGGGTATGCACGTAGGGCATACGCAGACACACATGTACAAATGTTCGTACCTAGCTGTACATACGCACAGACACATACAAGTGTACATGCTACCAAAAAGACGAAAATGTAAATACAGTCGGTAGGAAAACTTCCTGCTTCTCTTTTGGTTTTGAACTCAAGAGAGAGCTCGAATCGCCTCTACTTGATCAGCCGTATTTTGAATGTGATACCCAAACTCGACGAGTTTGCTCTCTCTGCGGCGCGCGAGGTGAATGTACATCCGACACTGCAGCCGCATGCTTTCCCAGGCTTCTCGGTACTTCTGCAGGCGCGCCTGCGCGCGCACCTTGAAAGCCTGCTGCTGCTGTACTCCCAGCAGTGCCTGGGCTACCTGCTGCAGCTGCAGCAGCCGCGCCAGGACTACATCGAAGCTGCTCCAGAAAGAGCTGATGCAGGACAACAGGTAGTCCACGCGCCTCAGCTTCTCCAGACTAATGGTCAGCAGCTTCAGCAGCAGCAGCCGTCCGTGAAACACGCCAACTTGCTGCTGCCTTGTTGCGTTTTCTCTGCTGTCGACGCTGCTGCTGCTGCTCCTTCCGCGAACGCAGCTTCTGCCTCTGCTGCTGTCAGTGCTGCTTCCTTTTCTCATGCCTATCCTCCTTCCCCTCCTTCTCCCGCTGCTGCTCTTTCCATTTCCTTTCCTGCTGTTGACCCTGTAACCGTAGCGCTCTTCTACGCTGTTCGCCCTCTTGCCTGCCTTGTCCGCTCCCTTTTTAGCCCCGCGGCTGCTGCTGCGTGATCTGCTGCTGGCGCTGCAGCTGTCCTCCTCACTGTCGGTGCTGCTCTGCCGAGGACTGCTGCTGCTGCTCGGGCTCGTGTCGCTGTCGCGGCTATTGCCCCTCCTTGCTTGCCTGTCGCAGCTGCTGGTGCGGTGCGTGATCCCCCGCTGCACGGGCGTCTCTTCTGCGCGCAAGTTCTTTCGAGCAGTAACAGCAGCAGGCAGAGGACACGACGCAGAGAGAGAAGACGCAGCAACAGCAGCAGCATAAACAGAAGAGGAAGGTTTGCTGACCGCCTTATTCCGCGTTGCCGCTGTTGTAGAATTTTCCTTCCTACCGCTAGCAGCTGCAGAGGTGCGTCTGCTACCGTGTCGCATCTTTCGATACTGGTCATCGATTCGCTTGTCTTCGGATGCTGCTCTTGCTGCTGCTGTTGCTGCTGCTTCTACGTCCTCTTCAGCGGTTGCTTCTCCTTCTCGCTCTGCAGCAGGAGAGGCCAAACGATGCTGCTGAAAGTAAAGGCTGCTGTTCTTGCTTCCACCTAAAAGAGCAGCTGCATTAGAGGAGGATAAATGCTGCTGCTGCTGGATTTTGTGCTGCTTGGGTGTGGACTGAAGAGAGCGAAGTGGAAGCCGCAGCTTAGCTAGCTGCTGCTCCTGCGAGTAGACCAGTTTCGCGTGCATGGCAGCAGCATCTGAGGAAAGGAAAAGAAAATCAAGAATTTCGTTCGTAAGCAAACCAGCCGTCGTCTTTTCTCCTCCTGCTGCGCCTTCAGACAAACAGGGCCACAGCACTTCCTCCCCTCCGCCTACTGCTGTTGCGCTTCCTGCTGCAGGAGGTGCGTCTGCGCCTCCTGCAGCTATTGCTCGGCCGGCGGCAACTGGGTCTGCTGCGGCCGCTGTGACGGACGCTGCTGCAGCTGCTGTTGAATGACAACCTCCTTCACCTCGGCACGCGGCAAGGCCCTGGTCGCTGCTGCTGCGGCGAGAACTCAGAACAGGGACGCTCTGCTTCACGCATGCACTCCACGTGGCATCGGTATACGTGCCGTCCATGAAGGAGCACGCATCCTTGAAGCATCCGTATCTCGCTGCTGGTGCTGCTCCGTCTGCTCCAGGGCACGCAGATCCTCCTGCTGCTTCTGCCTCTGTCGTTGCCGTAGCGTCACCGTCTCTCTTCACCTCGACAAATGTATTTTCAACAAGACTTCGCAGCTGCTGCTGCAGATGCTTTCGCAGCGCCTGCAGCCTATCAGCGACAAACAACTCTTTCTCCTCCCCTCCATCATACTCTCTCTTTCTTTCTGCTCTTCGTGTTGCTTCTCCTTCTGTTGCCTCTCCACCGGCTGCTGCAAGTCTCCTTCGTGCTGCTGTTGATCCTCTATCTGCTGTTGCTGTTGACTCGGGCTCGCAAGGTGCTGTTGCTCTTCTTCCTTCTCCGAATTGTCTAGCTCCTGCAGCTCGCTTCGCTGCTTCTGCTGTGCTTGCTGCCAAGCTCCTACTGCGTTGCTCAGCGTTCTCTTCTTCGTCTTCTTGCTGCTGCTGCTGCGTGAGCCAGGCGTCCATCTTCCCTTCGACCAGCCTCTGCTCTTGCTGCTTCTTCGCTGTCCCCCCTGCAAATGCTGCTGCCAGTGGCCCTTCCCCTCCCCCGGATTCTGCTGCTTCTCCGTCTTCTGCTCCCCTAGCTTCGCCTGCTGCTGCGGCGTAGTCAGCGCATGCTGCAGCTGCCGCTTCTTCTTCCTCGTCTTCGGTGAAACTGCTCTCTTCCCTTCTGCAGGAAGGAGCGACAGTTGACGTTCGGAAGAGCTGGTCAGCGTCAGGCTCTGAGTCGCAGTATCTACTTCTTTCGGCCGCAGCGGAGAAGAAGTGTGGGTATGCTACGCTGCTGCTGCTGTTGCCGTTTCCTGCAGTCACTGTCCCACCAGCGCGCTGCTGCTGCTGTAACAGCTGCTGCTGCAGCACTTGCCTGCCACGTGTGCCACGGTAGCCGGTCGAAGCAGCAGCTTCTTCTTTCTGCTTCCACCCAGCAACACCTTCGATTAACTGCTGAACCTCTTCTTCAAGCACAGAATATCCTTTTCCACATGCTTCCCCTGTAGTGCGTAGATCGGCAATCCACAACTCCAGGCAGCCGAACAGCTCTCGCAACGCAGCTGCTCGAGCTGCCGCTGCAGCTGCTTCCTCCGCTGCGCGGAAGTTAAGCTGCTGCTGCAGCCCGACGCCCGGGTGCCCTCCCCAAAACGCAGCAGGAAGATACCCTGCGGCTGCAGCAGCAGCGAGGTGGTAGCCAGTGGCATCAGGATAAGGCAAAGAAGCCGAAGGAGTGGCGGCAGCACCAGCAGGAGCGCTAGTGCCCGACGGAGTAGGCGACGCAGAAGCAGCAGCGGCAGCAGCAGGCAGAGGGTAAACCGGAGCGACCGCGGAAGGATGCAAGACCCCGGCAGCAGGAGAGAGACCAGCAGCAGGCAGGTAATAGGCGGCAGCGGGATGCCCGAAAGGAGCAGCAGGCCGCCCAAGAATGGCAGCGGCAGTCGACGGGAAAGGAGGAACAGGAGGGGAGGGAGCATATACAGCAGCCCCCCCAGGTAGATATGTACCGTGAGTCGGAGTCGGGTAGCCGGCACCGGCAACAGCAGAAGCAGCAAAAGCAGCAGCAGCAGACTGAGACCCCGCCGCAGGGGCAGCAGAAAGATCGGCTCCCTGTGTGTACAGAATCTCGACGTCATGCAAGACCTCGAGAGCGGAAGAGCAAGTGCTTTCTAGAAGCGCAACACAGCGACTCAGGCGTTGCTGTTGCTGCAGCAGCCGCTGCAGAAGCTGCTGCAGCAGCTGGTGGAGGGGGGGGGCAGGCCGCAACGCAAGCATCAGCAGGTGGACCAGCAGCAGCGCCTGCAGATGCAGTGGCAGCAGCAGCGGCAGCTGGAACGGCGGAATCACCCAACAGTAGTTGCTGCTTCTCCTTCCGTCGCGCCGCTTGCTCCCGCCGCTGCCGAGACGATGCGACCACATCTCTGCTTCTTCTTCAGCAGCAGCTGCAGGCATACACCGAAAAGCAGCACTCGCAGACGCTTGCAATAGCGACGGAAAGTCAGCCCCGATGCTGGACGCACTCCACGCCGGCAGCAATGCATGCGACAGCTTCCCGTTCGGACTGCTGTTCCGACTGTAGTTCCCTGCTCCTGTCCTCTCTCCCCCAACTGCTCCTCTCTCTCCTCCAGCTGCTGTCCTCTCTCGTCCGGCTGCTGCCCTCTCTCCTCCGGCTGCTGTGCTCTCTTCTGCAGCTGCTGTGCCTCCTCCTGTTGCGGTCCCCTTTGCTGTTGTTGCCGTTGCTGCTGCGGCAGCAAACTTGCTAGCCATCGCAGAGACAGTCTGTTGAGATGCAGAAGGAGAGATCTTGCTTTTCCCTTCCGATATACGCGCTGTTGGCGAAAAGGCAGGAAGAGGGAGAGCCAGAGTCTGCGCCGCAGACGGCGGCTGCTGCAGCCGCTGCTTCTCTTTTGCCTGCTTGAAGTGGGTTTCACTCGTATTCGCACTTACATACTGCGGCTCCTCCTGCTGCAGCACCTGCTGTCCCTCACGAATCGCGAGCTTCTGCTGCCGCTGCTGCGCCGACGGCTTCCTGTGTGCTCGGCGTTGTTGCTGCTGCTGCAGCTCGTGCTCCCGGGCAGCCTGTACTCTTTGCGGGTTCGACGCAGCCATCTCCTGAACGACGAGCTGCTGCTGATCCTTCTCCTTCTCCTCCCCCTGTACCGCCTGCTGCCGCCCCGTTTCCTGCGGTTGCTCCTGCTGCAGCGTCTTCGTCTGCTGGTGCTCTGCCCAATTCTGGTGATGCGCGTGTTCCACCGTCTGCTGCACCGCAGCCTCGTAGTGTTGTTGTTTACGGTGCTGCTGCTTCTCCTGCTCCTCCTTTTGCCGCTGCATTTTCGCCTTTTCCTCTCTCTTATTCTCCTCCCTCTGCTCTTTCTCCGGCTGCTGATTGTTCCTCGGGGTTAGTTTTCCTTCCTGGTGCTGCTGCTGCTGCTTGAACTGCTGGACGTCGCCCTGCTGCTTCTGCTGCACCTCGTCCTCCTCCTCACGCTGCCGCTGGACTGTTTCTCCTCTCCTTCCTCTCCTCTCCTCCTCCTGCGGCTGCTCCGGCCCCATCCGCTCTCTCTCCTCGTGCAGCTGCTTCTGCTGCTCCTCCACCCCCTCCTGCTCTCTCTCCTGCTGGCGCTCTCGCCGCTGCTGCTCCTTTTCCTGTTGGTGGCCGTCTTTCTGCTGCTCTCGTTCTTCCTTCTGCACGACCTGTCCTTCCTTCTGCTTTTCCGTCTGCTGCTGCTGCAGCTGAAGCTCCTCGTGCAGTCCCTCTTCCTCCTCCGCCGCTGCTGTCTGCAGCAGCAGCTGCCTCGGTAGCGAAGCCTGGGGGGGCGGATCCAGAGGGGGCAGCGGAGGCATGAAATGAAAACACTGCTGCAGCGCTCCTGCTGCTCCTGATTCTCCTTCCTGCTGCCGCATGCGCTGCAGGTCGACTGGATTCAACCAGCGCCTCATCCAGGGATGCTTCAACACCTACAACAGCGGCGGCAGCAGCACGTAGCAGGCAACTGCGTCGGAAGTAGCACAAGACGCACGTGTAGAAGGAAAACGCACGCACGACCTCAGCAGCAGACAAGAGGCAGCAGCCGTAGCACGCGCACCGCTCGATCTGGACCCCCCGCACAGGAACCCGCAGCAGCAGACTCGCACCAACAGCAGCAGCAGCAGCAGTACGGGCACCGCTCACAATAGAAAGACACGCCCACTGTCCGCTGCAGGCCGTGGGCGGCAGCAGTTGGCGAGAACAAGAGGACGGTGGGGAGTAACAGCAGCGGCGGAGAAGTATCAGCAGCAAAGGACGAACAAAACGTGGTGCAGCGGCAGTGCCATCCGACGGCCTGCTCTGGGGTGTACGTACATCAGGAGCAGTGATGCGTCGCGCCGTATCGACCGTCAGGAGGCGTCTGACCAGATCTTTCGCGCTTTCTGATATACGCTTGAACCGAGGATGGTGGAAGTGAAATTGTCCTACGCAGAGTATCGCACATACAAGAAGAACACAGAGACACACAGACACATATAATAAAAAGACGGAGGACGCGGGGCAGAACGACAAGGTAGGAGGGGACCGAAGAAAGCGAAGAAGAAGGGCGGCAAGACGCGGAAGAAGAACACGAAGAAGGACGGGAAGACGGAGAAGAGGGACAAGTTGGCGAACAAAAGACGAAGAAGCTGGAGAGACCAAGAAGGCGAGGAAATAGATGGAGAAACAACAGTACGGACACGAGAATGGGCGAAAGGGAGGACGGCGCAACGAAGCAGCACGGAGAAATCAAGCGAGAGGCCGAAGTTGGGGAAGACGAGCAGAAACACGAAAAGCAGACGGGGACACATTTGTGTAAAGGGAGGAGACGAACACCAGGCCGAAGCAGCAAAGACGAAGAAAATACGCCAAGGACGGGGGAGACAGACACGAAGACGTGGAAAGGAAGAGGCGACGAGGAGGACACGACCGAGGACGGTGGAAAAAACGTTGATGGGAGGGACGAAGAAATTGCAGGGAAGCGAAACAAGTCGGAAAAAAGCGGGGAAAAGGACAGAAAAACCGAGAAATTGACTCACACGAGAAGGCGCAGCAGGAAGGAAAGGATACGAAGAAGCTCTGCGTCGCAGCAGGCGCCACGACTGTGCTGCTGGCGACACTCGTGAGGGGCCGAGAAGGAGAAGGAAAAGGAAGCGAGAGCTGCAGAACAACTTCGAGGAGCAACAGAAGAGGTTTTTTCCAAAATTAACCCACGCGACGGCAGAAGGGGACGACGAGGTGCACCAAAGAGAGGGACTTGCGAGAGGCGGACAGGGGCGCAGAGACCGGACCTTCGAAGAAGGGACGGGAAGAGATACGAAGAGGGGAGAGCAGCAGCGGCAGCACGGCAGTCACGAGTCGCAAGGCGAGGCACCCGGAGAAGACACACACGAAGAGAAGACAGCAGTCGCAACAACGGCGCGAAGAGGAGGATACCGAGCGATATCTTTGGAGACCTCCGAACTGGCATTGCTGTTGCTTATTCTCTCATATATAACCAACACGTATATACGTATATACGGGGATACGTCTACGTGTCAAGGACCCTATGTATATTTGTATATAGTAGGAACGTACACAAAGGGTTCCACAACATATACGTCTACGCGTCAAGAAGAAACGCACGTCGAGCTTTCTCTCCATACACGTTTACATGTCATGGAGCATATATATATATATATATATTAGGAATGTACGTGGAGGCTAATATATGTATACGTGATGAACCTCATATTGGCGAGGTATAGAGAAGATTCACGCGGATGTATATTATAAGGGGCAGGACCTGTCCCTCTATGTCTACCGCTGGGGTGCTACATGTATGAGGGACGGCCCTATACAGAAGTTAATCTACGCACGTACGAACACACTGAAAGTCGCTGCACTACTAGTAACAGTAGTAGTAGTGCCAGTAGTAGTAGTAGTGCCAGTAGTAGTAGTAGTGCCAGTAGTAGTAGTGGTAGCCTCTAAACGAGTATATATGTAGACGCACTGCGTAGGTAAGGGAGTTCACGAGATAATAGAAATACAGATGTATACGTCTCTGTATACATATGGAACAATAAGCCTTGGTAGTACCCAATTATATGCCTATATATATGGAAGACTAGGCACTCGTAGCTCCCATGCAAGTATATCCATATATATATATGGAAGACGAGGTACTGGTAGTTCCCATGCATGTACATACACATATATATATATATATATATGGAAGAGTAGGCACTGGTAGTTCCCATGCATGTATATACATCTTTATATATATATACACGCAAGAATAACCAGTGATAGTACCCAGTCATACGTAAAAATATATATATATATATATATATAAGACCAAGCACTGGCAGTTCCCATGTATGTCTATGTATACGGAAGCATAAGCAGTGGCAGTACCCAAGCTTGGCGAAACGAGTCTTCATCAACATCCAGACGTGTTTTTGTCTGCAGGTGGGGGAAGGCACATCAAATTTTTTCTCTCGCTGTTTTAACCTGCCGGAGAGGCATGCGCCTGCCACATACTTCCCCCGCTCTCCACAACACAGGCACAGACGCTGCAGACGCATGCACCAAACCCGTGTCCCCACATATATATATATATATTTATATATATGTGTATGTATATATGTGTGCATCAGCGGGAGAAGAAGGAAAGTTTACCGTGAAGAACGGGGTCAGGCCCGCGGCGTTCATCAAAGGGGTAGGTGCCTCCCAACATGACGAAGAGGCAGACGCCGAGACTCCACATATCTGCTGCAGCGCCGTACGACTTGCGCTGCTGCTGGTGTTGCTCCCTGGTCAAGCCCAGCACTGCAGCAGCAGCAGCACACACACACGTGCAGCAGCGTCACGTGCAGAAGCGAGAAAGTCGCCGGGAAAGAAGAGGATAAAGAGGCGGCGGCAGCAGCAGCAGCGGCGGCACGGCACAGGACCAACCGCAGGAGCAAGAAGAAGCGAGAGCAGCAACAGCGGAGCCGCACAGCACCAACCGCAGGAGCGCGCCAGCCGGTCGACACTTGTCGGCAGCACCAGCAGCGCAACTCGCACTCCGCGCGTCCACCGAGCAGCAACAGCAGCAGCAGCAGCAATAGCAGCAGCAGCAGTAGCAGCACCGTGGTAGCGCAGCAGCGCAGTAGCTGCAGCAGCGGGATTCGAGCAGCAGCGGCAGCAGCAGAAAAACAGCATTTGCCGAATAAAGCACACGAACACGAGGGAAGGAAGAGCAGCAACAGTGCCAGCCGCTGCAGACTTCCCGTGGAAAAGTAACAGCAGTAGTTCAAGCGACAAATAGAAGTATTTTGCGGGGAGCAGGTGCTGCAACAGCAACAGAAATACCACCTAAGTCGCAACAGGGAAAAGAGAGAGACGGAGGCTTCCCAACGACCTGCTGCTGCTTCTTCTCTCTCTTCCGCGCCTCTGCTCCCGCTGCTTCTAAGACCGCTGCTGCTCCCCGTACTCCTCCTGCTGCTCCTTCCACTGCTGCCGCCCATCCCACTGCTGCACTTGCTGCCGCCTCTCCTCCTGCCCCTCGTAGCCGTACTTCTCTCTTCCGCGCTGCTGCTGCTGCTGCGGCTGGTGCTTCTCTGCGGCTGCAGTTGCCGCTATTTGCGCCGACGCGGCCGTACCTTCGGGAGCCCAGTACTGCGGGGTGCCTACAACAGACTGCGCCCCGAGGCCATCTGCGACAAGCGTCGCTAGCCCAAAGTCCCCAATTTTCACTTCTAAGAAGTCGCCTTCCATGACGTGCTGCACCAATATATTTTCCGGCTTTAAATCTCTGTGCAGTCACGCAGCCACAGCAGGAGAATAGAGACACACACACACACATTCCTGCATCAGAGCAGCAGCAACAGCGGCACGAGGAGAACAGAGGCCCACAGCGCTCTGCAGCACCAGCAGCTGGAGCAGAAGAAGATACAAACAGATCGCACGTACCTCCTGCATGCAGCAACAGCAGCAAGAGGAGGGACGTCGACAAACCGACTGGTGCGTCAGGAGCAGTCATTTTCCTTGCGCCTCTCCAACGCAGCAATAGTAACAGCAGCAGCAAATGACAGACGCTTCAACTGCGTGCTGCACACGTCGGGAACACTCACCAGCAGCAGCAGCGTCAAAAAACGCGCAAGCTTCACACGTCTGTCGCCGACCGTCGCATGCGAAAGCAGCACTCGTACCAGCAAAATTATATATATATATATATGTGGCACCGCGGAGTGGTGTGCAAGGCTTCGCAGCAGGATGTGGCAGCATTCCTAGAATCAAAAGACCAGACACATACACACAAACGAGGGCAGCTACAGCAGTCTCTGCACATATTTAAAATTTCCGCCAGGGCGGGCAGCCTGAAGAGCACAACCGTAGCACACCTTCTCATGGCCCATCAGCCGCCTGTATGGGTGGGCAGACAGTAGCACCAAGGAGAGAAACGCAGATGCAAAAAGAAGAGGCGGAAGCTGCCAACAGCGGGAGAAGGCGCAGCAGCAGACGAGACAGAGACGGCCACCCAGCGGAGAGCAGCGACCAGTAGCAGCAGCGGCAGCAGCAGACACAGAAGAAGCTGCGGAAGCAAAAGGAAGAGGAGAGCAGCAGCAGTCGCGTATTAGGCGAAGGACGCAGTAGGGGGAGCATCAACACAGAGTCGACAACGTAGAAACAGCAGCAGCAGGCACCGTCCCGCGCCACACTCAGAGAGAGAGGGGGAAAAGCAGCAGCAGACAAAGTTGCGGAATCCGCAGGAAATCGCCCTCAGCAGGAAATGCCGGAGAGGCCGAAGCAGCAGGGACGAGCAACAGCCGGCGCTCTCAAAAGAAAAGAGACAGTGAAATCTTCGGCCGTAGCAGCAGCAGCAGCTTCAAGAGACGCAGATGCCCACACAACCGCGCAGCAGGCACCGGAGCTACGGGAAGCCTCACACGAGTCGCAGTCGATAGCAGCTGCCGGCAAATGGGAATATCAACGTCTTGGGCGATCCACGTACTACGTAGTGATACACACACATATTCACACACACGCGTAGGTACATACATACCTACACATGCTTTCACGTATTTACACGCAGACATACATATACAAACTTGCATATACGTACATGCGTATAAATACACACATGCACACATATGTGTACATACACACGTACATCCATAGATACGCGTACGTACATACACACATTCACACATACACATATACACACATACACGTACATACATACATATACACGCATACATACATATACACACATACACACACACACATACATACATATGTACGTACATGCATATACATATAGACCTACATACATACGCACATACATACATATACACACGTACATATACATACATACGTACACACATACACGTACATATATGCATACACATTCATACGTAGGTACATACATACATATACACACATACATACACATACACACATACATACATATACACACACACACATACATATACATACATACATGCATATACATACAAACACATCCACATATATGTGCGTACATACATATGCGTTCACACATACACATACACACATACGTACATACGGATACATACATATACTCACATCCATACATATACATACATACATACATACATACATACACACACACACATACAGAAGCCTGCAGCGGCTGAGGGATTCGAGGAAGCTTCACGTTTTCTTAAGTCTTCTAAAGAACTTCTCCGTCCCCCGCCTTCCCCCACATACATATATACGTATATTATATCCACAAGTAGGTATCTACGGACCCAACCTTTGTTCACTACCATGAGTATTCATTTACACGCCCATGCGTCTCGGCCTCCCTGTTATTAACTGACACGTACAGCTACATATTTTAGTTTCCCTTCTAAAGTGCTGCACCCTACGTATACGCAGATGCCAACACGTCCTGCTGCTTCTTCTGCTGTCTTTCGCTTCCAGTCTTTCTTCTACGTATGCAGCGCAGACCCCTCCTACTACAAATGCCCAGACAAGTTCGTCTGCGTAGATATAGGGTGTCTCACACATGTGCGCCTGCGTCTCTCTTCCGCTGGACGTAGGCAACTCTTCCCCTCACCGGTGTCTACCTCTACATATACATATCTCCCCCACACATATATATATACAACCTGCGGTATGTACATACACATATATATATATACAACCTGCGGTATGTATGTACACGGAGAGCCGCTGTGTTGTTGTCGCGGGTTCCGGGGTCGGCGCGCCGCCGCCGTGCAGGTGATGTCGTGGTGGTGGCCGGTGTGAGGGAGATATCACGGGGTGGCGACTGGGCTGCTGCTCACCGATGAATGATATTTTGCTGGTGCATATACAGACAGGCGTGAAGCAGCTGATGCATCACAAAGCAGCTCTGGGCCTCCGAGAAGCAGCCCTTCTCGACGATGCGGTAGAACAGTTCGCCGCACGGAACATACTCCATGACCAGGAACAGCTTGTCCTCCTCCTCTGCGACGTCTCTCAGATTCACTATGCGTGGGTGGCGCAGCGCGTGCAGCACCCGCACCTGTGGAAAGGCAACAGCAGCAGCAGCCACCCCCAGCGCGCAGCACTGACCGGACGCACAGGCAGCCACGTGGACAGAAACACGGAGACACCGAGGGACACAGAAAGGGTGCAGACGAAAAAAGTGTGCGGGCGTGAAAAAGGAAGACCCCTGCACACCCACCCGCACACACACATGCACGCACACGCACAAAACGAGAAAAGAGAGACACACACGGGGAGACACAACAGCGAGGCAGAGAGACGGAGACAGCGGCGCTCCTCCCCACAAGTGCTGCGCCTTCGAGCGGAGAGACGCGCGGCTCTGCGCCCGCGCACGCAGAAACCCTGCAGCTGCCGTCGTTTTCCACGTCAGTCTGCAGGACGCACAACATGCAGACGAACCAGCCTGACGAAGAGGGGGGGAAGCGAGACAGCCCCCTCAGTCGCCAGAGAAATTCGCTGAAGCGATATCTTCTGCGAAACTACACTCCCCACATATGCGCATACCATCTGTATATACACAGAGAGAGACAGAGACAGAAACACGTGCATATAAAGTAAGATAGAAATACACAGAGTTTTCTATACAGATATACGAGTATTTCTACCTACCCACGTCAACTCACACACACATATATGTCCGCACTGTACATAGAGATACATTTCCATAAACAGACATATACATCTACGTGCGAGTGCTTCTACGTACAGGAGTGCAAACGCGCGCATATACATATATATACGTGTGCCTATATATGCGTCCACTTGTAAATAGGCAACCGCCTTCAGCCGCTTCTCCTCGCGTTGTCAGCTACCAACTACTATGTTGGTATACATATACACCTAACAGATATATATATATATATGTGCATATACACACATATATACGTGCTGTATGTATACGTGCTCCTCGGGGCAGTGGTAAGTACGCAGTACATTAGCGCCGCCCCGGCGCCTGTAGCGGTTGCCTCACGCTAGTAGGTAGTTGCTGCTTTCCCCGCATGTTGACTCTCGTACGTCTCTACGTGTGGGGTGGGGAGACGTCTGTATATGTGTACACATACACATACGTACAGTGCCGGAGATGTGTCGTTAATGGGCTGTACGTACGCCCGAAAATCACACCTTACTTCTGTGGAGTGTACGTACGCCTGAAAGTCGCGTCTTACTTCTCGTCTGATTTTCCGCATTTCCAGCGCGAAATTCGGGCAGAGCCGCAAAGTTTTGAGGTCGATCACTTTTACTGCGTAAAGCTCTTCTTCTGCAGTGTCAGTGCTGCGCGTTTCATCTGCTGCTGCTGCTGGAGCTGCTCCTCCTTCCCGTCCCCCTACCGCGATTCTCCCCTGCAGCGACTCCTGTCGCCACTCCCCGCTTCTTCTCGCTGCACCTGCCCCACACACCACCTCCGCAGCTGCTGCTGCTGTTGCTCCGTCGCTGCAATCGCCTTTCGCTGTCTTATGCCGCTGCTGCTGCCCCGTCTTCGACGTGCTGGGCAGTCGGCGTCCTGGCGCCGCTGTCGCCGCAGAAGCAGCAGCAGCAGTTCCCTCTTCGGGCGTTGCTGATGCTCGTGCGGCTGCTGTGTCCTCGTCTTCTGCTGCCGGTGCTGCTCTTTCCGTCCGTCCCGCTGCACCAGCACCAGCAGCACTGCCCCCGCCGGTCCTGCTGCTGCTTCCCTCTGCGAAGCGGCTCACTTTTCTGCATGAGTACACCGTTGCTGCGCTGCCTGTTCCGATCGCGTGAACAATTTCGTAGCGAATCCCGCTCGCCTGACTCTGAAAGTACCGCCGCAGCTTCGGGTGTACGTACACCCCGCCTGACGTCTCCTCTCCTATTTCAGCCACTGCGTTCTCCCCCTTCCCTTCTCGCTGCTGCTTCTCCACACTGCAGCTCCTTTCTCTTTTTTCCTGCTGTTCTACCGCACCGTCCTCCTCTACCTGCTTTCCTTTATCCTCCTCGTGTTCCTCACTGTCCGCTTGCTGCTCCTGTCCATCCTGGTCTTGCTCCTGCTGCTTCACATCGGCCTGCTGCTGCTGCTGCTTTGTAACGACTGTGTGTGGCCGCGTCTGCCTTGCTTCGTCGCCAATATCTATCGATAAAGAAGGGGCTGCTTTTTCTGAACTTCGTATCCCGCAGCTGTCCTGTTGCTGCTGCCATGAGTGCTGCTGCCATGAGTGGTGCTGACCCACTGCTTGCTGCAGCTGCTGCTCCACTGACGCCCGCTGCTGCTGCTCTGTTGCTGGACGCTGCTGCTGCTGCTCAGATGGAGGCAGCGTTCGTTGCTGCATCCGCTCTGTTGTGTGCTGCCCCCGTTGTCGCTGCTGCTTCCTCTCGTCTGTCGCGCAGGCAAGAATCTGCCGCTGCTGCAGTGATGACCGCGACTGCTGCTGCAGCTGTTGCTGCCTGCTCTGCGTCCGGATGTGCCGCTGCTGCTCACCCGGGGGTGACGACTCTGTCGCGCAGAACTGCTGCTGCTGCTCGGCGTCACGCCCAGGCGGCGCAGCGCCTGTTGCCACTTCACTAGTGCTGCCCTTCCCACATGCTGGAGAAGTTCTCACACCTTCTCCTCCTCCTGCTGCCTCCCTTTCGAAAGACTCTCCTCCCTTGATGCAGAAAGGCTGCATGGCTGCTGCTGCTCCTGTTGTTTCTGCGGGGAGCGCACTGCACTGGCGCTGCCTTTGCAGTCTCCGGCTGCTGCTTCTGCTTCCGCGGCAAAAAACGCGCGCCCCAGTGCTGTTGCTGCTGCCACTACCGGAAACCCATCGCTGTGGCGGCTGCTGCTGCCACTTTCAACGGCCAAGCGCCGCGCGCACCTGCTGCCAATCGCAGCGCCTCTGTGTTGCTCCCCCACCAACGTCCCCTCGCTGCTGCTGTTGCAAGCAGCTGCCGGGCGCAGCACTGCTGCACGTCCTGGTGGCGTTGCTGCTGCAGCTGCTCGCAGCGCTCCGGTTCACGTTGCTCCAGGAAGATCTGCTGCTGCTTCTTCTTCAGTCACGTGCTGGCAGCTTGTCTCGCGGTGACATCCGCGGCACATGCTGCTGCTGTTGCTGCAGGCAGTCATCTGCTGCTGCTGCTGTTGTTGCCTCACCGTCAACAGCGTGTGCGTCCCCTGTCGTTGCTGCTGACGCGGTGCCTACACATACACACATGTCCGTACACACTATCAGGCGTAGATATATACACGAATATAAGACGAAGCGCAACGTCTACGTCTGGTATACCTTCCTCAGCCTAACGCCAAGGCCTGCTCTTCCTTCCACACACAAAGAAACGAGAGCATCTGCTGCTGCTTCACCTGCTCCTGCAGCACTGCCCACTGCCCCCCAGCGCATCACACCATCCCCGCTCAACCCGTCCTGCTACTCTCTCTCGTTCGTACACATATATACATATACTTATATATACATATATATGTATATGCATATATGTATATATATATGTATGTATATATATTCGTATATATATATGTATATATATATACTTCCACGCCGCCATATACGTCTACGTGTTTATGTGTACACGCATATGCCTATCCATATATACATATACATACATCTAAAAGTCCATGCCGCCATACGTATATATATATGTATATATATATATATATATGTAGAGAGAGAGAGAATATATATGTATATATATGAAATCGAGTGTGTGCGTATGTACACATATGCATAGACGTGTTCTGT
Organism: Sarcocystis neurona; assembly: GCA_000727475.1. NCBI lineage: Eukaryota > Apicomplexa > Conoidasida > Eucoccidiorida > Sarcocystidae > Sarcocystis > Sarcocystis neurona. The sequence goes on from KL647297.1 coordinate 2,671,006, forward strand.
ATACACATATGCATATCCATATATATATATGTATATATAGAGAGAGATACATGTCAGTAAACACGCTTACGTGTGTATGTATATACACGCATGCATATACGTATTCTTTACACGCGTGAAGAACTGTATACAAAGATGGAGAAATAGATTTATATATACAGTTTTAACACATCCTCGTGTATGTGCTACGCGCACATGTTGAGTATATATGAAGTAGAGTGCGGGGTGCTGACGCTTGCTGCTGCTTTGCCTGATGCCGACAACAGGTGCTGCAGTGCCCCCCCTTCCACGCAGTCGCTGCTGGTAAGCTAGAGAAGTGCTGCCGCACAGCTGCTTCCCGCAGATACTACAGGAGAGTCCACGTACTTGCTGCCGCTGCGGCTGTTGCTGCTGCTGCGGCTGCTGTTGCTTTCCCCGGTGCTCTCGGTTCCTTCGCCCGCTGCTCTTCCTTCCCCGACAGCTGCTGCAGGTGGTTGCCCTGCTGCTTGCCCCGCTCCTGAGAGAATATTCTCTTATTTCCCGCTGCTGTTGCTGTTTCTTTGTCGGCGCTTCCTCCGGGTGCTGCTTGTGCGGCTGCCGCTGCTGCTGCTACTACTACCGTGCGGAGCTTGCTGCGGGGGCTTCATCTCGTGCTGTAGCTTCCGCTGTTGCTGCTGCTGGTCCCGCTGCGACGGGTGTCCCCCTCACGAGACAGCAGCTGGCGCAGACGCCGGCAATCAGCAAGACAGCACCAGATGTTGCAGCAGCACCGGCAGAAACCGATGCAACGGCAGCAGCACCTTCTCTCTCACACAGCAGCAGGTCTTCGCGCCCTGTAGATGCAGCAGGGGCAGCTCAGAAGCAGGCAAGACAGATAGAAACGGCAGCAGCAGCAGAAGTTTCTGGGTCGAGAACACAGTAGCAGAAGCAGTTTCTATGTTGCTGCTGCTCATGAGCGCTTGGCGCTGGCAGCAGCGGCAAGAGCACGTAGAGAGCACGTGAAAGACGAGTGCTGCCCAACCTGTGCAGACGACCCCACTGCAGGAGCGTGGGACTGACGCGCAGGAGTTGCGGGGTACATACACTCGAGTGAGTCTAAATTCGCCGGAATGCAGATGTCCCGCGGTCCCCTACAAGCAATGCGCAACCTGCGCCTGTGCTACGTCGGCCATACGTGGACAAATACACCTGCGAGTGCTGGTGCAGAAATCTCTCTCTCTCTACATATATATATATGGATTTATGGAGCTGGCATATACGCATGTATGTGGATTCATCGCGAGCAGACCCTGCTGATCTAGCTGCTGTTGGTGCTGCTAGAGGAGTCACACGTGTCCACACAGAGATGCTGGGCAGAAATGCGTGTACCTACACGTAGTTTCAGGGAGATTTCTGCTCCTGCTGCTGGACATGCAGACGTAGAGATAATTCTCACAGACACATACGTTAATAAGCAGTTACATGCTGCTGCTGCTGTTGATGCGCGTCATGCCCGGATGGCCGTGGAGGCGACATTCCCCGGGCTCCTCTACTCAAGAAGTCGGGATGGCAGCAGCAGCACCGCGCCGGCGTCAGACAAAACTTCGGCAGGGACAAAGAATTCAGAAGAGCCAAACAGGCTGCAGCGGACAGAGGAAAAGCAGGGAAGAGGCTTGGCTGCTACCGAGGGTCACGCGGGCAGAGTCGCACCGTCGATACCACCGTGCGTTGTCGCGCGGCTGCAGCACAGGCGCGCGATGCGTCTTCTTGAGGTTGAGACGTGCAGTATACCTGCCTAAATTAATTCAGACATGTAGGGAGGATTCTGCAGACACAGCAGCAAGCGGTGTACGTGGGTGTACTGCTGCGTATATGGCCCCTGCAGGGGCACAGGGGCGCAGGCAGAGACGGTGCTGCAGCGGGCGGTTCGCTCCAGAGAAACCGGCACAGCACGTCGACTTTCTCCGGTGTGCGTACACCGCAGACGCCGTTCCTGAGACACGACCGCACGTCCCAGTAACGGACAGACGGCGCTTCAAATACGCGTCTTCGTCTATCTTCAGAGGGTTTCTTTATCTCCTCGCTAGTTTCGGGAGAACGAGTGTGCCGCCGGACGAAGGATTGCGAGCGCGAGTGTACGGGCGGGAGAAGGGCGGGAGAAGCCAAGAGAAACTTCGACAGGATCTCAAGCAGCACCAGGGAGCATGCACCAACGGCGTCGTCCTCGTTAAAACTCCAATTTTTTTCGCACTCGCAAGAAACTCCCCCTATTTGTACTATCGTAATGCTCCTGCTACGGTGGCTCGTGCTACTGGCTGTGTCGCAGCGACTGCTGCTGCTGCTGCGGCCAGTGCTGCTCCTGCTGCTGCTGCTGCCGCAACCACCATCGCTGCTGCTGCAACTGCCGCCGCACGTGCTGCTGCTGCGGCTGCAACCGTTAGTGCTGCAGCAACGGCTGCTGCTGCTGTAGCGGCTGCTGTTCCTGCTGCATTTGCAGCCGGTGTCGCTCCAGCAGGTGCTCTTGCTGCTGCTGTGGTAGCGACACACTGCATCAGCACTCCCCTGTAGCTACACAGCAGCTGCCGATGCTGCGGCCCCACGCATGCGCACGCCAGCCGTACTCTTCACAGTGTTGCTGCTGCAGCTGCTGCACAGTGCGGACGCGTTCACGTGCGGACGCGTTCACTTGCGCAGTTGTGACGGTAGGGGACGCTATGTGGTGCTGATCTCTTTGTCTCCTCTTCCTTCTTCGGTGTCTCCTTTTGCTGGTGCTGCCATCACGTTAAATTTGTACGTGCACACTCGATCAACGCGGAAAGGTACATGTATGTGTGTGTGCTACCCTACACGTTTCCATGCCGACTCTCGCGCATGCACGGAGCTCCTGGGGCTGCCATCGCAATCGCTCGCTGCTGTGTTTTCCCCCGTCATGCAGCAACACATGCTCCTGTAGAGACAGAGGGAAAGCTGATGCCAGGCACCGGGTTGTACTTTTGGTAAACGGCCACCCCGCTGCACATACCTCTGTCGTACTGCTACTATTGTACAGCCGTTTCCTGTTGCTGCTGCGACGGAGCCTCCTGGTGTTGGTGTTGCTGCAGCTACACATCTTCCTCCTGCTGCTGCTGCGGCGCAGCCTGTTGCTTCTGCTGCCACACACAGCTTCTGCTGCTGCTGCGGCACAGCGATCTGCTGTTTTGCTGCCGCTGCTGCAACGCAGCTTCTGCCTGCTGTTGCTGCTGCACAAGAGAAGCTTCGCGTGCTGCAGCTGCAGCCCACCCAGCCACGTCGGAGCCGCTGTGGGCACGCCCTCTGCAGCAGACTTGCTGCCGCTGCTGCTGTGGCGCCTGCGTGCGTGCTTGCGCGGCTGTCTTTCTCGTAGGGCTACTCTGTCTCTTTTTCTTCCACGTAGATACCCATCACTCCTGCCACACCCATTTAGATTTTGCTGGTCGCGCTGCTCGCACAGCAACATTACCTCGTGCCTGCAGGGTGCGCGCAGTTTTACTGCTCTTCTTGTTGCTGCTGCAAAAGACCAGTAGAGCATCTGTTGTGGCGCCGCACACACGCAAGTGCTGCCGTTGCTGCCGCTGCTGCTACTGCTGCAGTGACGGCGGCGCTGCTGGTGCTGTTGTTTCTGCAGTGACGGTAGTGCTGTTGCTGCTCCTGCTGCGATGACGGCAGTGCTGCTGCTGCTCCTCCTGCTGCAGTGACGGCGGTGCTGCCGGTGCTGCTGTCTCTGCAGTAACGGCAGCGTGGCTGCTGCTCCTGTTGCAGTTGCCGCGGTGCTGCTGCTGCGCTTCTGCAGTGGCGTGCGGTTACTCGTGCTGCTGTTGTGTGTCTGTCGTACAACGCGCGTCCTTCACCCGCTGCTGAAACGACTTTAATATTGCCGCTTCTGTGGAATCACTACTTCTCGGCCTGCAAGACTGCATAGCCGAGGACTTGCAGAAACATATAAACATCCATGCTTCCCTCTGTATACCTCTGCATGCGCCGCCTTGTGGACGTCGGGACAGACGCCCTACAGCTGCTGTAGGCACGACCGACGCTGTTGCTGCTGCTGCGGGGGCGGAGACGGCCTGCCAAGGACGAAATGCCCCTGCGGAATCGCATCCGCTGCTGCTGCTGTGGGAGTATTGCTGGTGGTGCTGCCACTGCAGCTGAGATTGCTGCCGCGCTATTACTTCTGCTGCTGCCGAGACTGCGGCTCCCTCTGCAAGTGCTGCTCTTCCCACGCTGCCGCTACTGCTGCCGCTGCTGCTTGTGCCTCTGCTGCCGTTGGGAGACTGCTGCGACTCCTCCTGTTGCTGCTGCTGGTCTGCTGCTTCTCGTGGGGGCACTGCTGCTGCCGCTGCATCTGGTGGTGATGCTGCTCCAGCGCTTTCCCCACTGCTGCTGCCGCTCTTCTCTACGTAGCGCACGCGACAGCTTCTTCTTTTCCGCTGCTCTCTGCTTTGCTGTTGCTGCTGCAGTGGGTTCCCTCCCCCGTCCTGCAGCAGCTCAGCCGTCCACGCGCAGGTGTTCCCGTACTTACCTGCTGCTTTTCCTCTTCTTCCTTTCTAAACAGACGTACACGCACGTGTGTATCCAGAAGCACCTGTCCGTACAAACACACACGTACACCTGTATATATATATATATAAATAGATAGATAGGAGATAGGTAGATACGTGGGCACGTGTGTATACATTTATAGGCATGTAGGCAGATACACCGGTGTTACCGTCTGTATACGCGAAGCCGTTGCTACCTGCTGCTACTGCCGCTGGTCCTCCTCCTCTTCGTCCGCTGGGGCGCTGTCTGCTGTTGCTGCGGCTCGGGCTCGTGCGACTGCAGGCTGCACTCAGCAGCAGTGCAGCAAACTGCTGCGGCAACAAACGAGAAAGGCGATGCGGTCGCTTCCGCGGGCCGCAGACTCCCGCATGAGACAACGGAGGAGTGGACATCTCAACATCCCAGCAGCAGCAGCAGCACAGCGTCAGGCTGTGAGGCACCAGTAGCTGCCGTCCTCCTCGTCTTCCTCCTCCTCTTGCACACGCAGCAGCAGCACCAGAAGCAGCGGGGGCAGCAGAAGCCGCGGCAGCAGAAGCCGCGGCTGCAGCAGCAGTCGCAGCAGCAGCAGCAGTCGCAGCAGCAGCAGCAGTCGCAGCAGCAGCAGCAGTCGCAGCAGCAGCAGCAGTGGCAGAAGTCGCAACAGAAGCAGCAGCAGCACGGCTTTTTAGGATGGCTAGCTGGAGGGCGCAGAGCAGCTGCTGCCGATGGGATGACGAAGCAGGGCGCAATGCAGCAGCTTTTTTGTAGCAGCAGCCCGGTGCCTGCTTGCTGCAGCTGCTACTGCTGGCCTGCAGCAAGCATAGCGACGACAAGACGGCTACACGCTGCACTGCCACTTCTGCCCTTTCTGAACTCCTTTGCTGCTGCTTCTGCTGCTGCAGCGGGGGCAGCCACCCCACACGCGGCAGGAGGCTCTATGTATAGTAGACAGGGCGCAGCCTGTCGAACACACATGCAAAGAGCGACGCAGGGACGACGCAGGCGTGCAGCAAGAGCTGCGATGTGGACGACTGGTGATGCTGCTGCTGCAGCGCGCAATTGTAGAGCAGGAAACGGTACACCAGCTGCTGCAGACTGCGGCTTCCCACGTGCAGCAGCAGGAGCAGCAAGCCCCTCTGTTGTTGCACCAGGAGAAGAGCTCGCAGCTCGTGCAGCAGCGTGCGCCTCAGCGGCAGCACGACGCGCCTCAGCAGCAGCAGTACGCGCCTCAGCAGCAGTACGCGCCTTAGCAACAGCAGCTCCGCCAGAGAGGCAGGCCTTAGTATCGGCCCTGGGAGCTGCAGTAGCATCATTAGGTCAAGGCCTTGCAGTGGCAATGGCAGCAGGAAGTCGTGCTGCAGCAGTGGCAGCCGTGGCAGCAGGGAGGACATCAACAGCAGGAGGTGGAGCAGCAGAAGCTCCTGTACGACGCTTCCGTACAGCAGCGAAGGAAGGCGCTGCGATAGGGATGTGGGCCACGTCGGCAGCAGCGCGCCCATGCGACTGTGTGGGGTGGAGAAGTGCGCTTGCGCTAGCAGGAAAGCGTCAAGCAGCGACAGCAGCAGCACCAGCAACAGCAGCAGCGTCCAGAGGTCTGCCAGCAGCGGCACCACTTGGTGCAGCAGCAGCTCTCCTCTGCAGAGCAGCAGTTTCCACGTGGACAGCCGCAGCGTCCTGCTCGACAGCCGCAGCTGCGTCTGCCAGAGCAGCAGAACGGAAAGCCGACCTGGCCTCTGAGGTCAGGGGCGCCGCTAAAACTCGCAGCAGCAGCATTACTACTCCTCGCAGCAGCAGCAGTACTACTTTTTCTCACAGGAGCAGCGCTACTGCTACTTCTCACAGCAGCCCCGCTACTACTACGCCTACTCGCGGCAACAGCACTTTTACGAGGACGCACAGCAGCAGCATTACTACGACTTCTCGCAGCAGCAGCAGCACTGGAGGCGCTCGGGGTGCCGCGCTCCTACAACAGAGCCGTCACCAAGAGCAGCAGATGCAGCAGCAGATGCAGCAGCAGCAGTTCCAGCAGCAGCAGTTCCAGCTCCAGCAGCAGGAGAAGCAGCCTTTGGTGCTGCTGCAGATGTTGTGGCAGGAGCAGGGACGGCAGGCGTCGGCGCGTGAGCAGCAGCAGCTGCTGTTGAACTGTCTGCAGCAGCTGCAGGACAAGCGCGAAGGACGCGCCGCAGCTCTCTTGGTAACTCTTCGCGGAATTTCCCTCCAACATCCGTAGAGGAATTGCGCCCGCAAGAAAAACAAGCTCATCCACATATATATATATCTGTAGATACATATATATATATATACATACGTACACTTACTTCTACGTCTTATACACACTTGTATATATACATATACATATATATATATATATGGATCGGTGACAGATAGATATAAATAGATACACGTATATATGTATATATATGTACATGCACTTAGTTCTATATGAGATACATGCTTGTATATATATGTACATATAGGTAGATGATAGCAAAAGATATACATAGATGTACATATATGTATGTATATATATATGTGTGTACATACTGTTACTTGTGTATCTGATATATGCTTGTATATATATGTATATACAGGTAGATGATAGGGAAAGATATAGATAGATAGATGTATATATATTTATATATGTGTGTACGTACTGTTACTTCTATGTCTGATATATGCTTGTGTATATACGTATATATGAGTAGATGATAGAAAGAGATATAGATAGAGATATGCATGTGGATATATATGTCGTATCGATAGATAGGCAGCTATCCATATGTATCTACGGGAACGTCTCACGAGATACATGCATACGCCTTCAAGAGGAGATGTATACATCAATATATATGGATAAATATGTAGATGTTAATATATATATATAGAGAGAGAGAAAATCCGTTAGATCGATTGAATAGAGTGGACAGATACAAAGAGACAAATAGCCGTCTATAGACGTGCAGATGTATATCTATCCTTGTGCGTGTCTCTCCTCTATAGGCCACGTCGAGGACTATACGGAGGATTCGAATAGATAGATATATATATAGACGGAGGTGGACAGGTATACCCATGGATAAAGACAGCTAAACATATAGAGATAGACATATACACAGACGGATAGGTACAGAGAGATACTAGACACACAAATAGATATAGATAAATACATGTAGATATAGAAAAGTAGACACACCGATGAAGACAGCTGAACATATAGAGATAGACATATACACAAACGGATAGGTACAGATATGTCTATAGAGAGATACTAGACACACAGATAGATACAGATCAATACAGATAGATATAGAAAAGTAGACACGTGTGTAGAGAACAAGATAGATCCAGGTGGGTAGATATAGATACGGATAAATAGATAGACATGTAGACACACAGGTAGACACAGATATTTATAGGTAGACACAGGCGAATAGATATATATAGATAGAAAGAGAAAGGGATACGTTCACATACGTATAGGTAGACGTATAGATAAATAGATAGATATATGGACAAACGGATAGACACAGATAGATATAGATAAATAGGTAGACATATAGGCAAAGAGATATATAGACAAACAGATAGATGCAGATAAATATAGAGAGACACAAGAAGGCAGATATACAGACGAACGGATAGCTACAGATAAATATAGGTAGATATAGCTAAATAGGTGCATATATATAGTCACAGATAGATCCAGGCAGATATAGATAGATATAGATATAGATAGATATATATACTTATAGATAGATATAGGATAGATATAGATAGATATAGCTAAGGATAGATATAGATAGATATATATATATATAGATGTAGATATAGATAGATATAGATATACATATAGATATAGATAGATATAGATATACATATAGATATAGATAGATATAGATATAGATATACATATGGATATAGATAGATATAGATATAGATAGATATAGATATACATGTAGATATAGGTATAGATATAGATATAGATATAGATAGATATAGATATAGATAGATATATATAGATATAGATATAGATAGATAGATATAGATATAGATATAGATATAGATAGATATATATAGATATAGATATAGATAGATATAGATATAGATATAGATATAGATAGATATAGATATAGATATAGATAGATATAGATATAGATAGATATAGATATAGATAGATAGATATAGATAGATATAGATATAGATAGATATAGATAGATATAGATACAGACATATATATATAGGTATAGGTATAGATATAGATAGATATATAGACAAAGAGATATATTCAGATAGATATAGATAGATAAAGATGAATAGATAGCTACGTATAGAAAGATAGTATCACATACACATAGATTCAGATAAATAAATAGATACGTTGACAAACATATATATAGAGAGGTCAATATAGGTATAGATGCAGAGACAGATGAAGACACGTATACGTGGATAGATATTGTAGACACAGAGAGATATAGAGGGGTAAATCTAACTAAATAGATATAAGCAAACCAGGTAGACACGGGGAGACAGGTGTATAGGTGGGAGGACAGATGTAGACGCATAGATACATATAAACAAAGGTATTGATAGAGACGGGTGTACGTACATATATATATGGATAGATATAGATCTCGATAAATGATAGATATAGACAAGCAGATCGGTACAGGTAGATATAAATAGAAGGGCTGCGCATACTTCTTTGTGTCTACCGATGTAGGCAGCTGTGCATATATGTGTAGCTCCACCTCGAGGTGGCTACATACATGCAGACGAGGAAGCTTTATATCTACCCTTCGCAGGATCAGTATGCGTCGTGAGAAGGTTCGTCTTCACTTTATTGTTGCCTGCGATGATCTACCGAAGAGCTCGCAACTCCTGGAAGCACTTCGTGGAAAAATTTCGTCTTCTCTTCGACGAGGGCGAGGGGACGGAGAGTACCGCACTGGCGCGGGCGTGGCAGCAGGGGCTCTTCTTGCAGGAGACCGGGTGTTTTTCTGCCGAACGTGTCGCGCAGAGTTTGGTGATTCTTCTCCATGCAGTGGCTGCAAATGTCAATTTAAAGGAAGCTGCGTCTGCGTGATGTTCGTGGAATGCCTCGAAGGAGGCTTGCAGCAGCACACGAACGGTAGACACGGGGCGAGAGCGGGAAGGGCAAGATAGACACAAAGAGACACAGGAAGCGAGATAGAAAGACACACAAACACCCGTCTCAAAAAAGGCTTTTTTGCTTCTTTGTGAAAGACACACAAAGACACACACCCACCCTTTAAGAACATACACTTTTCCCTACACATGCATATATATGTGTGTCTGTATCTCTGCACCAGTCCACGTCTATACATATATACATATGTGTTTGTATCTCTGCCTCCATATTCGTTGAGAGAGATACGAGAAGGACGTCAGTAGGCAGCGGCGTTATCGAGATGCGCAGAAGTCTCTCCTTTTGTCTCTGGGGAAGGGAGTGCCCTGGTCAATAGTTGTAGGAGCAGAGAGGCAGGTATAAATATCCACACATCTGTGCTGCGCATGTAGGCCCACGCGCAGCTCTTCTCTGAATTTCTCTTGATGGACGCCCGAGAACTGCGTTGCTGCTCTCGTCGCGCGCTATCTCTCTCTCTCTGCTGCAGCAGCCGCCTGCGCTGCAGCAGCTGTCTGCGCTGCAGCAGCTGTCTGCGCTGCGGTCCTCAGTCTCTTCTTGCTGCTGCTCTGTGGGGAGTTGCTTATCGCAGCTGGAAGCAAGCAGCCAGCAGCCTGGGTCGTGGCGCCCTCAGCTGCTGCTGCAAGCCGCGGCCCTGCTGGAGCACCGCAAGTGGCTGCCGCCGTCTTCGCCCTCCTCCGTTTCCTGCACCAGCAACAGCGGCGAAGGACGCAGCAGCCGCAGCAGCAGCCGCACCGGTGGGGAGCAGAAAAAACAGGCTCCAGACCAGCAGCTACCGCGTCTCAAGCGTCTGCTGCTTCAGCACCTGCCTCACTTCAACTCGAGCGAAGTAAGTCAGCAGCAGCAGCAGGCCACTGTCTCTGTGTGTGTCTGCCTCCTCCTGACCTGCTGCGCCAATCACTCACGCGTCTACAGGCGCTGGCGGGTGTCTGTACACCGGAATACATACATATACATATATGTAGACGACTGCTCGTCTGTTCCCGTCTGTGTGGGTGTGTTTGTGGTGACTCACGCACGCCGAACTTCGCACCTTCCTATATATGTATTTTAGAGCTGCGGCAGGAGTGACAGTAGTGGCGTTCTTCGCTTCAACCGAAGGAGAAGGAGGAGGAGCAGCAGCAGCAGCGGAGTCGTGAGAAGGTAACGCGCGCCGCGTAGCAGCGGCGTTTTCAACTGCCGTACTACTAGTTCTGCAAATACACATTTTCTATCCAATCGACTGGCGATGCGCGCGTTCAGGTGGTGGCATAGTGTCACTAGCAACAGCAACAGAAGGACGATATATATATATATATATATGTGGGGTCATGTATACATATGTGTGTAGGTACATGCGTAGATATATTGATCAGTGCGTGTGTGTTAGGGAGCTTCTGCTTTAAAAATGCTGTTGTTGCTCCTATCTGCGGCTGCTGCTTCGTTCTCTTCTCCTCTTCGTTTCTTAAGCGCTGCTGCATCTGGCCGCGTACATTCCTGTTGGTGCTCCTGCGTAGCTCCTCCTGTGTTGAACGGCTGCTGCTTCTTTTCCTTCCTACAAGCTCCCGATGCCGCTTCTTTTCCTTTCTAATAGCTGCTGCTGTTGCTTCCTGTCCTTCCTAGGCCGCTGCTGCTGCTGTTCTTCCTTCGTAAAGGCTGCTGCTGCTTCGTCTTCTTGAGTTGCTGCAGCTGCTGCTTCTTCTCCTGGTGACGCTCCTTCTCCGTTGAGGCTGCCGCTGTTGCCCTTTAGACGCTGCTCGTACAGCCGCTGCCGCTGCTGATCCTCACGACCTGTTGCTGCTGGAGTGCTGCTGCCGCTGCTGAGGCTGTTGGGCTGCCTACGGTCCTCGAAACTCGGGTAGTGCTGTTGCTCGTGCAGAGTCCAGGAGTCGGAAAAATGAGTTCAGCAGTATACACAGACCGGAGGGCTGCAGGAGCGCCCCACCTGTCGCCGTCAGCTGCACGCTTGCATGCCATGTCCCACCGTTCTTCCACTGGCAGCCCCATTCTCAAGAAACGCCTGGTCTTCGTCGAAAACGCTTTTCTTGCCTGGTACTCGAATAGACCCCTGCTTTCTTCTTGCCGATCAGGTATGGGCGGCCTGGTGCGGTATATGCGGCGCCCTGCTCCTGCTGGTGCTCGTCTGTGCGGCTGTTTGCTTCCGCTGCTGCCGCTGGTGTGGGATTGCCTGTGCTGCTAAGTTGCTGCTGTCGCGAGGACACTGTCCTGACGCTAAGCCCAGGCCTCTTTGTACTGATTAAGACTGCTGAATCAATCGACCGGTGATTGTGTGTCTGCTGTTCCTGTCTGCTGCTGGTCCTATCTGCTGCCGCTGCTGCTTGCTGCCGCTGCTGCTGCATGTTGCTACCGCCGCTGGTTGCTGCTCCTGCGGCGTGCTGCTGCTGCTGTCTGGTGCGACTATCTTCTCTCAGTTTTGCTTGTGCTTCAGGCTGCTGCAATCTGCCGCTTTCCCTTTGAGTCATGCAGAGGAAGTGCTGCTGCTGCATGCTGCTGCGGAACGGCTGCCCTTGCTGCCTCCGCTGCTGCTCCTGCACCTGGCCACAACGTTGGCGCAGACCCGTGCGACTGCTTCTGCAGCTGCTGCGTTGCCCGCTGCCGTTGTCCACGGATCTCTTGATCCTGTTGCTCCTCTTTCTCCTTCTCTTCCTCTTCTCCACGCGGTCGGATCTTCCTCTAAGGCAGACTCTGGGGCTGCCGCTGCTGCTGTTGCTGCCACCGGTCAAGTTGGCGCAGCAGCCAACGCACGGGCAGCAGGTGCACAGCAGCAAACAGCAGCAGCGCCTGCGGTGGAAACAGCAACAACAGCAACACGTGCTGCTTCATCCCCGAGAGAACTGGCGTCTCAGGAGAAAACTGCAGCAGCAAAGGCAGCGGAAGATCCTCGGAGACGCGCACTCGAGCTGGCAGCGTCGAAGCGGCTGCTGCTGCTGCTGAGAAGCCCAAGCCTGCGGCTGCAACACCTCGAGGAGTCCTGGGACCAGGGAGGGCTGCAAAACGTCCACGTCAATTCCCCACAGTGGCAGCAGCAGCAGGACGGCCAACAGGAGCAGGACGGCCAGCGGCAGCAGCAGCAGATGTACGTGATGCGGCAGCAGCAGAAAGAACCGCGTGTGAAGGAGGAGGACCCGGAAGAACAGGGACAGCGGCAGCGGAGAAAAATCGGACGGCACCCAGTCGACAACCAAAAGAAACACCAGCAGCTACATGGATGTGGAAAGGACGACGCATGTACGCTGCTTCACGGCCACACAGCTGCTTGCATTGCTGCGTGCGCCCGTTTGGGCGAGTTGACGGTCGAAGAGCGTCTCGAGCTCAAGCAGCTGCTGAAACATCTCGTCGCAGGTGCTGCCCGCGCTCTCCCCTCCTCACTGCAGCAGCAGCCGCACGAAGAGCTGCAGCAACAACAGCAGCACTTAGCGCAGGTGTGGGGAGGCGAGAGCGAAGACGCAGCAGCAACAGCAGCAGCAGCAGACCACGCAGCCGAACGGCAGCGCGGCGGCACTCTGGCCTCGGGTATGAACTTTTTCTTGTTCCTGCGCGCAAAGACACATGCGTCGCGATCTGCAAGCAGCAGCAGAAGACTGAGCACTGCACCTCGTGTACCTCTGCGCATGTGGTCTGCCCTACGTTATTCTTCGTATATCTATTCTTCTTCAGACCCCCAGCACTTCTCCTCGTTCTCCTTACTAAACGCTTCGTCTGCCGTGCTTCTCCTACTGCCGCTGCCTCTTCGGCACGTTCGCCGACGCTTCTTCTTCTCCTTTTCTTCTGCTGCTTCCGCCCTATCTACCTCGGCTTCTGACGTCTCTTGCTGCTCTTCGTTCTGTTCTTCTGTGAGAGACGATGAGAGACGATGATCCCTTCTGCTCTCCTCCTTTCGTCGTCTTGCTGCTCTTGCTGCTTCCTTCTCGTGCCTTTCCTTTCTCTTCCGCCGCTCGTGTCTCTTCCCTGTTCTTCCTCTTCTGGTTTGCCCGACAACTTCCTCTCCTTCTGTCTATTCCCTCGTCGTTTCCACTCTTCAGTGCGTTCTGCTGCTGCTTTTCTCTGGCCTTCCTCTCCTTTTTGCTGTCGCACTCTTGTCCCTCGTCTGTACTTTTCTCTTGGTAGACCTCTGTTCTTGGTTTGCCTCGCCTCCACTTCCTTCTCACGCTGCAGCCGCGGTCACTTCCCTCGTTTCCTTCTCGACCTCCGTTACTGCTCGTTTGTTTCCGTCCTTTTTCCTTCTGTAGATTTCTCTTCTTCCTCGGTCGGCTTCTGCTGCAGGTGCTTTCCTCTTTGCCTCCTACCCTGTGCCGCAGCTGCTGCCCGTGCTGCTGCCTCTGCTGTTTCTTACGCTTCTCTCCGTCCAGCCGCTCTTCGCCTTCTCTCTCTCTTCACTGCTGCGGACATGCTCGTGATACTGCTGCTCTTACTCTCGCCGCTGCCGCTACTGCTGTTGTTGCTGCGCCTACCTGTGTTGCTGCTGCTGCTGTTGCTGCTGCTACTACTACTGTTGCTGCTGCTCCTACTACTGTTGCCGCTGCTGCTTCTGTTGCTGCTGCTGCTGCAGCTGTTGTTGCTGCTGCTGTACCTGCTGTTGCTTCGGGTCCTTCTGGTGCTCCTCCTGCTTGCCTACTTTCCCCGCCCTACGGTTGCTCGCGCCGCTGGAATCGGGGCTGCTGCTGTGACTCTCGCTGCTGTTGCAGTTCGCGCTGCTGCTGCTGCTGCTGCTCTCGCTGCCGCTGCCGGTCGCCGTCGCCTTTGCCACTTGCGCTGCTACGTCTACTGGGAAGCTGCTACACACATGCGCACTATCGCCACACCTGCAGGCTGCATCTGTGGCTGCTGCTTCTGCTTCTGTTTATGCGTTCTTCGCAGAGCTGCTGGTACTGCTGCTATCGAAGCTCTGCTATTGCTCGTACTGTTGCAGGGAAGTTGCTGCAGGAGCTGCTGCTGGTACCTACGGCGATGGCGGCGCTTCGCTCGTCGGACGCGGTGCTGCTGCTCTCCTGTGTCGACGCAGTGTACGTACACATGAACGCCTACAGCGAGGCCCAGCTCACAGCCTTCTGCAGACGAGCTGCTCAAGTGCGGTTCGAGATGAAACGAGAGGCTGTCCTTCCCCTTCCTACTGCTGCTGGCGCGCTCTCCTCTTCTTCTTCTTCGCCGTTTTCTTCAGGAAAAGCAGGAACCGCAAGAGCAGCAGCAGGACCCGCAGCAGCAGCAGCAGGACCAGCAGCAGGAACAGCAACAGATGCAGCGGCAGAGGGAGACGCTGCAGCCGGGCTTCCAGCAGCGTCCAGAGAGAGAGGAGCAGGAGCAGCACACGAAGACGAAGCAGGAGCAGCACACGAGAACGAAGCAGTAGCAGCACCTGAAGACGGAGAAATTGAAGGAACTGCATTACATGGAGAAAAGAGAGAGAAAACTGAACAAGCGCTGCGTCCTTCACCACCGGCTGCTCAGTCACGAGAGACGTGGGACTCCGTCGACGGTGTGTGTCTGGCACTTTCCTGTTTGATGCCGCTGCTCCTGTTGCACACATACAGCTATAGATATGGACATTTACATATATATATATATAAGTGAAGCGGCATATATGTATATATGTATGAGTGAAGCTGTGTCTGCTACTTTCCCTTATGATACTGCTGCTCCTGCTGCATATATTTTAGTATATGTGTACGTCTGTATATTCGTGTGTGACGATAATATATATATATATATATGCGTGAGCCTGAGTGATGCCGCGCCTGCCACTTCTCGCCGTGGTGCTGCTGCTTCTGCTTCGTGTGTATATACGTGTGTACGTAAGCATGTGAAGATACATATGTTTTATACATCTACATTCGGACGTATGTGTGACTGACACTGGCACTGCTGCGTCCCCCTTTTGTACGTACGGACGCGCGGGCCCCACATTCGTACGAGGGAAATAAGCAGCGCAGACGAGTGCAGCATGTCTGGTCAGCTGCCGCATGTAGCTAGACGCATGAACACACATAGAGTCATACTTGTATCAACACACACAGGGGATTTATATGTATATACATATATATGCGTAGATTTGTAGATATCCTTCGGCGAAATACAGACACACACAGGCGTGAAGACATGTTGATATGTATGGGTAGACAAGTGGATTTACATATATTATATGTATATATAAAACTATACCCACGCACGCATATATGTCTATAGTTGCAGGAGAGAAGGTGGAGCAGTGCTTCATTGGCGCGCATATATATATATAGGTATGTTTAGGAGACGGGCAGACACAGCAGATGGGAAGATGTAGGGAGAAGTAGTGTGCCTGCTGAAGCCCCGAGACGACGTGGAAATGGATATGCAGCAGCATTTCGGGGCTTCGACAAAGAGAGGGAGACGGCGAGAGAAAACGCGCAGCAGGTGCAGCTCTCGCGCCTGCTGCTGCATCTGTGGACGCGTTGCTGCTGTCTCTCTGCAGACGCTCTTCTTCCTGCTGCTGCTGCAGAGAATCAGCCACCTGCTGCTGTCGCTGCTGCCGCGCATCTGTTTCGCATCTGCGCGACCTCCACTCACTACTGCTGCTGCACGTACGTCCCCATATACGTACACATATATATATATATGTCTGCGCAGCTTGGTGTATGTATAGATAGAATCCTGACGAGATATATAAACCCACCAGAGACGTGATAAACGTTTGTCTACATTTGCATCTGTGTGTGTATGTCGAGGTATCCATGCAGCAATATGAATTTCTACACACGTGTGGGGATATATATATATGTGTATATTTGTCTTTGAGCCCTCTTTGAGTGAAGAGGTAAACAACTGGAGGCGTGCTGCTCCTGCTGTCTACGTGTCTCTCAATATCGTCCCCCGTTAACAAATACCGATGCACAACGATTCATCAACGGCGAAAAAGTATGGATAACCGCTCAAATATATATATGTATATATATATATGTATATATATATATAGATAGATAGATAGATGTGTAGACGCACACGTATATACACATGTGATACGATACTCTGGATTTACATATTGCTGCCTGTCATATATATATATATATATGTATATGGCACTTGATTCATGTAGATGTGTTCAAGGTTTTGAGCGCGTGAAATTATCTATCTACGCGTAGATGTGTCTGCTTTTGCTGCAGGCTTCTATCTGATGGCGCTGTATATAATTGAGAAGCTCCCAGACCTGTCACTGCACCAGGAACGGCAGCAGCGGATGTTGCTACGTTCGCTCAGCTGCAATCATCCGGCTTCTCTGCGGCCCTCTCTGCTGCTGCTCTCTTCTTCGTTTCTTCCGCGTGCAGCGGCTGCTCTCGTCAAACGCACAAGTACGCCATTCTCTTTGCGGTGAACTGCTGCTGCTGCTGCTCCTCACGCTGCTCCTCCTGCTTCTCCCTCTGCAACTGCTGCTCCTCCTGCTCCTGCTGCTGCATGTGCTGCTCCTCCTGCTCCTGCTGCTGCATGTGCTGCTCCTCCTGCTCCTGCTGCTGCATCTGCTGCTCCCGCTGCTGTGGCTGCTCCTGCTGCTGTGGCTGCTGCTGCTTCTTGCGACGTGTTTCTGTAAATTTCGTTCCGGTGCCGCTGCTCCTTGTCGGAGTTGGGGCCGCAGCTACTGCAATTCTGCGACTGCCGCGGCGCGGACAGAGCTGCTGATCTGCTGCTGCTGCGGAGTGTCGCCTGCTGCTGCTGCCGCACAGTGTGGTGCTGCTTCCGAAGTGCACCTGCTGCTGCAGCGCTGCAGCGCGTTTTTCTGCTTCTGTAGGACCTGCGATCGCGCTGCTATTAGGCTGCTGCTGCTGCGGCGTACGCGACGGCGCGTGTGCCGCTACCGCAGTTGCTGCTGCGCTCTGAGTGCAACATCTACTCGTAGCGCTGCCGCTGCAACTGCTGCTGTAACTGTCGCTCCTGCTGCTGCTCGCCGGCTCCGCGGCTGCGTGCCCTGTTGCTGCTGCTGTTTTGTGCGCTGCCTCGGCATACGCTGTTGCTGCCGTTGCTTGCCACCTGTCTGCTACAGGTGGTGCTTCGGCCCCGTCTGCTGCTTTTGCTGCTGCCGCATTGTCTCCCGCAGACAGGTCGGTTGTTGCTGGCATGGATATGCACAGCTCTATGCGTGGTGGACTGTTGTCCTGCTGGTTCGATAGCCGCCACAGCTGCTGCTGTCTGCCTGCTGCTAGTGGGGTTCCCAGGCTACTGTTGCAAGACTTGCTGCTGCTATTGCTGATAAATTAGTACCCTGCTGCTGTCTTCTCGTGGCACCGCCGCTGCAGCTAAATGCGCCGTTGCTATGTGGCTGGGCTGGCGCGCTGCAGCTACGGGTGCTGCTGTTGCTGCTACCTGCTGCTGCTGCTGTATGTCACTGCCCCTGCTGCTGCTGTTTTGCTGCAGCAGCACCTCCACGTCCTGCTGTGGCTGCTGATGTGCTGCTGCTGCCGCTGCCGTGCTGCTTGCTGCTGCTTCTTTCGGACACGCAGATAATTTGTGGAGCGGCGTGGACGTGCTGTGGCACCCCCCGCGTGCAGCAGAGCAGCAGCTGCCGCCGCCGTCAGTCTGCGAAGCTGCACTTGATGTTGCGGTCATCGGCCATCGGCTGCTGCTCTGCGGCGGCGGCAGCGACAGGAGCAACGCAGCCTCGCGCTGCAGCCAGGCTTCCGGCGGGGCGTTGCCGCACTTGCTGCTGCAGGAGCAGACGCAGCAGACGCAGAAGCAGCAGCAACAGCAGCAGCAGCAAGAGGTTCGCCGCGCTCTGCTAACCTACTGTAAAGCCGCTCAGCGCGTGCTGCAGGTGCATGCACAAAGCCTAAACGAAGAGAACTGCTGCCAGCTACTCCTGGCGGTTCTGCTCTTTCGCAACGTCTTCAGCAGTCATCCGAACTTCAAATTTCAATGGCAGGAAAATATACGTCTCCTTCTCCATCTGCTGAAAGAGGTGGGGCATGCACTCTTACTCTCTCTACACATATACATATATGCCTGCATGTGCGTGTACAGATACCTGTGTACAGGTGCACACATTTCCCTATTGTCATAAATATATATATATGCACATATATATATATAGGGACACGTATATATAGATAGATATATAAATAGGGAGAGAGAGAGAGAGAGACGTAGATAGGTGTCTATGTATATTCACATGTGTGTATATAAAAGTTTAGGAATCTTTCAACGGAAGAATGCTTGTGTTGATATATTTGTAAATGTCTCGACGTCAATTTCACCCTCGAATGGTTCTTGCAATATATCACACATCTATACACGTATAAACCTTTTCCCCCTATATATATATGTATCAGACATCAATATAAGGGAGCACAAACGTACGTTTGCTCTCTATCTCTCTGTGTTTCTGTATATAAGTATATATACACGATACGTGCGACCGTCTTAAACTATATGCGTGTGGGCACGTTTCTACATATATGTGGCTACTCCTATATACAAGTATGGACGCATCCGTGTGTGGAGGGATATGATTGTCTACAGGCTGCCCGAGACGCTTCGAGCACCTGTTTACGTGTCTGTACGTACTCCAGCTGCAGCAGTGTGCACGCTGTTGGCTTTTACATATACGTGTGCGTATACGTGTGGGGAGAGGTATGCGTGTGGCGGTGAGCTGGTGGATATTTCTCTCGCAGCAGTCGTATGCAGAAGCCGAAGAAAAGTCCTTCGCTGCAACCACGTATGCAGAGGGAGCCCCAGTGATAGGGCGCATGCAGTACACATATACGAAGAGAAAGAGACGAAGAAAGACTCGTATGTGCGCGCGTATGCGAAGGTCTCCTTGGTAATTTGCCCCCCCCCCCTCGCCAGCCAAAAAAATCGAGGAAAGGGAGCAGAGGGGAGAATATACGGATAGGCAGTGCCTCAGCATACGGATGGCTGGCTGGCCACCCGTCCACACACACACAGCCATAAGATCGCATGTGCTGCCGGAGGCTGTTCTGTCGCTTCTGCTGCTCTGCTGCTCTGCAGTTGCTGGTTTTTTCTCTTCCTGCAGAAAGTTGGTGGGCGTCTGTTCTTCTGCCCTGGCTCCTCAGACACGCGAAGGTCTCTTCGTAGACTGTCCAGGAGGCCACTCATATGCATGCGCATAAGACACAGAGATACAGGGACTTACATATACACCTACTATATAGATATTTATAGGGAACGTACACATGCACCTACACATATAGATATTTATACATATACTCATATGTATGTATATACATTTGATGCTAAGATATAGGTGAACATATATATATATATATATATATGTGTATAGGTTTACAGCAGACACTGTTTGGACTGGGAGAAAGTCTACTCGTATAGAGGCGCACCTGCATGCGTGAAGCGCGCTTCTGTGTGTGATGACGTCTGGACGAAGTGTGTGTCTGCCTACAGACACACACTGCCCGAAGTTGCCTAACTTTTGTACGGGAGAAAATTTATTTGCGTGGAGAAGTGCTACTACATACACGAAGGCGCGTGCGCATGCGTGGAGGGTTTTCGCGCCTTTTCTCTGTTTCTCTGTGTCTGCGTGAATTTCGACGTGGACAAATGTTTCTTCGTAAGTGTGTGCGGACACTCGCTTGGGGTCATGTATAGATCTACTTGCATTTGGTCACCTCATACTCCTGCAGGTATCCGCGTAGAATCACGCAGACATTGGGGCGAGGAGACACCCGCTAGGAGTTATATACATGCATACCTGTATGTATGTATTTTGTCGTCTACAGACACAAGCATGGGGTCACGTATATACGTATTTGTAGGGTGTGGTATCATACACCTGCATCTAAACGCTTTCAGTTATATATATATATATTCATTTGTTTGTGCCAACAGATACACGCGTGGAGTTATATATATATATATGTGTATTTATATATTGCCCCTTCGCATGCGTGTAGAGTCTTGGAGGAGTCAGGTATGTATGGATGTATGTATGTATGTATATATGCGTATATATGTATCGCGGCTTCGTGTGCATCTCGACAGATGCTTGGAGTATATGTATGCATGTATATATTGTGGCTTCGCATATATATAGCAATACACACACATATACATATATACGTATATAGCTAGATACACAGATAAATAGATAGATAGAAATTTGAAGCGTCGCATTGAAGAGAGGGACGTTCGTAGGTGCGTTTGATTGTGGATCTCTTCTCTCCGGGTATCTTTAGACAACACATATATGTAGCCATCTGTATACGTAATATTCTTCACATATATCTACGTATAAATAGATAGATAGAGAGCTAGGAAAGTAGATATATAGATAGATATATAAGGGGATAGACAGACAGGCGCTGTAAAGAAGAAGCCGTCTGTGTACGTAATGTATCTTTATATATGTATGTAGATGGATAGACAGATTGATAAGTAGATAGATAAGTAGGTACTCAAGGAGGTAGACAGACGTGCACGCTAGGGAAGAAGGAGGAGGAGGAGAAAATGAAGAAAGCAGCAAATTTGTGCTGAGTGCGTGAGTATAGAGAGAGACGGAGAGAGAAATAGGTCGAAAGGAAGAGAGAAGATGTGGACGCTTCGAGGGTCACATATATCTCTTGGTGTTGTGTATGGTTGTTCGCCTAGAGAAAACGAGAGGGAAAAGAAGAATGACGTGTACGTAGCCATTTACATGTTGGGACGTGTAGTGCACATACGCACATATGCAGAATAACACCAGGAAACGGCGCCGTCATCGTAGGGCAGCACACACTGCAGCGCACATACACAGTATACCTGCCGCGGCAGGATTAGTGCTGCCCAGCCTTCTTGCTTTCTCGAGAAAGCCGGTGTCGTCACCAGGAACACGCTCTCGCAGGTGCTGCAGCAGTAGCAGGACTGCAGCAACAGCAGCAGCAACCGCAGCAGCAACAGCAGCGCAAGCCGGCGCACGCGTACAAGCAGTGGCAGCAGCAAGAGTGTAGCGGCAGCAGCAGCAGCGGAATAAACGGAGTGGCATCAGCGGCGCTTCAGCAGATGGACTGTTGTAGGATTAGAGCGCTGACGGGAGCGCCAGCAGGTAATGTCGACGCTCCCAGTAGGAAGAACAATAATAGCAGCACCAACAACCTGACGGAGGAGAAACGCAGTAGCAGCGGCAGTTCGAGCTGCACCAGGGACAGGCAGAATTCTCGCCGTATCAACGGCGCTCCGACTACTGCTCAGCTGCGGTCCTTCGAGTTTGCTGCTGCTGCGCTTCTGCTGCTGCTGCGCTTCTGCTGCTGCCCTTGCACGTGCTGCAGCCCCTGCACCTGCTGCTGCTGCTTCTGCTGGTACTCCTGCTTTTGCTGGTACTCCTGCCTCTGCTGCCGCCGCTGCCTCTGCTGCTGACCGTGGCTCTGCTGCAGCGCTTCTGCTGCTCCTGCATGTGGTGCAGCTATTTCTGATGCTGCAGGTGGTCCTGCTGGTGCTCCTTGTGACTGGAGCTCTGCGACCCCCCGCCTTCACCTGCTGCGGTGGTGTCATTCTCCGCTGCTGCTGCTGCTGCTGTCAGTGAAGTCGTGGGGAGTTGTATGCTGCTGTTGATTGCATGACCAGACGCTAAGTTGACGTTCGTTTGTTGCAGCGGCGCAGCTACTCTTACGGTGCTCTCTGCGTATCATAAAACCTCGTCTGCTGTTGCTGCGACGGATATTTTTGGCGCTGCTGTGTGCTGCTGCTGCAGTGCGTCCTAATGGGTCACGCTGCTCTTGTTGTGTCCTGATGCTGCCGCTGGGAAGGTTAGCTGCTGCTGCTGCAGAACGATTGCACAGCTGGTGCTGGTGATTCAGATTGCCGTTTCTGCGGGTAGTTCTGTTTCAGCCCCCCGGGAGGAGCTTTTGTTGCTCCTGCTGCTGAGTCGTCCTGCTGTTGCTGCTGAGCGAAAGACATCGCTGCTGCTGCCGTTTCCTGCTTGCACTGCTCCCGTTTTTCTCGAGCACCACGCTGGCCTGCTGCAGTTGCTGCCGTAACAGGCGGCTGCTGTTACTGCGCGGCCTTGCTGCAACATCTGCTGCTGTTGTGGATCTGCAGCTTCACGTGCCGCGCCAGCTGCTTCTTGAACTGCTGCTGCTGTTGCACATCTCTGCTCTCTTCTCTCTCTTCAAACACATACATCGTACTTCAAACGTTCACCTCTATACAGGTATATGTATACTGGTTTATGTATACATATATGTATACATATATATATATACATAAATGTATGTAGATTTCTGTATATGTGTGTGAATACATGTATACGCATATGCACATACGTGTGTATATATATGTATATATATACTTGTGTGTGTCACGGTGTGGTGCAGCGAGCATCAAAGCTTTCTCTTCCACATGCAGGATTGCTACTGCAGTCTTTAGAGGCGCTGGCAAATGATCGACGCAGCAGAAGGCGCCCGAGAAGAAGCAGCAGCAGCAGTCGAGCGACAGAAGAAAGCAGCAGCAGCGCGTCTCACCCAGCGGCGACCGTGGGGTTGCTTGTGGCGCTGTTACATCGCAGCGCGACGGCAGGGAATGCTCCTGTTCCCCTGACAAGCAGCAGCAGGGAGAGCGTCAGCAACAGGACCGGCAGCAGCAGGTGCAACAGCAGCAGTAGCCTGCAGGGGAGCAGGAGCAGCGGCAGCATAGTAAAATGCAGCAATACCAGACTCAACGGCAGCAGCAGCGGCTTCTCGGTTCAGCCGTCTCAGTGGACGGCAGAACTCGCCCCCCCGCCCAGCTTCTTCTCCTGGCTGCAGCAGGGGCGACTAGCCGCCAGGCAGGCGACCACGGGCAGCAGCAGCAGCAGTAACAACAGCAGCAGAGGCGGGGACACGTTGACCGCGATGCAGGCTCGCCAGCTGCGCGTGCTGCTGCGTCTTTTTCTGCCGCGGCCGCTCGAGGCGCTGCGGTAAGGAGCACCTCGTTTGCTGCTCCGCTCACCAAGAGTTTCTCTGAATGCTGCGACGTCTCTTACTTTGTAGAAGAATATGAAAGTGTACACACTTGTGCAGCGTGTGTGTTTCTCTCTGTTCAGAGATATATATATCTATCTGTGTATACAGGAATTAGTATGTTTCACCCTCTTTGGCTTCTGTGTGGACACAGACGGGTTTCGCCCGCTACACGCTTCTTTACGCTTCCTCACCTATGTAATCCTAGCTCCCGAACATCTCTATCCTGTGTATCTTTGTGCGTACATATCTACGTACAGGCACATATTATATACATGTATATATAGAGAGGGAGATTCACAGCCACGTACGGTTGCCTATTTTTGTACGTACGTACGTCCACAGAAAGATATAGAATATATGTGTGTGTGTACATGTGTAAAGAGAAGGAGAGTAACAGCCCCCTATGAATGTCTAATCATACGTAAGTACATACACATACACAGGCCAATACATATATATATATATATGTGTATGTGTGTGGAGAGAGAGGGGGAGAGCCACCTATGAGTATATTTCTCAGGAGTGCATGGCTGCCTCTCTGCGAAGCTGCTCGACGTCCCTGTATATCTGCAGTCCATTTTCGCGTAGGTCGACCCATGTCTTCGACACTTCACCAACATTTACATACAAAATTTAACTCGACTGCGTCTCCTGCGACGAGGCAGCATTGCCGCGGTGCCTATCGGTTGGCCGGGCGGTGTTTTCCTGGACTAGGAACTCTCTCTGCCGCTTTAACGTGTGTCCCTCTCTCACGTTGCATATATACAAATATTTGTACGTACGTACGGAAGAGATATATAGTGAGAAAGGTGGTGAGACAGAGAGGGGGACTAATTGAGAAGAGATACAGAGGGAGAGAAAGATAGAGATACCTATAGATATCGCACACACGTGCGTCTGCGTCATGCGGCACGGCCTTCTACATATTTGGGCAGCTCGCTGTCGTTTTCTGTCCGCCTCTCTCGCTCTGTTTGCGTGGCGGTCTGTTTTCTCTTCCGCCTTCCTCTGCCTTCACGAGAGGTACTCCCTCGCCCTCAGTCAATATACACACGTGTGTTCCCCTCCACGTGCAAGCGTCGTGTATCCCTATGTAGAGACGTCCCAACCGCCGTGCTGCTGCCCTCAGCGTGTCAAACTCGTGGAAAGGAAAAGTGCGAAGGATACTGCATCACAGACGGCAGCGGAAACCTGCTGCTCCTGTCTCTCGCAGTTTCTGAGTTGCCAGTGCGCTGTGTGCGCATGGCTGTGCTGCAGCACGTAGAGAAGAGAAGAGCAGCAGCAGCCGCAGCAGGTCGGAGAAGCGCAGGGCTGCGGCTGTTCTGGCGTCTGCTGTCGATACTGCCGCAAGCGCGCACGTCTAAAGAAACCAGCAGCACAAATGAGCAGCCGCAGATGCTGCTAACTACACATGTATACGTTTGTGTATGTATGTCTGTATCTGGTGTACACCCATGTGTATTTGTCTGTGCATATAAATATATATGTCCATACACATGTGTGTATTTATGTGTGTATATTATGGGATACACGTGTGGATATGTCCGCGCGCGTGTATATGTATATATACATCTGTTGAAAGAGTGAGAGGGAGAACTAATATACACAAACGTGTACTTGTATGTACACGTTTCTACGGATATATATTACATACACATATACCGTTTGGGTGGTTTGTTGGTTGGGTATACAAAGGTGATATCCACAAGTATGTCTTAGAGTGTATACAGTGAATCACAGATTCACCTGCCAATCACCTATTTACCTGTTGATTTATAATTACTTCTTCGAACGAAATGCCCATTTGTAACGTATACCTGTTTACGTACAGACATTTATCTGTCTTGTGCTTCTCTCGATATACGTAAATAGATTTTTGTCTACATATGGGTATCCGTAGGTTTCTCGCTTTACTTGCGTCCGTGTGCACGCAAAGAAGTTTGTATCGACTGCTGCTGCTGAAAAGTCCGCTATGCCTCCGTATCCCCTACACACGTATGCACATAGAAAAACGCATATCTGTATATATATATATATACGTATATATCTGTAAGTGAGCTGGTATACACTTCTGTATGGGTGACTCGCGGAATTCATGCCTGCTGTATTTAGATACAAATACTAAGATATTTTTACCTGGTGGAGCAAAATTATGAATAAGTTTCTTCTCAGGTGATTTACTTACACAGTTCCAACAGGCTCGTGTGTGTGCGTGTGTGTGTGTGTGTGTGTGTGTGTGTGTGTGGTAGG